>OZ004716.1:49226699-49606699 GCA_963924515.1 Vespertilio murinus | reverse complement strand
GAGAGGCTCAGCCTGCACCCATCATGCTGTCAGCCTGTGGTGGGGAGCAGAGGAGCCCTAAGGACGGAGCCACGTGGGGATGGGGTGTGGTTGTACCATGAATGGAGGGGAGGAACGTGAGGCAGCCGTGGGGTTCAGTTCACCCTGGAGAACAGCTGTGACTCGGAGCTCAGACCCGTCCACAGGGGTCGCAGGCACCTGGTCTTGCCCTGTCTTTCAGCTGTTGGTGAGTACCCCGAGGACAGCCCTCAGGAAGGAAGGTCTGCATGTCCAAGGTGGAGAAGATGCTCTCCCAGGCTTGGGGTGGGCTTCCTACCAAATGGGATCCATCCGCGTCAGAGCGCCCTCTGCTGGTCAGGACAGGGAGGCCCCGCCAGCTTACTAAGTGGCCCTCCCTCAGGCCCACCTCAGGAGTGCTGGGAACTGCCCTGCTCCCTGGGGTTCCCTGCTCTGCCTGACACATGAATGGCCCAATGAGCAGTAACCTCCGCCGGGCGGGGAGAGATGTGAGTGGGGATAACGTCGCTCCTCTTTGGAGACGTCCCAGCCCCTCCCCGCAGACAGAGCCACCTGTGCCTCAGGTGACGTGACACTGGCATCTCTGTGGGAGGACAGGGTCCAGGAACCTTGTCCCTGTGACCATAGACTCTGGTGCCCCGGCTCATCATGGATGGCACATCCCTACCCACAGCTCAGGAGCAAACACCAGCCTGGTGGGGTCTTCCTTATGTCCCACCTCGGGGCAGAGATCGGGGAGGAGGGGGTGCAGGAGAGGAGATGGAACTGGGCTGGTGGTTCCAGGGGGGCAGAACAGGGGCTGCCCCACCTGGATCTGAGCCGCTTCTCCTCCCTCTGCTGGGCTGGGGTGGTGGTGGAGGGGCATGTGCTGGGGAGTGTCCCAGAGAGTGATTCCCGCCAATGATGGCTTCCCGCCCCTCTCTGTGTCCTAGAGCCCCCCACAGGGAGGGACCCCAGCACGGGGCTTTCTGTGGGACCTGAGCCAATGGTAGGGCAGCCAGGGCCACGGAGCGGCTCAGTTCGAAAAGGAGGACTCAGCAGGATGTGAGATGGAGAGGGGACTCCCAGGGAGAGGGGGAGCCCTCGAAAGGGTCTGCGTCTCTGGAAGGGTCTCTTTGGAAGGGTGAGACCCTGACTCAGCCACGTGGTCAGCCCCTCCTTGCCCGCCCTGCGGGGACTGAATCTAAACTGAGATTGAAATCTGGAAAATGTCCCCTGGGGCTGGGCTCCTCCCAGTAAGTGCAGCTCAGAGCACCAGCCAGTGCCCCTTCAGGGAGACGTGGGCAGAGAGCTCCCCCTGCAGGAGGAGGACAGCCCAGGCCCAGGCCCAGGCCTGGCGCTCAGGTCTCAGTCCAGGGAGGAGTCTGGAGCAGAGCCACTCAGTGTGGGGGCTCCCCCTCTCCCTGGGGTTCCCCTCTCCATCTCACATCCCTGCTGAGTCCTCCTTCCCGGATACACATGACGCAGTCTCCCTTCTCTCTCCCATTGGGTGTCTGCTTCCAGGTTAGACCATCTCCAGGAGCCCCTGGGACTCAGATGCTAGCCCAAACTCCCAGGATGTGGGTTCAGAGGCCCCCCACCCTCCTCCTGCTGCTCTCGGGGGCACTGGTGCTGACCCCCAGCTGGGCCGGTGAGTGTGGGGTCGGAGGGGGCAGCTGTGCAGGGAGGAGCGTGGGGACCGGTTGGGGCGGGGGCCCGGGAAGGCGCTTGTCCAGCCCGGTCCTGCCCCCCCGTCCGCCCCCCAGGCCCCCACTCCCTGACCTATTTCGACACCATCATGTCCCGACCCGGTCGCGGGGAGCCCCGCTTCCTCTCCGTCGGCTACGTGGACGACACGCAGTTCGTGGGGTTCGACAGCGACACGGCGAGTGGGAGGATGGAGCCGCGGGCGCCGTGGATGCAGCAGCTGTGGGTGGAGCAGGTGTACCCCGGGTATTGGGACCGGGAGACAGAGATCTGCAAGAACAACGCACAGACTGCCCGAGTGAACCTGCAGACCGCCCTCCACTACTACAACCACAGCGAGGACGGTGAGCCGCGCGCCAGGCCCCTAACGACCCCACTCCCCACTGAGGGGCCGGGGTCGCCCTGAGGGTCCGGGTTTGAAAGTCACCCTAAGGTGGCAGGACCCGCCCGGCCCCCACATCCCAAGAGGAGCCCTAGGGAATGGCGGGCGGACTGACTTGGGGAAGGGACTGACCTCGGGGCGGGGTCAGGGTCTCACACCCTCCAGGAGATGTATGGCTGCAAGGTGGGACCAGATGGGCGCCTCCTCCGCGGGTACAATCAGTATGCCTACGATGGCACCGACTACATCGCCCTGAACGAGGACCTGACCTCCTGGACCGCTGCCGACATGGCAGCTCAGATCACAAAGTGCAAGTGGGAGGCGGCGGGTGTGGCAGGGGAAAGGAGGAGCTACCTGGAGGGCTGGTGTGTGGACTCACTGCGCATGTACCTGGACAAAGGGAAGGAGACCCTGCAGCGCGCAGGTACCAGGGGCCCTGGGGCCGCGCCCCCTCCCCGTGGCTGGGGCTCCTACAAGGAGACAGGACAGGAGGTCAGTGTCAGACACCCTTCATTTGGAGTCTGGGAGGGAGTCCCCCTGAATGTACAGGTCAGGCACTAGAGGGACTCCCCCTCCTCTAAGAGACAGGTAGGGGTGCAGGCTCCCCTGTGGTGCAGGGAGACCCCCTGCAATAACCCATCAGCCGTTCCCATGGGCCCTGCAGGGGATCTGGGACCCATAGGGACCTTGTCTCTCACGCCTTGTGCTCTGCCCTCTCCCCCTGTGTCTAAGGCCTGATCCCAGCTTTTCTGAATCACGTGGCCTCCACCCAGGTCAGGACCGCAAGTTCCTTTTCTCCCCTTAGAGACCTGCCTCCTGCCCTGAGCTGTGTCTCTCAGATTCTAGAACTTTCCAAATACTAGGAGATCCTAACAGGTGCCTCTGCCAGGCTGGTGAGTGTGCTGTGTGTTCCCTCCCCACCCAGGTGTCTGTCCACTCTCAGGATGGTCACATGGGCGCTGCTGGAGTGTCCCATGGAGGACGCAAAGGTCCTGCATTTTCTTCCCTCCCCTCAGACCCTCCAAAGGCACATGTGAGCCACCACCCCGTCTCTGCCCGGGAGGTCACCGTGAGGTGCTGGGCGCTGGGCTTCTACCCTGCGGACATCAGCCTGACCTGGCAGCATGACGGGGAGGACCAGACCCAGGACATGGAGCTGGTGGAGACCAGGCCTGCAGGGGACGGGACCTTCCAGAAGTGGGTGGCCGTGGGGGTGCCCCCTGGAGAGGAGCACAGATACATGTGCCATGTGCAGCATGAGGGGCTTCCAGGACCCCTGACCCTGAGATGGGGTAAGGAGGGCCCTGGGCACAGAGCCTCTTTTCACGGCAGTGGGGCTCTGGGGGACCTCAGTAGGGTCCAGGCTGAGGCCTGGGGTCTAGGCCCTCACCCTCCCTTCCCTTCTCCTCCCAGAGCCACCTCCTCAGACCTTAAAATTCATCATCCTGGGCATCGCTGGGGGCCTGGTCCTGCTGGGAGCTGTGGCTGGAGCTGTGATGTGGGGGAGGAGGCGCTCAGGTGGGTAGGGGTTGGGTCTGAGGGTGCACTCTAGACAGTGACAGTGCCCAGGGCTCTGATGTGTCTCTCTGGGCTTTTAATGGGGAGACCTGCTGTGGGGAGGGATGTGGGCAAATGGGGTGCTGGGCGGTGGGGAGTCTGGGGGACACTGTGAGCATGAAGTGGGTTTGAGAATGTCACCAGTCACAGCCACTGCCCTGAACCTGCTCATGATGATTGTCCTCCAAAGCATGAGACCACTGCCTTGTGGGGACTGAGTGATGGAAGGTGTGTTCCCGCTTCCTCTTCCCAACTCAGGAACCTCTGATGGGGGGCTGGCTAAGCCCTGTCCCCCACACTTTCCTGTCAGCAGAGGCGGCTGGGCCCTCCCCATCCCCATCCCTGCCTTTCCTCCCTGCTGCTCTGAGCTGCCACTTCCTGCTCCGGATTGAAATGAGATGCTGATATGACTGTTTGTTCATTTCTTGACAAGAAGGTTTGGGGGGTTTTAAAGGAGAAGAGCCCACATCTTGAGCAGAAATAAATATAAACACCAAGAAATCATGTGCTTGCTGTGCTGAGCTGTCCCAGGTGTGGACAGGGGAGGTATTGAACACCGAGTGTGATCACAGCCTGTGCCCTGGGGGTGCTCAGTGCATCATGGACTTTGACCTGGTCACTCCTACACTGGGTCACCTCTCTGCTCCTCTGACCTTGTCCCTCAGGGGAACCCTGTCCCACCAGGACCTATGGTCACAGGAACTCCCCTCCCCCAGGCCTAGTCTCTTTTCCTAATGCAGCCCATCTCTAGGACCCTGGACAGCGAGCCCTCCTGGGGCAGGTAAGCCTGGACTCAGGCCTGGATGTGGCCCAGCACCCATCCTCTGGGTGTCTGTTGTTTCTTTGCTCTTGTGGACTCTATGCCCGTTCCTGCTTCCATGTGTGAGTTCTGGCCTCATTCTCTGGGTGTCCCCCTCTCACAGCAGCAGGAGGCATGTTACCCATGAGTGTCCCACAGGCCCATGTCCCTGCACACAGGCCTCTGTGGTTTGAGAGATGGGTGTTCAGGCTCCTCCTGCTCTGCCTCCTTCCTGGGCCTGAACCTTCCAGCCCTCTGGTCAGCTCAGTCTTTCTGGGGATCAGCTGCCACCAAGACGCTCTCCAGGCCCCTCAGCCAAGAGCCATGTCACCAGCATCCCAAGACACCTGTCACTTAGGAGGTGCCCAGGGTTCAGGAGCTCAGTGGCAGGAGCCTGGGGCAAAGACGAGACACTTTCTCTCATCCCACAGGTCTCTGCCCACATACCCATGAATAGCCAACCGGTCCCACTATTTCAGGATGCTGGCACCTTACTAGAGTCCACTCACTCATGGACAAGAGTCCAGTCCATCCTCCTGTTGAGGATGGTTACATGGTCCACACAGATATGAAAACTGCCCAGCAGTTTTATCCAGAGGGGAAACTGAAGCTCATCCACCGTGTGATATTTGTGCCCACCTCGCTGGAGAGCAATAAGGAAAGTGTGAGGCAAAGTCAGTTGTTAGCAGGAAGTGGAGATCATGTTATCTCTGATGTATTTCTGGTAGGGGAGTGCATTGTTTCCAATACTTTGAAAATGCGCTGGCAGCACGCACTACCTCGAGCATTGGGCAGTGTTCACCACACCCAGTGTCCCAGCAATTCCCCTCCTGGTTATATCCCCAATAGACACACATACATATGTGTGCGACAACATATGGAGAACTTACTCATAGCTGCACAGTTTGCAAAATCTGTGTATAAGACGAATGCACATGAGCAGTAGAGGAGGATTGTGTTGTGTCCACAGGACAGAACCTGTAGCCCTGAGCGTGGATCCCCTACAACCACAAGAGCCACTGGGAGGAGGAGGACATGGTGTGGAGAGAGAGCAGGTGCAGGGAGGCGGCCGCTGTAGCTTTCCTTCCATCAGAAGCTGGGGGAACTCACGTGGGTTGTAGAAACCAAGGCGGTGGAGAATCGGGATGGGGGCGGGTTGTGACCAAAAGCGATGAGCTGTGGTGCGGGGGTGTTCTGTGGGTGTTGTGGACCCACTTCCACCTGTGAGAACCCAGGCTTTGTTCAGGGCTTGCCCAGGGTGAGCTCATTCCTCTTCTCACCCAATGTGTACATTTTCTCTTTGTTATTTCACCCCATTTCCTATGTGTCCCAGTTTACTTCTCAACTCCAAAGAATGTTGTGGGGCCAAAACAAGTGTTGTTCAGTGGTAAATGTGTCAGCCTGTCCGCTGAAAGGACTCAGGTTTGATTCTAGTCAAGGGCATGTACCTTGATTGCCAGCACATCCCCAGTGGGGGTGGGGTGTGTGCAGAAAGTGGCTGATTGATGTTTCTCTCTCATTGATGTTTCTGGCTCTCTATCCCTCTCCCTTCCTCTCTGTAAAAAAATGAATGAAATATATTTGAACACATAAAGAAAGAATGTTGTGGGTATCTCTCCCTGTCCTGATGATTACTTCTCTGAATCCTGTCTCTGTGTCAGGAACAATTCTTTGTGAAGAAATCCTCAAACTAGAGAAGAAGGAGGAGAGAAGGAGGAATAGAGTGGGGAGGAGGAGGAGAGCTAGTGGCTGTCTACAGAGGGACAGAGAGCAGGACTGTGTGGGTGTCTAAGGAAGCCCATCACTGTCTCCTGCAGGGTCATGTGGACATTAGGGATCCCAGGACTCTGGGCAGGGTTAGCACAGCTCCCAGGGGACAGTCTCAGGCTTCACACCCTGGGGCCACCCCAGGAAGGACTATGGCCTTTCCATCAGGTGAGGGACCAGCCTCCTGACCCAGGGTAGAGGCTCAGCCTGCGCCCATCCTGCTGTCAGCCTGACGTGGGAGCAGGGGAGCCCTGAGGACAAGCCACGTGGGGATGGGGTGTGGTTGTACAATGAATGGAGGGGAGGAATGTGACACAGCCGTGGGGTTCACTTCACCCCGTGGAACAGCTGTGCTCTGAGCTCTGGACCGTCCTCAGGGGACACAGGCACCTGTTTCTGTCCATTGTTCAGCTGCTCCTCAGGACCATGTGGTTAAGTGCCCAATTACCACTAATCAGCAGCGGCTGGTGGAAATGTGATAGGGGTAAATATCTACTTTCAGAGACGCCCCAGACTCTCCATACAAACAATCCACCCTCCTTCCTGACTCAGGTAAGCTCTAAGGAACCTGTTCCCACATTCATCCATCCAAACACCCAGGCATCTAACCATCTGTTTATCCACCCCTCTACACAGTCATCCAGCCAGCCAGCCAGCCATTCATCCACCATCCATCCATCCACCCAGTCATCCAACTACCCCTCTATCCACTCATCCACCCATCCATCCATCTACCCATCTACCCACCCATCCATCAATCCATCCATCCATCAACCACCCCTCTATCAACTTATCCATCCATCCACCCATCCGTCCAACCATCTGTGCAACCATCCGTCCATCCATCCATATATCCAACAACCAATCTATCCACCAACCCATCCACCAACTCATCCATCCATCCATCCATCCATCCATCCATCCATCCATTCATCCATCCACCCACCCATCCATCCATCCATCCAAGCACCCCTCTATCCACCCATCTGTCCATCCTCCCATCCATCCATACATCCATCCAACCACCTCTCTATACACCCATCCATCCATCCATACATCCATCCAACCACCTCTCTATATACCCATCCATCCATCCATCCATCCATCCATCCATCCCACCGCACCTCTACCCACCCTTCCATCCATCCACCGATCCAACTATCCATTCATCCATCATTCTATCCATCCATTCATCAATCCATCTATTCATACATCCAACCATCTGTCTACCCACCCTTCCATCCACATACCCATCCATCCATCCATCCATCCATCCATCCATCAATCCCTCCATCCATCCATCCAACTAACCCTCTATCCACCTATCCATGCATCATCCCATCCATCCATCAACCACACCTCTATCAACCCATCCAACCACCCATCCATCCAACTGCCCCTCTATCTACCCCTACATCCATCCACACAACCATCCATCCATCCAACCACCCCTCTAGCCATCCATCATTACATCCATACATCCATACATCCATACATCCAACCACCCCTCTATCCACCAACCCATCCACCAACACATCCATCAATCCATCCATCCAACCACCCCTATATCCACCCATCCATCCACACACTCATCCATCCATCCAACTAACCCTCTATCCATCCATACATACATACATACAAACATACATATATACATCCACTCATCCAACCACCCCACTACCCACCCATTCATTCATCCATCCATCCATCCAACCATCCCTCTATCCACAATTCCATACATCCAACCAAGCACCCTTTAATAAACCATCCATCCATACATACATACATACATCTATCCAACCACCCCCTACCCACCCATTCATCCATCCATCCTCCCATCCACCCAGCCATCCAACCACCCCTCCATCCACCCATCCATACATCCAACCAACCACCTCACTATTCACCTATCCATCCATCCTCCCATCCATCCATCCATCCATCCATCCATCCATCCATCCATCAATCCATTCATCCAATCATCCAACCACCTCACTACCCATCCTTCCATCCATCCATCCATCCATCCAACTACCCATCTTTCCACCCATACATCCATCCAACAACCCCTTTATCAAACCACCCCCTACCCACCCATTCATCCATCCATCCATCCATCCATCCATCCTTCCAACCACCCCTCTACCCATTCATCCATCCATCCATCCTCCCATCCAACCACCCATCCATCCAACTACCCCTCAATCAAATCATCCATCCACCCATCCATCCATCAAACCACCCCTCTACCCATTCATCCATCCATCCTCCCATCCATCTATCCACCCATCCATCCAACCACCCCTCTATCAAATCATCCATCCACCCATCAAACCACCCCTCTATCCACCAACCCATCCACCAACCCATCCATCCATCCACCCAATGACCCCTCTATCCACACATCCATCCATCCATCCAACCACCCCTCTATCCTCCCATTCATCCATCCATCCTCCCATCCATCCATCCATACATGCATCCATCCAAACACCCCACTACCCCCCTATCCATCCATCCACCCGTCTACCCATCCATCCAATCGCCCTCTACCCACCCTTCCATCCATCCACCCATCCATCCATGAAACCACCCCTCTACCCACCAACCCATCCACCCAACCATCCATCCATCCAAACACCCCTCTATCCAGCGGTCCATTCATCCAACCAACCGCCACTCTACACACCCTTCCATCCATCCACTCATTCATCCATCCATGCAACTACCCCTCTATCCACTCATCCATCCATCCAACCACCCCTATATCAACCCATTCAGCCACCCCTCTATCCAGCAACCCATCCATCCATCCATCCATCCATCCATCCATCCATCCATCCATTCATCCATCCATCCAAACACCACAGTATCCACCCATTCATCCATCCACCCAACCATCCATCCATCCAACCACCCTTCAATCCACCCATCCATCCATCCATCCATCCATCCATTCAACCATCCATTGACCCACGCATCCATCCATCCACCGATCCATCCATCCACCCATCTAACCAAACGCCCCTCTACCCACCCTTCCATCCATCCACCCACCCATCCATCCATCCAACCACCCTTCAATCCACCCATCCATCCATCCATTCAACCATCCATTGACCCACGCATCCATCCATCCACCGATCCATCCATCCACCCATCTAACCAAACGCCCCTCTACCCACCCTTCCATCCATCCACCCACCCATCCATCCAACTTCCCCTCTATCGTCCCATCAATCCCTCAATCCATCCAACCACCTCTCTATCAACCCATCAATCCACCCATCCATCCATCCAACCACCCATCTATCCTCCAACCCATCCATCCATCCATCCATCCATCCAACCAACTACCCCTCTATCTACCCATCCATTATTGAAATTGTGTCGTTTAATTTCACCCAGTTTCCTATTCTGTTTCTTTCTTACTTTTAGATTCTGAGGGAATCTCTGTCTGTCCTAATTATTACTTTCCCTAAATCCTGTCTGTATGTCAAGAATAATTCTCTCCAGGGTAAAACCTCAAAAAAAGAAGCTGAAGCAGAAGTGGAAGAAGAGGAGGAGGAGGAGGAGGAGGAGGAGGAGGAGGAGGAGGAGGAAGAGGAAGAAGAAGAAGAAGAAGAAGAAGAAGAAGAAGAAGAAGAAGAAGAAGAAGAAGAAGAAGAAGAAAGGGGAAGAGAATGTGGAAGAGGAGGAGAGGTAGTGGTTATATAGTGAGACACCAAAGAGCAGGACTGTGTGGGTGGCTTAGGCAGCCCATCACGCTCTCCTGCGGGGTCGTGTGGACATTGAGGATCCCAGGACTCTGGGCAGAGTTAGCACAGCTCCCAGGGGACAGTCTCAGGCTTCACACCCCTGGGGTCCCCGCAGGAAGGACCCTGGTGTTTCCATCAGGGGAGGGACCAGCCTCCTGACCCAGGGGAGAGGCTCAGCCTGCGCCCATTCTGCTGTCAGCCTGACGTGGGGAGCAAGGGAGCCCTGAGGACGGAGCCACGTGCGGATGGGGTGTGGTTGTACCATGAATGGAGGGGAGGAACATGACGCAGCCTTGGGGTTCACTTCACCCAGGAGAACAGCTGTGACTCGGAGCTCAGATCCGTCCACAGGGGACGCAGGCACCTGGTCCTGCCCTGTCGTTCAGCTGCTGGTGAGGACCCGAGGACAGTCCTCAGGACGGAAGGTGGAGGAGATGCTCTCCCAGGCTTGGGGTGGGCTTCCTACAAACCCGGTCGGGGCACAGGGATCCATGGGGTTGGCTTCCCACAAAATGGGATCCATCCGCGTCAGAGCGCCCTCTGCTGGTCAGGACAGGAACGCCCCGCCAGCTTACTCAGTGGCCCTCCCTCAGACCCACCTCAGGAGTGCTGGGAACTGCCCTGCTCCCTGGGGTTCCCTGCTCTGCCTGACACATGAATGGCCCAATGAGCAGTAACCTCCGCCGGGCGGGGAGAGATGTGAGTGGGGATAACGTCGCTCCTCTTTGGAGACGTCCCAGCCCCTCCCCGCAGACAGAGCCACCTGTGCCTCAGGTGACGTGACACTGGCATCTCTGTGGGAGGATAGGGTCCAGCAACCCTGTCCCTGTGACCATAGACTCAGGGATACCAGCTCATCATGGATGGCACATCCCTGCCCCTCCCTTACCGGGCCTGCCTCAGTGGAATGGGAGCACAGTGGCTAGGGGTGAGGAGAGGGGGAGGGAGCACTCCCTGAGTGTGCACGTGTGTGTGTGTGTGTGTGTGTGTGTGTGTGTGTGTGTGAGAGAGAGAGAGAGAGAGAGAGAGAGAGCCACACAGAGATCACACCGATGCCCCCTCTCCCTGCCCACTCGGACTGGGGTCAGGGGTGGCACAGACAGAAGCTGCCTCCTTTGGGCCTGGGCTGCTCTGCAGAGTCCAGCTCCGGCTCCTCCGTCTGGTCACGGACCCCAGGGGCCCCGGGGAGCCGCGGTCTCCCAGCTCCAGGGCTGAGTCCCAGGGCTCAGGGGATGGAGGACCAGCCTCCTCGGGAGGGAGCACCCCAAGCCCACCCCTGAGGGGCGGAAGGTGGGCAGGGTCTCCCCTGGAGGAAGCGCAGCGCCCTCTCAGCCCTCCTGGGGCTGCAGGAGCCCCACACAGCAGCCCCAGCTGCTCCCCAGGCCCAGCCCCTGGGACCCCGGACCCCGCAGCTCAGGGGGGCGCTGCGCCCTCAGGGCCCAGAAAGCGCTGCCCGAGGCCCCTCCACCTGCAGCTCTGGGCCCGGGGCCGCTGCCTCCGCCTCCTCCGGGGCCTCCCCACTGGCCATTCCCTGTGGCCAGGCCGCCCAGCCAAGCCCGGACCAGGCAGGGTGCCCCGAGCCATGTCTCAGGTTTGTCATGGGACCCAGCCCCCAGGGGGGGGGGCGGTTTCGGCCACGGGGCAGCGGCCCTTCCCCGGCGCAGGGGCTGAGCCTCGGCCAGGCCTGTCCTTCCTCAGGACAGTGCCTCCTTCCTTCAGGGACACGGGGTCTCCTGAGGCCCCTGGGTCTGACGGGGGGGGGGAGGCGGCAGGCCGGGGGTCCCCACAGAGCCCCTGGGGTTCCAGGTGGAGGAGACAGCGGAGCCCCTAGGGGAGCTGCGGGGCCTCCAAGGAGGAGTGATGGCTCCTCCCTCCTGGGCGCTGTGAACCACGTGGGGCTTTGAAGGTGGTCTCATGCCCTGGCCGGTGTTGCTCAGTGGATAGAGCATCGCCCTGCAAATTGAAGGGTCCCGGGTCCCATTCTGGTCCAGGGCACAGGCCTGGGGTGCAGGCTCCTCCTCAGTGGGGGTGGGGGGTGTAGGCAGCTGCTCCATGATTCCCTCATCATTGAGGTTTCCACCTCTACCTTCCTCTCTGAAATCAATAAAAATATTTTTTCCAAGAGAAAATAAAATACAAACGGTCTCTATTACACAAGAGTATTTCTTAATTAAATACTATTAATAATCTAGAGAATAAGAGAGAAATATGCAAATTAGGCCAGGACATCACGACCAGCTCAGAGCAACCCCCAGCCCCCGCAGACACACACCAGGGCTGGGGACACAGCTTGGGATCCCCCCCCCCTCCCCTGGTGCCAGCCAGCCCCGAGGCCACTCCCCCGGGTGTTGGGGGGCAGGCACAGCGCGCTGCTGCTCTGGGGGCAAGGCCCCAGCGGACCCAGGGCCCTGCCCAGAGGTGTGAGCTGAGCTGGGGGGGGGGGGGCAGGATGTGGCTGAGGCCGCTCCCCACCCGCTGTCAGTAGGACACCCCCTGAGGGCGCCCCGACTGTGAGGGGCAGGCGGGGCGGAGGACACCCACCAGAGCACGAACTTCCTGCACTCGCCCTTAGTAGTAATAATAATAACAACAACAACAGTAATAATAACAGCAGTAATAGTCCTTCCTGGGGTCTGTCCATGCTAAGGGGGCGCTCAGCTCACACCCCTCTCCCCTCCCCGGGCCCAGCCCCCTTTGCAAGGAGGAGGCCCCGCGATGAGCCCCCCATCCCCGGGGCTCCCCTCCCTGCGGGTCCCTGTGGTCGGTGCGGGTCAGGCGGGGCTCCGTCCAGCGGGGACTCACTCTCCCATCCGCCCGGGACAGGCCGCGGCCCAGCGGCTGAGCGTGGCCCTGCGCGCGGGTCTGAGCGGAGGAGGGGCCGCCCCCGCCCGGAGCTCCGCGTCCCCTCCTGGCGCTGCGCGGGGCCCCCCTCCAGGCAGCGGGGACGGGGCGCTGGCGCTGGGAGAGCCCCGCCCTGGGAGGGAGAGCAGCGCCGGGAGGGGTGGGCTGCCCTGGGGAGCCGCTCTTTCCGGGTCCCCTGGTCCAGCTCTGGGGAAGGAGGGGGAGGGACTGGGGGACCTGGCGCTGAGCCCCGGGATGGAGGCCCCCCCCCCCCGTCACGTCCTATAAACTCCTGAGCGCAAGGGAAGCCCCGCCCCCCGGGAGCCTCCTTTTATGGGGGACCCGCCTCAGAGTCAGTGGGGCCGCCTCCCAGGCCTCCCCGGGGAGGAGCCCAGAGGTGAGCGATCCCCACACTCACCCCGCCCAGGGCTGCCCACATGTCCCCTTCACACGGACACGCCCCGTGGACCCCGCGTGCTCCCATCACGTCATCGCTGGGGCCGCGGGCTGGGGGGCCTTCACAGCTGGTCCCGCGGGTCCCCTCTCGCTCCCCCTCTTTCCTACAGCCGCTTCCACACGACTCTTCATTATTATTATTATTATTATTATTATTATTATTCCTCCTATTGATTTCAGGAGGACGGGAGAGGGAGACATAGGAACACCCACGATGGGAGAGAGCCATGGCCAGGCTGCCTCCTGCACCTCCCCCTGTCCCCCTTCTGAGGACAGAGTCCGCAACCCAGCAGGTGGCTCCGGGGAATGGAACCCTGACCTCCGGGTTCAAGGTCGATGCTCAGCCGCTGAGCCACACCCGGCCTGGCCCGCGGTTCCCTAACAGAACGAGGACACAGACACTGGGAGGGCTGGGGCTGGGGGAACTGGCACGCACCTTCTCAAACCTGAACATGAGAAGGAACCCCATGAGCAAGGTGATTGGGGGCCTCCCTCCCGTGTGAGGCTGCACAGAGATGGGGAACCCCAAGCCTGGGAAAGTCCCTGAACAGCACAGCGCCTGGGCCAGGCCTCGGGGACAGGGGGACGGGCGCCCCGCGCAGGAGGAGGGTCAGGACCGAGTCCGGGGCCCAGGCCTGCGCTCAGGTCTCCGCAGGGCACAGAGTCTGGGGGGCAGCTCCGTGGTGGGGACTCCCCAGCGCCCTGGTTTCACTTCTCCTCTCCCAACCTGTTTCGGCTCCTCCTTCCTGGATACTCGTGACGCGTCACCGCCTCTCATTCCCATTGGCTGAACAGGTTCTACAGCAGCCAATCAGCGTCCGCGCGGCTCCCGGTTATAAGTCCTCCGCGGAAGCGCCCGGACTCAGACGCCCCCCAAACGGCCAGGATGCGGGTGCAGAGGCCCCCCACCCTCCTCCTGCTGCTCTCGGGGGCGCTGGTGCTGACCCCCGGCCGGGCCGGTGAGTGCGGGTCGGAAGGGCGGCTGTGCGGGGCGGAGCGCGGGGACCGGCGGGGCGCGGGCCCGGGAAGGCGCGTGTCCAGCCCGGCCTGCCCCCGTCCCCCCCAGGCCCCCACTCCCTGACCTATTTCACCACCGCCGTGTCCCGGCCCGGCCGCGGGGAGCCCCGGTACCTGGAGGTCGGCTACGTGGACGACACGCAGTTCGTGCGGTTCGACAGCGACGCGGCGAGTGGGAGGACGGAGCCGCGGGCGCCGTGGATGCAGCAGCCGTGGGTGGAGCGGGAGAGGCCGGGGTATTGGGAGGGGCAGACGCAGAACTGCAAGAGAAACGCACAGCTTTCCCGAGTGAACCTGCAGAACCTGCGCGGCTACTACAACCAGAGCGAGGACGGTGAGCCGCGCGCCGGGCCCCTCACGACCCCCCTCCCCACGGACGGGCCGGGGTCGCCCCGAGGGTCCGGGTCCGAGCGTCACCCCGAGGCGGCGGGACCCGCCCGGCCCCCACCCCCGGGAGGAGCCCGCGGGGACTGTGACCCGATTTCACTTTCAGTTTCAGATTCAGTCCCCGCGGGGCGGGCGGGGCGGGCTGACCTCGGGGCGGGCTGACCTCGGGGCGGGCTGACCTCGGGGCGGGCTGACCTGGGGGCGGGGTCAGGGTCTCACACCCTCCAGGGGATGTATGGCTGTGACCTGGGACCCGATGGGCGCCTCCTCCGCGGTTACCTGCAATTCGCCTACGATGGCACCGACTACCTCGCCCTGAACGAGGACCTGACCTCCTGGACCGCGGCCGACACGGCGGCTCAGATCACAAAGCGCAAGTGGGAGGCGGCGGGTGTGGCAGAGCGTTGGAGGAGCTACTTTGAGGGCCGGTGTGTGGACGGACTGCGCATGTACCTGGACAAAGGGAAGGAGACGCTGCAGCGCGCAGGTACCAGGGGCCCTGGGGCCGCCCCCTCTCCCCGGGGCTGGGGCTCCTACAAGGAGACAGGACAGGGGTCAGTGTCAGACACCCCTCCTTGGGGTCACTGAACGGGGTCCCCTGAATGTCTAAGTCAGGTACCACAGGGACTCCCCTCCTCTCAGGGACAGGTAGGGGTGCAGGCTCTCCCGGGGTCCAGGGAAACTCCCCGGAAATAACCCATCTGCGGTTCCCTTGCTGCCCCACACCCCCTCTATCTGAGGCCTGACCCCAGCTTTTCTGAGTCACGTGGCCTCCACCCAGCTCAGAACCACAAGTCCCTTTTCTCCGCTCAGAGACCTGCCTCCTGCCTTGGGCTGTGTCTCTCTGATTCTAGAACTTTGTAAAGATGAGAAGGGCCTTCCAGGTGCCTCTGTCCAGGCTGGTGTGTGTGCTGTGTGCTCCTTCCTCACCCAGGTGTCTGTCCACTCTCAGGATGGTCACATGGGCACTGCTGGAGTGTCCCATGGAGGATGCAAAGTTCTTGCATGTTCTCCCCTCCCCTCAGACCCTCCAAAGGCACACGTGACCCACCACCCCGTCTCTGCCCGGGAGGTCACCCTGCGGTGCTGGGCGCTGGGCTTCTACCCTGCGGACATCAGCCTGACCTGGCAGCGTGACGGGGAGGACCAGACCCAGGACATGGAGCTGGTGGAGACCAGACCTGCGGGGGACGGGACCTTCCAGAAGTGGGCGGCCGTGGGGGTGCCCCCTGGAGAGGAGCACAGATACACGTGCCATGTGCAGCACGAGGGCCTGGCCGAGCCCCTGACCGTGAGATGGGGTGAGGAGGGCACCGGGGCCCTGAGAGATCTCAATGGGGTCGGGGCTGTGGACTGGGGTCAGAGCCCTCACCCACCCTTCCCTTCTCCTTTCAGAGCCGCCTTCTCACACCTTTATCATCATCCTGGGCATCGCTGGGGGCCTGGTCGTGCTGGGAGCTGTGGCTGGAGCTGTGATGTGGGGGAGGAGGCGCTCAGGTGGGCAGGCGTGGGGTCTGAGTGTCTGTCCCACTGGGGGTTCAAGCCCAGGTAGAGGTGTGTCCGCCTCATTCACGGAATCACCACTCCCACCATTGTGATGGCCAGTGTGGGGCTCTGTGCTCACACTCACTCTGTTGTGAGGCCCGTGGGAAATGAGGGGCCCACTTCTCACCTGATGATGCTGGTGGTGGGGACCCCGTTCCCAGCAGCCCCAGGTCAGAGGGCAGGTCCCTGGAGGGCGGTGGGTCCAGTCCCCACACATGCACTTCCCTCAGGTGTCCTGATCCTGCCCTGGGTCTGTACACACGGTTCTGGAAACTTCTCTGAGCCCAGGACTAGAGCTTCCTTTAGGACCTCATGGCCCTGCCTCCTCCCTGGTCTCTCACGGGGTGTTTGCTTCCCGCAGGTGGAAAAGGAGGGAGCTACTCTCAGGCTGCCAGTGAGTATGGGGGCGGGGAGGGTGACCCCTGAGTCCTGTGACAGTGCAGAGGGAGCCATAGGGGACCCACCCCCACAGTTCCTTAGTCTCCTACCCTGGGCTCTGACCCTGTCCTGGTGTGTCCCCCCCGCCCCCCCAGGCAATGACAGCGCCCAGGGCTCTGATGTGTCTCTTTCGGCTTCTAAAGGTGAGACCTGCCTTGGGGAGGGGTGGGCAGAGGGGGTACTGGGCTGTGGGGAGCCTGGGGACACTGTGAGTAGGATGTGGTCTTTGAGAATGTCACCAGTGCCGAAACCGGTTTGGCTCAGTGGTACAGTGTAGGTCTGGGGACTGAAAGGTCCCGAGTTCGATGCCAGTCAAGGGCATCTACATTGGTTGCGGGCACATCCCCAGTAGAGGGTGTGCAGGAGGCAGCTGGTCAATGTTTCTCTCTCATCGACGTTTCTAGCTTTCTATATCTCTCCCTTCCTCTCTGTAAAATATTAAGAAAAAATATATATATATAAGAGATTGTCACCAGCCACTGCCCTGAACATGCTCATGATGATTGTCCTCCACAGCGTGAGGCCGCTGCTTTGTGGGGACTGAGTGATGGAAGGTGTGTTCCCGCTCCCACTTCCAGACTCAGGATCCTCTGATGAGTGGCTGGTCCAGCCCTGCCCCCACACTTTCCTGCCAGCAGAGGCGGCTGGGCCCTCCCCATCCCCATCCCTGCCTTTCCTCCCTGCTGCTCTGAGCTGCCTCTTCCTGCTCCGGATTGAAATGAGACTGTGCATAGACCTGGTTCTTCCATTCTCTCTGTGACTGGTGACTGGAATTAAAGGAGACCCTCTAGTTACATGTCTTCTGAGAGGAAATAAACGGAAGTACCAAGAACATGCAGACTCCTGTGTATTCTGTGCTCTTTGCAGGCAGGACGGGAGGGGCGGTGAGGATGGAGCATGGTCAGGGCCTGTGCCTGGTCAGTGCTCAGTGAATCGTGGGCTTTGACGTGGTCACTCCTGGGCCGGGTCACCTCTCTGCTCCTCTGCTCTTGTCCATCAGGGGAACCCTGTCCCACCAGGGCCTGTGGTCACAGGGACTCCCCTCCCCCAGGCCTTGTCACGTGTCCTAATGCTGTGCATCTCCAACAGCCTGCACAGCGAGCCCTCCTGGGGCAGTGCAGCCTGGGCTCAGGCCTGGATGGGGCCCAGCACCCATCCTCTGGGTGTCTGTTGTTTCTTTGCTCTTGTGGACACTATGCCCTTTCCTGCTTCCATGTGTGGGTACTGGTATCATTCTCTGGGTGTCCCCATCTGACAGTATCAGGGCTCATTTTTGCTGACTGTGTCCCCCATGCCCAGGGTCCCAGCACACAGGCCTCTGTGGTTGGAGAGATGGGTGTTCAGGCTCTTCCTGCTCTGCCTCCTTCTGGGGCCTGAACATTCCCACCCTCTGATCAGCTGGGTCTTTCTGGGCATCAGACCCCACATGACGCTCCCCAGGCCCCTCAGCCAAGAGCCATCTCATCAGCATCTCAAAGACACCTGTCACTCATGAGGTCCTCAGGGTTTTAGGAGGTCACTTCCACGATCCACGGGAAATAGAAGATACTTTCTCTCATCCCAAAGGTCTCTGTCCACACATCCATTAAGAGCAAAGTTTTTCCACTTGTTAAGGATGCTGGCACCTTACCTGAGTCCCACCTGCTCATGGACAAGAGTCCAGTCCACCCTTCTATTGAGGATGGTTACATGGTCCACACATGTATGAAAATGGCCCAAGAATTGTAGTCAGAGGAGAAACTGAAATTCACCCACAGTGTGCTATTGCTGCCCACCTCCCCCCATGGAGGAAATGATTGAGTCATACAAAGTCAACTGTTCACAGGCATCTGGACTCCTCTCATATCCTCCTGGCGAGAAAGTCCATTGTGTCACACCTGGTGGGAAATGCATTGTCCCTACTCCCTGCACCTAGAGACAGAGCAGGATGGGGTGTCGGGGAGTCTGAGCGTCCCCCAAGGGAGGACAGGAGGTCACAGATGGGACGAGGGGGAGAGTGAATGGCTCAGAAGGACAGATGGACCGAACAGAGACGCCTGTTGGCAAACGTGTGGAGGAAAGAAGCCTTACCCATGGTGGCGAGAACGTGCTTGTCCTCCAGAAAGAGATGCTCAGCCCTGAGGTACCTCAAACCACCCAACTTCACCGATGGCTCCCTCTCACGGGCTGGGCACTCCTGCCCTGCCCCCAACCTTCTCCAATGGGGTGCCACACAAGTGCTGTCACAGCGTGGAACATTAGTCAAGATGTCAGCTGTCCCACTCCCCCTTTAGAAGGAAGTAATAAAAGGAGAGGGTTTGAATGAGGTCACAGGGATGTCACTGTTCTTGGAATTTAGGGGAAGTCACTCTGCCCCATGGGACAGCTGTACACGAAAGAACAGAGACGGGGAAGGTAAGGGATGGAGCCATGGATGCAGAGACACAAAGGTGGGAACTGGGCCTGAGAGTTTGTTCTCAGGGGACGCTGAGGGAAACCTGTTGGCAGCTCTACCTGGACAGGAGTGAAGGGACCATGGGTCTACCATCCAATTAGTGGACCCACATGGCCCCCTGATAGAAGGGAACTTTCTCCTGATGCACTGTGACCACTTATGACTTCACAGAATGCTTTTCTTACTCTTGTGGGCAGTGTAGGATTTTCATAGAGAAAGCGGTTGGCTCATCAAGTCCCCAGTAAATACGGACAAGAAACCTGTGTTTCGTTCAGTCCAGCCAAGGGTTCGGCGAACCTGAGGGAGGGCCGGTGAAGGATGAGGAAGAGACAGACAAAGAGAATACGCTGGGTCTAGGTAGACAGGAACCCTGAGGAGCTTCCAGAACCTGCCTGCGGAGCCTGTGGCGGGAGAGGCTGTGAGAAGCTGGTGTGGTGGGGCCTGTGCCAACGTGGTGCCCGTTGCATCATGGGTTTGAGGTGGTCACTCCGTGGCTGAGTCAGATTCGTTGCTCCTCTGACCTTGTCCCTCAGGGGAGCCCTGTCCCACCTGGACCTGTGGTCATACAACTCACACCCCCCAGGCCTTTTCCCCTGTCCTAATGCAGCGCATCTCCAGGACCCTGGACAGCGCATGCTTTGGGGGTCCCTGAAGTCAGCCTGTTTCTGGCCTGGATCCTGCCTTCAGCCCCCACCTGCAGGAGATTGTTGTGTTTGTGCTTTTGTGGATTTTACGCCAGTTACTCCGTGGGTGTGAATGCTGGTCTCGTTCTCCGGTGTCCCCTCTGACACACGCGCCTGTTCCCATCAGTGTCCCGCAGGCCCGGTCCCTGCCCACAGGAGCCCGTGGGACGGGAGGTGGACTTCAGGCTCCTGCTGCTCCGCCTCCTTCTCGGGCCTCATGTTCTATCCCCGAACTTCCGGGGGACCCGGTTCTGGAATCAGCACAGAGGAGCGCCCCCATCCCTCCTCTGAGATCAGGTCCCACTGGGATTATGCTCTGCCCGCGGCCCTCTCTCCAGCCTCCAGTGGCCCCCAGGATGTGGGGAGGGGGGGCAGCTGCAGGTTTAGGGGCGCAGCGCTGTGGGCAGTGCAGGTGCAATGAGGGTGGGGGGAGGCATCCTGAGCTGCATCCGACCCAGGACAGCTGAGTGGGGACCACAGCCAGGAGGTCACTGTGTCCAGCACAGGGAGGGCTCCCCTGCAGGGGCCGCGGCTGGTTGAGTGACAGATGTGAGCGGGGGCTGCCTCTGGGGCCTCACTGAGGGGGATGGGGACCCGCTGGCCAGTGGGCAGGAGTGTGGGCACAGGGTGTGTAAGAGCCAGGGGACAGGGAGGGGGGAGGGGAGAGGGAAGGGTTTTGGGGACACCCAGGGAAGGGACTCAGGTGTGGCTGTGGGACAGGGCAGGCGGCTGTTCGATGGGGGGTCAGTGTGGGGCTCGCTGGGAGGTGACCTTGAGGAGAGGCTGGAAGGTCATGACCCAGGAGGCCCTCTGGGGGGAGGTCTGCCAGTTGGGAACCTGCAGTGCGCATGCCCTGGGCAGGAGGGGCAGGTCTCTGGGAGGAGTCATGAGGCGGTGTGGGCGGAGCAGAGATGGAGCTGAGAGGAGCCTGGGGACCACGTGGGCTGAGGGGTGGAAGGGCGGGGCTGTGCTGAGGGAGGCGGGGTCCCAGGACAGTTTGGAGCAGGAGAGGGACTTGGGGTGACGCCCCTTGAAGGGGTCGCTGTGGCTGCTGTGCTGAGGGCACACCTGGGGGCCAGGGAGGCAGCGGGAGAGCAGGAGGGCCTGCGGGGTGCACGGGGAGATCTCTCCGCGGGTGACCTGGGAATAGTGGGCGGGTGGGATTCTAGAACCTTCTGTGGAGGACCTGACAGCACCCCTCATGGGTCCATCCGGGGTCTGGGAGAGCGCGGGCACCACCACCAGGAATGTCATTGGTGGAAGGAGGAGGACAGCGCTGCCCCCAGCGGAGATGGGAGCTCAGGGAGCAGCACATATGGGGGGGGGGGGGCATCACAGACGTTGGGTGTAAGAGATGTTGGGGGGGCTGTCTGCTGGGAACAAAGGGGCGGGGACTGGCAGGGGGACCTGAGCTGGAGGACGGAGGGGTGTCGCTGGAGAAACGGCCTTGGACGGCGACGCACAGAAAGGCCATCTCAGGCCTGAAACAGGGACGCGCCCCCCAGGGAGCGAGGCTGCAGGAGACCAGGGGGAGGGGCCGACCGGGACCCAGGGCTGAGCGCCCCCACCCCACCCACCCCCGCGCCCCTCTGCAGTCCTGGCCCAGAGTCAGTCACGGGTTGTGAATGTCCGGGGTCTCACTTTCATTGCCCAGGAGGCCCTGGTCAGTCGCAGAGACTCCGGGGTCCGGGCCGAGGGGGACATCGGGGTCCCAGCGAGGCTGGTGCGGAGGCCGTGGGTCTGGGTCACAGGCTGGGCAGCAGGAACCGCGCAGGAAGCCCCGGGGCCCCGGGCGCCCCCTGCGGGGCTGGCTGCGGGGAGACCCTGGTCCGGGGCCCAGTTCCCTGGGGCGGGGCCTGGGCGGGGCTGGGCTGTGAGGGGCCCACAGGGGTGCTGGGCCTCAGCCAGAGGGGCACCCGCTGGGGACAGCTCCCCGGGGCGGGCCTCACCCACAGGGAAGGGTTTTGTGTGTTTCCCTCAGAAAGGAAAGGGGGGCCGTGTGGTCAGTGATGGGGGTGGGCTGGGAGAGGCCTGTCCTTGTCTCTGCCCCGGGGGGGGGGGGTGAGGGTGTCAGGGGGGGACTCGGGGAGTGGGTGCGGGTCAGGGTGTCTCTAACCTGCTACCAGGAAGCGCACAGCTGAGCTGCGTGTTGGGGACAATGCACCCCACTTCTCCTGCCTCACACACAGCCCTGCGCATGCCCTGGGCTCTGACAGGAGGGGGAGCCACAGGTCAGGCTGAGGCCACACAGCCAGGGGGCCCCGCCCAGCCCAGGTCAGGCCCACAGGGACCCCTGCCCGCTGCCCACCCCCCCACCCCGAGTCCCCTGGGGCAGACCCTGGCCCCGGAGGTGGTCCCGCTGTCTTTGCTGCTCCTGATCCCTAGACACTGTTCCTGCCCCTCCCGCCCCTGCCCAGCGCTCTCTGCCAGCCCTAGCCCCTCCGGGCCACCTCATGGGTCCCAGAGACCCCGACAGGGAGGGACCCCAGCACGGGGCTCCTTGGGGGATCTGAGCCCGGCCTGGAGTGACGGGACCAGTGAGCGGCTCAGCCATGTGCACAGGGTCTGCTCCCTCCTCAGCCGGAGGGACGTGGAGGCTCAGGTGTGGGGGCAATTGGACAACTGATGAAGCTGACGGGCAGACGTTGGGTTATAACTTCACCATTCTGGCATAAAATCAGACCTGACCACACACACACACACACACACACACACACACACACATACACACACACACAAACACACACACTCACACACACACACACGAATCTTAGTCTGCGGTGTGATGCCATCTGTGCTAATAAAGGGGTAATGTGCTAATTAGACCAGACATCCTCCAGGTCTTCTTCCGGACAAAGCCATGGTGGTGGGGGCCAAGGCAGAGGCAGTTAGGGCGATCAGGCCGGCCAGGGAGAGCAGTTAGGCTTGACCAGTCTGGCAGGGGAAGGCAGCTGGGGGAAATCAGACAACAGGGGAGGGCAGCTGGGGGCAATCAGGCAGCAGAGGTGGTTAGGGGCGATTAGGCAGGCAGGCAGGGGAGCAGTTAGGGGAATCAGGCAAGCAGGCAGAGGAGTTAGGAGCGATCTGGCAGGCAGTAGGTGAGCAGTTAGGAGCTAGCATTCCCAGATTGTGAGAGGGATGTCTCCGAAGAGCTCCCAGATTTTAGTGGGTGCACTGAGGGTCACCCCCCTACACACACGTGCAAGAATTTCATACACCGGGCCTCTAGTTGTAAGGACCAGGTGTGCTCCTTCCTGAAACCCTGCAGGCGATGCCCTTGTCTCCGTCTCCCTGGGAGGCGGGGCTCTCCTCTCTGTGTGTTCCCTGCAGTGTGAGCGTGAGCGTGAGCATGGCTGTGTGTACACGAGGCAGCAGAGGGAGAGAGAACTCCCAGAGAGACTGTCCCTGGGTCCAGTCTCAGAAGTGGTGTGATCACGCTCCTCAGAGCGGGAGGAAGAAATGGGGGGGGGGGGAGCCAGCCCTGGGCCCCCCTGGGAAAGGGGCCACATCCACTGCCCCCCACCTCTAGGTCCCTGTCCCAGCCCGGATCCCCAAGGCCCCATGGGGTTGGGGGATCGGAGAGGTGGCCAGGATCACCTAGCCGGAGCACAGAGGAAGGAGCAGACACCAAGATGCAGGCGGCCATGAGCGCGGTCCCCCCCAATTCCCTCCCTGGGCTGCAGCCCCCGAACCAGGCTGGGCCTCCCGGGAGGAAGGGAGCCGGACAAACCCTGGTCCGGGCTGACTTTCCGCGGATGCAGCCAGGGAGCCGCTCTGCCACCATTGGAGCCGCGGCCCAGAAGCAGGCCGCCTGGGAACGGGTCACCCCCGGGGTTCCCAGGAACAGCGAGGGGCCGGCCCCCTTTCCCACCCACCCCGGGCCCAGGAGGAGGGGCTCCCCACACCGGACCCTGGTCCCCACGCAGCGCGGGGCGGGGCGGGGACCCGCTCTCCGAGGCCCAGTCCGTGGTCCTGCCCCATCGCTCTGCCTGGCGGGACCCTGACTCAGAGGCTCCAGTGACACCCACAGAGTCTAGTGCAGCCCCCGTGGGCGCCCCTGCCATGCACACCCACCCAGGGTCTGAGCCGCGCTTCCCCTGGGGCGGGGTTCCCATGGCAACAGCACAGCCTCCGGAGGGACAGCTCCCTCTCCCCAGCCTCCCCCCAGCGCACCTCCTGGTGGTGGGAGCGCCATCCCACGCGGGGCTCGTCCTTATTCAGCGACGGAGCCAGAAGCCACGAGGCTAGGAAGGCTTGGCCGCCCCAGGCACGCAGTCCCGGGGTCACCGTCCTGACACCTCCCGTCCCAGCCCCGAGGGCGGAGGCAGCTTGGGCCTTGGTGCAGGGTCTGCCTCCGAACCCCAAACCCAGAGGCGGTGAGCTTCTGCAATTCTGCTCCACGGGGCTCCCGTCACCCCCCCCCAGCTGCCTTGGGGCACCTGCTACTGCGTGACAGGGGCACCGCCCCATCACATCCCCCCTGGCTCTGTGTCCCCCTGACACAGTCCCCGCTGACACTGTCCCCCCAACACTGTCCCCCCAACACTGTCCCCCCCAACACTGTCCCCCCCAACCCTGTCACCCCTGACACTGCCACCTCCTGACACTGTCACCTCCTGACAATGTCCCCCCTGACTCTGTCACCTCCTGACACTGTCCCCAATGACACTGTCCCCCCTGACCCTGTCCCTTCCTGGCACTGTCCCCCCTGAATAGCCCCCCCTAGTTCTCCCCCTGGAAGAGCCCGTGGTTCAGGTCCAGAGTCACCACCACCGCTGCCCCTGGGTGTTGAGGACCCACAGCGACCCCCCCACACACACACACCCTTTGTGGCCCTGGCCTCGCCCAGCCCCGCCCGCACCCCCTCCCCAGGGGAAGGGAAGAGGGCACACCCCCACCAGGAAGTATGAGGGAGCCGGCTGACCAATGTTTTTCTCTCATGGATGTTTCTAACTCTCTCCCTCTCCCTTCCTCTCTGCAAAAATTCAATAAAATATATTTTAAAAATAAAACTAAAGGGGGGATGGCTGTGGTGGGAGAGCAGGGCCCTGGGAAGGGCCGGGGGGCCCCGGGGAAGGGAGCCCATACCCCCCGAGCCCAGGCAGAGACGGGTCAGGCTGGGGCGTGAGGGGGGAACGGGGGACGGGGCGGGACACTGAGCCCCTGTGAAAAGATGGAGTCACGGCGCGTCCCAGTGAGTGTGGGTGGGAGAGGGGTGAAGGGGGACACCCCAAAGCTGTGCCATGCAGGGAGAAGGCGGGCTGTGGGCAGCGGGGGGGGGGGGGCCTGCCGGGCCTTCCACCGGAGGGAGGGGAGGGGGTGTCGGGGCGCTGGACGCTGAGTGTGGGGGCCTGCAGGGGGAGGCCAGGCTGGAGGAAGAGGCGGGAGGGGCAGACAGGACAGTCACAGCCTGGAGCGGGGAGGCCCCACTGTCACAGGAGAGGCCCCACAGCCTGCCCCCCCCCCCACACCAGCCCCAGGTGCCGGGGGGAGGAGGGGACAGGAAGGAGCTTTGCGAACATGGGAGCTCCAGGAGGGGGTACAGGAGGGGTCCCAGCACCCCAAGGCGCCTACCAGTCCCCTGGGGCTGCCCTGAGGGTGGAGCAGGGACCCCTAGCCTGCCCCTCCCCTGCCCGGCCTGCCTCAGTGGAATGGGAGCTCAGTGGCTAGGGGTTAGGAGAGGGGAGGGAGCACTCCCTGAGTGTGCACGTGTGTGTGTGTGTGTGTGTGTGTGTGTGTGTGAGAGAGAGAGAGAGAGAGAGAGAGAGAGAGAGAGAGAGAAAGAGACAGAGACAGAGAGACAGAGCCACTCAGAGCTCACACCACTGCCCCCGCTCCCAGCCCCCTGGACTGGGGTCAGGGGTGGCACAGACAGAAGCTGGTGACCAGATGGGGTGGC
The DNA here is from genome assembly GCA_963924515.1 of Vespertilio murinus. Classification (NCBI taxonomy): domain Eukaryota; kingdom Metazoa; phylum Chordata; class Mammalia; order Chiroptera; family Vespertilionidae; genus Vespertilio; species Vespertilio murinus. Next base: position 49,581,032 of record OZ004716.1, on the reverse strand, counting down.
GGTGGCAGGAGGGGGGTGCCCGCCTCCTGGGGGGCGTGGTGGGAGCTGGAGGGCCTGGGCTGAGGGCCAGCCTCCCATCCCCGCTGGCTGTTCACCTCTGTGCTCCCGCCCTCATGGCGGCTCCAGCTTGCCCCTCAGGAGGGGGGGCGTCCCGCTCAGGGGCTTCCCCGTGGGAACCAGCTCTTCGCAGGACTCGCAGGGAAGGGGGCTCAGGTCGCCCGCGATGGCACTCATCCGCCTCCTTGGCGTTCGGGGAGGGCCTGGCGGTGGAGTGACAGCCTGGGGGACGCCACTGCCCAGCGGGGTCTGGTGGGTGCAGAGCGGGTGGCGGTGCCCAGCTGAGAGCGGCGGGTCCGCCAGGAGCAGCCAGGGGCGCCGCGGCAGGGCCTGTGCTGGGCCCGCGGGCCGGGGCGGGGCCGGGCTGAGCCCTGGGGGCACCATGGGGCCTGTGCCCAGCGCTCCTGCTCCGAGGCCTCCTCTCCGCGCTGGGGCGGCGGCGGGGACCCGTCTGCTTGGGGGGCTCGCCCAGGACAGATGCCTAGTCTTCCAGTCCCCGATGCGATTAGGGGTTCAGGAGTCCCCTGTTCACAGAGGGCCGCCCCTCTGGGCACCGGGGCCCCATTCGTCCTGCTGTGCGTGGGGCGCTCTACCTGCCCCGCTCCCCCCGCTCCCCCCGCTCGCTGCCTCCTTTGGGCCTGGGCTGCTCTGCAGAGTCCAGCTCCCGCTCCTCCGTCTGGTCACGGACCCCAGGGGCCCCGGGGAGCCGCGGCCGCCCAGCTCCAGGGCTGGGTCCCAGGGCTCAGGGGATGGAGGACCAGCCTCCTGGGGAGGGAGCACCCCAAGCCCACCCCTGAGGGCGGGAGGTGGGCGGGGTCTCCCCTGGAGGAAGCGCAGCGCCCTCCCCGCCCTCCTGGAGCTGCAGGAGCCCCGCACAGCAGCCCCAGCTGCTCCCCAGGCCCAGCCCCTGGGACCCCGGACCCCGCAGCTCAGGGGAGCACTGCGCCCTCAGGGCCCAGAAAGCGCTGCCCGAGGCCCCTCCACCTGCAGGTCTGGGCCCGGGGCCGCTGCCTCCGCCTCCTCCGGGGCCTCCCCGCTGGCCATTCCCTGTGGCCAGGCCGCCCAGCCGAGCCCGGACCGGGCAGGGCGCCCCGAGCTCCGTCTCAGGTTTGTCCTCGGACCCGAGGCCCCTGCAGCCAACTCCCCGGGGGGGGGCGGTTCCGGCCTCAGGGCGGCCCTCCTCCCGCGGCCACTGGGCAGCGGCCCTTCCCCGGGGCTGGGGCTGAGCCTCGGCCAGGCCTGTCCTTCCTCAGGACGGTGCCTCCTTCCTTCAGGGACACGGGGTCTCCCGCGGCCCCTGGATCTGACGGGGGCGGCGGCAGGGCGGGGGTACCCACAGAGCCCCTGGGGTTCCTGGTGGAGGAGACAGCGGAGCCCCTAGGGGAGCTGTGGGGACTCCGAGGGGGAGTGATGGCTCCTCCCTCCCTCCTGGGCGCTGTGAACCGGCCACGCAGGCGCCACGTGGGGCTTTGAAGGTGGTCTCCTGCCCTGGCCGGTGTGGCTCAGTGGATAGAGCGTCGGCCTGCGGAATGACGGGCCCCGGGTCCCATTCTGGTCCAGGGCACAGGCCTGGGGTGCAGGCTCCTCCCCAGTGCGGGGGGGAGGGGGGAGTTGTAGGGGGCAGCCGCTCCATGATTCCCTCATCATTGAGGTTTCCACCTCTACCTTCCTCTCTGAAATCAATAAAAAATATATTTGCCAAGAGAAAATAAAATACAAACGGTCTCTGTTACATAACAGTATTTCTTAATTAAATAATATTAATAATCTAGAGAATAAGATAGAAATATGCAAATTAGACCAGGATATCAGGACCAGCTCAGAGCAAACCCCCAGCCGCCTCGGACACACACCAGGGCTGGGGGCACAGCTTGGGGTCCCCCTCCCCCTGTCCTGATGCCAGCCAGCCCCGAGGCCACTCCCCCGGGGGTTGGGGGGCAGGCACAGCGCGCTGCTGCCCTGGGGGCAAGGCCCCAGCGGACCCAGGGCCCTGCCCAGAGGGGCACAATGAGCTGGGGGGGGGGGCAGACTGTGGCTGAGGCCGCTCCCCACCCGCAGTCAGTAGGACACCCCCTGAGGGCTCCCCCACTGTGAGGGGGCAGGCGGGGCTGAGGACACCCACCAGAGCACCAACTTCCTGCAAACGCCCCTAGTAATAATAATAATAACAACAACAATAGTAATAATAACAGCAGGAATAGACCTTCCTGGGGTCATTCCATGCTAAGGGGGCACTCAGCTCACACCGTGTCTCCCCTCCCCGGGCCCAGCCCCCTTTGCAAGGAGGAGGCCCGGCTATGACCCCCCCATCCCCGGGGCTCCCCTCCCTGCGGGTCCCTGTGGTCGGTGCGGGTCAGGCGGGGCTCCGTCCAGCGGGGACTCACTCTCCCATCCGCCCGGGACAGGCCGCGGCCCAGCGGCTGAGCGCGGCCCTGCGCCCGGGTCTGAGCGGGAGGAGGGGCCGCCCCCGCCCGGAGCTCCGCGTCCCCTCCTGGCGCTGCGCGGGGCCCCCCTCCAGGCAGCGGGGACGGGGCGCTGGCGCTGGGAGAGCCCCGCCCTGGGAGGGAGAGCAGCGCCGGGAGGGGTGGGCTGCCCTGGGGAGCCGCTCTTTCCGGTCCCCCTGGTCCAGCTATGGGGGGGGGGAGGGACGGGGGGACCTGGTGCTGAGCCCTGGGATGGAGCCAGCCCCCCCTCCCCCCGTCACGTCCTATAAACTCCTGAGCGCAAGGGAAGCACCGCCCCCCGGGAGCCTCCTTTTATGGGGGACCCGCCTCAGAATCAGGGGGACCGCCTCCCAGGCCTCCCCGGGGAGGAGCCCAGAGGTGAGCGCTCCCCACACACACCCCGCCCAGGGCTGCCCACGCGTCCCCTTCACACGGACACGCCCCGTGGACCCCGCCTGCTCCCATCACGTCATCGCTGGGGCCGCGGGCTGGGGACCTTCACAGCTGGTCCTGCGGCTCCCCCTCTCCTCCCCCTCTTTCCTACAGCCGCTTCCACACGACTCTTTATTATTATTATTATTATTATTATTCCTATTGATTTCAGGAGGACGGGAGAGGGAGACATAGGAACACCCACGATGGGAGAGAGCCATGGCTAGGCTGCCTCCTGCACCTCCCCCTGTCCCCCTTCTGAGGACAGAGTCCGGAACCCAGCAGGTGGCTCCCGGGAATGGAACCCTGACCTCCGGGTTCAAGGTCAATGCTCAGCCGCTGAGCCACACCCGGCCTGGCCCACGGTTCCCTAACGGAATGAGGACACAGACACTGGGAGGCTGAGGCTGGGGGAACTGGCACGCACCTTCTCAAACCTGAACATGAGAAGGAACCCCATGAACCAGGTGATTGGGGGCCTCCCTCCCGTGTGAGGCTGCACAGAGATGGGGAACCCCAAGCCTTGGAAAGTCCCTGAACAGCACAGCGCCTGGGCCAGGCCTCGGGGACAGGGGGACGGGCGCCCCGCGCAGGAGGAGGGTCAGGACCGAGTCCGGGGCCCAGGCCTGCGCTCAGGTCCCCGCAGGGCACAGAGTCTGGGGGGGCAGCTCCGTGGTGGGGACCCCCCAGCGCCCTGGTTTCACTTCTCCTCTCCCAACCTGTTTCGGCGCCTTCTTCCTGGATACTCGTGACGCGTCACCACCTCTCACTCCCATTGGCTGAGGAGCTACTACAGCAGCCAATCAGCGTCCCCGCGGCTCCCGGTTGTAAGTCCTCCGCGGAAGCGGCCGGGCTCAGACGCCCCCCAAACGGCCAGGATGCGGGTGCAGAGGCCCCCCACCCTCCTCCTGCTGCTCTCGGGGGCGCTGGTGCTGACCCCCGGCCGGGCCGGTGAGTGCGGGTCGGAGGGGCGGCTGTGCGGGGCGGAGCGCGGGGACCGGCGGGGCGCGGGCCCGGGAAGGCGCGTGTCCAGCCCGGCCTGCCCCCCGTCCCCCCAAGGCCCCCACTCCCTGACATATTTCGACACCGTCGTGTCCCGGCCCGGCCGCGGGGAGCCCCGGTACCTCGCCGTCGGCTACGTGGACGACACGCAGTTCGTGCGGTTCGACAGCGACGCGGCGAGTGGGAGGATGGAGCCGCGGGCGCCGTGGATGCAGCAGCCGTGGGTGGAGCGGGAGAGGCCGGGGTATTGGGACCGGGAGACGCAGATCAGCAAGGAAAACACACAGCTTCTCCGAGTGAGCCTGCAGAACCTGCGCGGCTACTACAACCAGAGCGAGGACGGTGAGCCGCGCGCCGGGCCCCTCACGACCCCCCTCCCCACGGACGGGCCGGGGTCGCCCCGAGGGTCCGGGTCCGAGCGTCACCCCGAGGCGGCGGGACCCGCCCTTCCCCCCCCACCCCGGGAGGAGCCCGCGGGGCCTGTGACCCGATTTCACTTTCAGTTTCAGATTCAGTCCCCGCGGGGCGGGCGGGGCGGGCTGACCTCGGGGCGGGCTGACCTCGGGGCGGGGTCAGGGTCTCACACCTACCAGTGGATGTTTGGCTGTGACCTGGGACCCGATGGGCGCCTCCTCCGCGGGTACATACAATATGCCTACGATGGCACCGACTACATCGCCCTGAACGAGGACCTGACCTCCTGGACCGCGGCCGACACGGCGGCTCAGATCACAAAGCGCAAGTGGGAGGCGGCGGGTGAGGCAGAGCGTTACAGGGGCTACGTGGAGGGCCTGTGTGTGGACTCACTGCGCATGTACCTGGACAAAGGGAAGGAGACCCTGCAGCGCGCAGGTACCAGGGGCCCTGGGGCCGCCCCCTCTCCCCGGGGCTGGGGCTGCTACAAGGAGACAGGACAGGGGCTCAGTGTCAGACACTCCTCCATGGGGTCACTGAACGGGGTCCTCTGAATGTCTAAGTGAGGTACCACAGGGACTCCCCTCCTCTCAGGGACAGGTAGGGGTGCAGGCTCCAGGGCGGTCCAGGGAAACTCCCCGGAAATAACCATCAGCGGTTCCCTTGCTGCCCCATACCAACTCGGTCTGAGACCTGACCCCAGCTTTTCTGAGTCACGTGGCTTCCACCCAGCTCAGAACCACATGTCCCTTCTCTCCCCTCAGAGACCTGCCTCCTGCCTTGGGCTGTGTCTCTCTGATTCTAGAACTTTCTAAAGACTAGGAGGTCCTTCCAGGTGCCTCTGTCCTGGCTGCTCTGTGTGCTGTGTGCTCCCTCCCCACCCAGGTGTCTGTCCACTCTCAGGATGGTCACATGGGCGCTGCAGGAGTGTCCCATGGAGGATGCAAAGGTCCTGCATGTTCTCCCCTCCCCTCAGACCCTCCAAAGGCACACGTGAGCCACCACCCCGTCTCTGCCCGGGAGGTCACCCTGCGGTGCTGGGCGCTGGGCTTCTACCCTGCGGACATCAGCCTGACGTGGCAGCGTGACGGGGAGGACCAGACCCAGGACATGGAGCTGGTGGAGACCAGGCCTGCTGGGGACGGGACATTCCAGAAGTGGGCGGCCGTGGGTGTGCCCCCTGGAGAGGAGCACAGATACACGTGCCAAGTGCAGCACGAGGGGCTGCCCGAGCCTCTGACCGTGAGATGGGGTGAGGAGGGCCGTGGGCACAGAGCCTCTTCTCATGGCATCGGGGCCCTGGGGGACCTCAGTGGGGTCGGGGCGGAGGACTGGGGTCAGTGCCCTCACCCTCCCGTCCCTTCTCCTTTCAGAGCCGCCTTCTCACAGCTTTATCATCATCCTGGGCATCGCTGGGGGCCTGGTCCTGCTGGGAGCTGTGGCTGGAGCTGTGATGTGGGGGAGGAGGTGCTCAGGTGGGAAGGCGTGGGTTCTGAGTGTCTGTCCCACTGGGGGTTCAAGCCCAGGTAGAGGTGTGTCCGCCTCATTCACGGGAATCACCACTCCCACCATTGTGAGGGCCAGTGTGGGGCTCTGTGCTCACACTCACTCTGTAGTGAGGACCCTGGGAAATGAGGGGCCCACTTCTCACCTGATGATGCTGGTGGTGGGGACCCCGTTCCCAGCAGCCCCAAGTTAGAGGGCAGGGCCCTGGAGGGTTGTGGGTCCAGAACCCACACATGCACTTCCCTCAGGTGTCCTGGTCCTGCCCTGGGTCTGTACACACCGTTCTGGAAACTTCTCTGGGCCCAGGACTAGGGCTTCCTTTAGGACCTCATGGCCCTGCCTCCTCCCTGGTCTCTCACGGGGTGTTTTCTTCCCGCAGGTGGAAAAGGAGGGAGCTACTCTCAGGCTGCCAGTGAGTATGGGGAAAGGGGGGTGGTGACCCCTGAGTCCTGTGACAGTACAGAGGGAGCCATAGGGGACCCACCCCCGTAGTTCCTCTTAGTCTCCTACCCTCGCTCTGACCCTGTCCTGGTGTGTGTCCCCCCCAGGCAATGACAGCGCCCAGGGCTCTGATGTGTCTCTCTAGGCTTCTAAAGGTGAGACCTGCCGTGGGGAGGGGTGGGCAGAGGGGGTACTGGGCTGTGGGGAGCCTGGGGACACTGTGAGCAGGATGTGGACTTTGAGAATGTCACCAGTGCCGAAACCGGTTTGGCTCAGTGGTAGAGTGTAGGTCTGGGGACTGAAAGGTCCTGGGTTCAATTCCAGTCAAGGGCATGTACATTGGTTGCAGGCACATCCTCAGTAGAGGGAGTGCAGGAGGCAGCTGGTCAATGTTTCTCTCTCATCGACGTTTCTAGCTTTCTATATCTCTCCCTTCCTCTCTGTAAAATATTAAGAAAGAAAAAAAAAATATATATATATATATAAGAGAATGTCACCAGCCACTGCCCTGAACCTGCTCATGATGATTGTCCTCCACAGCATGAGGCCGCTGCTTTGTGGGGACTGAGTGATGGAAGGTGTGTTCCCGCTCCCACTTCTGGACTCAGGATCCTCTGATGAGTGGCTGGCCCAGCCCTGCCCCCCACACTTTCCTGCCAGCAGCGGTGGCTGGGCCCTCCCCATCCCCATCCCTGCCTTCCCTCCCTGATGCTCCGAGCTGCCATTTCCTCCTCCGGATTGAAATGAGGCTGTGCATTGACCCGGTTCTTCCATTCTCCCTGTGACTGGTGACTGGAATTAAAGGAGACCCTCTAGTTACATGTCTTCTGAGAGGAAATAAACGGAAGTACCAAGAACATGCAGATTCCTGTGTATTCTGTGCTCTTTGCAGGCGGGAGGGGCGGGGCGGTGAGGACGGAGTGTGGTCAGGGCCTGTGCCTGGTCAGTGCTCAGTGAATTGTGGGCTTTGACGTGGTCACTCCTGGGCCGGGTCACCTCTCTGCTCCTCTCCTCTTGTCCCTCAGGGGAACCCTGTCCCACCAGGGCCTGTGGTCACAGGTACTCCCCTCCCCCAGGTCTTGTCACGTGTCCTAATGCAGTGCATCTCCAACAGCCTGCACAGCGAGCCCTCCTGGGGCAGGGCAGCCTGGGCTCAGGCCTGGATGGGGCCCAGCACCCATCCTCTGGGTGTCTGTTGTTTCTTTGCTCTTGTGGACACTATGCCCGTTCCTGCTCCCATGTGTGGGTACTGGTATCATTCTCTGGGTGTCCCCCATGCCCAGGGTCCCAGCACACAGGCCTCTGTGGTTGGAGAGATGGGTGTTCAGGCTCCTCCTGCTCTGCCTCCTTCTGGGGCCTGAACATTCCCACCCTCTGATCAGCTGGGTCTTTCTGGGCATCAGACCCCACATGACGCTCTCCAGTCCCCCTCAGCCAAGAGCCATCTCATCAGCATCTCAAAGACACCTGTCACTCATGAGGTCCCCAGGGTTTTAGGAGGTCACTTCCAGGATCCAGGGGAAACAGAAGATACTTTCTCTCATCCCACAGGTCTCTGTCCACACATCCATTAATAGCAAAGTTTTTCCACTTGTTAAGGATGCTGGCACCTTACCTGAGTCCCACCTGTTCATGGACAAGAGTCCAGTCCATCCTTCTATTGAGGATGGCTACATGGTCCACACATGTATGAAAATGGCCCAAGAATTTCAGTCAGAGGAGAAACTGAAATTCACCCACAGTGTGCTATTGCTGCTCACCTCCCTGCATAGAGGAAATGACAGAGTCACACAATGTCAACCCTTTACAGGCATCTGGACTCCTCTCATATCCTCCTGGTGGGAAAGTCCATTGTGTCACACCTGGTGGAAAATGCATTGTCCATACTCCCTGCACCTAGACACAGAGCAGGATGGGGTGTCGGGGAGTCTGAGCGTCCCCCAAGGGAGGACAGGAGATGACAGATGGGACGAGGGGGAGATTGAACGGCTCAGAAGGACAGGTGGACCGAACAGAGATGCCTGTTGGCAAACGTGTGGAGGAAAGAGAAGCCTTACCCATGGTGGCGAGAACGTGCTTGTCCTCCAGAAAGAGATGCTCAGCCCTGACGCACCTGAAACCACCCAACTTCACCGATGGCTCCCTCTCACGGGCTGGGCACTCCTGCTGTGCCCCCCAATCTTCTCCAATGGGGTGCCACACATGTGCTGTCATAGGGGGAACATTAGTCAAGATGCCAGCTGCCCCACTCCCCCTTTTGAAAGAAGCAATAAAAGGAGAGGGTTGAATGAGGTCACAGGGATCTCACTGATCTTGGAATTTCAGGGAATTCACTCTGCCCCACGGGACACCCGTTCTCGCCTGAACATAGACGGGGAAGATAAAGGAACCGATTCTTTGGAGACGTGAGGAAATTGGGATGGAGCCGTGGAAGCAGAGACACAAAGGTGGGAATGGAGCCTGAGAGTTTCTCCTCAGGGGACGCCGAGGGGAACCCGTTGGCAACTCTACATGGACTGGAGTGAAGAGACCACGGGTGTCCCATCCAATTAGTGACCCCACTCGGCCCCTGGATAAAAGGGAACGTTCTCCGATGCACTGTGACCTTTTATTACTTCGCAGAATGCTTTTCTTACTCTTGTGGACAGTGTAGGCGTTCCATAGAGGAAGCGGTTGACTCCATCACGTCCCCAAACAAAGATGGACAAGACACCGTAACCCGTTCTCCTGCCTCCCAGCCGCGAGGGGAATTCGTGCCCAACACATGGTGGGGATGGCAGGGTGGAGGCTGGTCCTCAGGGTGGTGGCGGACTTTCTCTGGAGTCTGAGCCGGAGAGGAAGTTCCATGGCAGGTCGGGCAGCCGCAGGACGGACCGGGAAAGACTGACATCCCCCAGGCTACAGCTGACTTCCCTGCCCTCCTTCCTCGACCAGGACTGGTCCGTGACGTGCAGGTGGGAGTTCTTTTTGGTCACAATCGTGAACAACTCCATTGTGACTGGGTTCAGACCCTTCACGTCGAGCCTGAGAAAATACCCAGGGAGAACTCTGTTAATCCTCCGTGCTCTGGTCCGGCTCTGTGGCCTCAGGGACCCTTCTCCCCACCCGGCATTCTTTGGGCATTCTTTTAAAATATATATATATATATATATTATTAATTTTTTACAGAGAAGAAGTGAGAGGGATAGAGAGCTAGAAACGTTGGTGAGAGAGAATCATTAATCAGCTGCATCCTGCACATCCCCCACTGGGGATTGAGCTCGCAACCCAGGCATGTGCCCTTGACCTGAATCGATCCTGGGACCTTCACTTGGCAGGCCAATGCTCTGTCTGCTGAGCCAAAGCAGCTGGGACTACATACACTGTCCATATCCCAACAGAGAAGACCATTCTTCTCATGCTCCAGGTGTCTGGCGCCGGCCACAGCATCTGCCCTCACCTGGCACAGCCTGGACCATCTCATCACAGAACTGTCCCAGTAGCCACAGAGGACAGAGCCCAACTCACCCGATGGTCTGAAGGACACAAGCTGGGTGAGCCAGGCTCTCCAGAAGTTGCACGATTCCTTCATCTCCCAACTTGTTCCCAAGCAGGTTGTTTTTCTTCAGAGTTTTGCTGCTGACAAGGACGGAGGCGAGGGACACACAGCAGCCACCGGTTAGCATGCACTCTTCCAGCCTGTGAGGAGAGAGGCACCTGGGAGTGGGGGCCCGTCCTTGGGGGCCTGGTGCACCGTACACCTCCCTCCCGAGTTGCACACTAGAGAATGTCATTCCATAGAGCGTCATTCCTAACAGCAGACCCACCCATCCGGGTTCTCAGGTCCCCACACCCATTGAACGTATCCCCCTCAGCTCTTCCCAGGCTCACACAGGAGCGCCCCAACTCACCCAGTGACCTACAACCTACCCGCTGTTCTCCAGGTTGCAGTTTGGATGTTTCATGGCCCCACACAGCAGCTCCACCCCCGCATCCCCGATGTGGTTGCTCCCGAGCTCCAGGCTCTTCAGGTTGGGGCTATCTTTCAGGACATAGACCATGTACTCACAGGCCTTGTCCATGAAAAAGCAGCCGGATATCCTGCAGAGAGGGAAGGAGCTGGCGTCACGGCCGCCGGTCCCAAAAGGGTCTCAGAGCGAGACGTGGCAGGGTGTGTCCTTGAACATGGAGTTGCCCATCCTAAGCCTCCCGAGGCTCCCGTCCTGATGACTAGATGCATCCCCATGTCCACAGCAGCATCGAATACCAGAGGAGAGACCTGCAAACCAACCCACGTGTCCCTCCGTAGGGGGGTGCGTACAAAAGTGGTGGCACGCTAACTCCTACCATTTGTAGCAGTGTGGACGGAGCTGGAGAGCACCGCGCTAAGCGAAATAAGCCAGTTGCAGAAAGGTAAGTCTCACATGATCTCACTCATTTGTGGAATATCATGAACAACCTGAACCGATGAACAGAAACCGAGCCAGCAACAGAGATGCATCCATCAGATGCTCAAATGCCAGAAACCAATCAGTTTTCACTGAAAGAGAGAAGTCGACAGGAAGCCAGGAAGGCTGGTCCACAACTTTAATTGCTCTATCAAATTCACCCTTTAGTGGAGACATGGTTAGCTGAAGCAGCCTCCATCTTGTTTGTCCCATGTAAGTTTCTGTTATTTCCTGCCTGAAGGTACATGTAAATTCCTGTTTATCTTGCTTAAGATGTTTTCCCCAGAGCCTCAGTAAAAGGTGATGGCAGGGACAGAGCTGGGAGTAGTTCTCCCACTAGAGTTGGACTACCACCTGGCCCCTCATATCTCGGTGGGATCGGGCCTAAACCTGTAGTTGGACATCCTTTGAGGGGTCCCAGTTTGGAGATGAATATCGTGCACTGGGCCTCTAGTAATTTTATTTTATTTTATTTTAAAATATTTTTATTGATATTTTTACAGAGAGGAAGGGAGAGAGATAGAGAGCTAGAAACATCAACCAGCTGCCTCCTGCACACCCCCTGCTGGGGAAGTGCCCACAACCAATGTACATGTCCTTGACCAGAATCGAACCTGGGACCTTTCAGTCCGCAGACCGACGCTCTACCACTGAGCCAAACCGGTTTCTGCCTCTAGTAATTTATAATCAGGGAAACTGAGACAGAACACTGTAAGCATTTTGTATGTATTTTCATTGATTTCAGAGAGGAAGGGAAAGGGAGAGAGAAAGGTAGAAACATCGATGATGAGAATCATGGATCAGCTGCCTCCTTCACACCCCCTCCTGGGGATCAAGCCTGCAACCCAGGCATGGGCCCTGACCGGGAATCGAACCATGATCTCCTGGTTCGTAGGTCCATCCTCATCCACTGAGCCATGCCAGCTGGGCTGTTATGTATTTTTGTCTGATGACTCAGATAACAAAACAATTTTTTTTTAAATTCCAGTGGCTATTCAATATTCTGTATCCATTTCCGGGGTACAGCACAGTGGCTAGACAATTATGTGATTGATGACGCCATCAGATACCATTTCCAGTCTGTGTTTTTGTGGTGCTAGACTTGAGCTCCAAGGAGGTGTTTTCGGCAACCTCTTTGGATGATCATTCCTCTCCATTCCCTCCTCAAGTCCACAGCCAACATCACTGCCCGGCCGCTGTTGGCCCAGTGGCCAGAGCCTCAGCCCATGCAGCCAAGGGTTGTGGGTTCCATTCCCAGTCACGGGTGTGCACCTGACCTGCAGGCTCCATGCCTGGCATGGGCTGGAGGCAACCCATCGATGTGTCTCTCTCTCATATTCATCTCCCTCTGTACCTCTGTCTCTCTCTCCCCTGCCCTCCTTCCCTCCCTTCCTCTCTGTAAATATTAACAATAACAACAACGAATCCTCATGGGAGGAGCCACAACAGTACAAGACAGCTCCTGTCCCCAAAACCTGTCCCCTCGCTGCTCCCTCCTGTGCATTATTCTAAGGTTCCTGCACTTTTCATGTCCACATCGGACTGTGAGTGAGCGCCCTTGGAAGGTCCCAGCCAAAGGGAGAGGGAGGAGCGGAGGGACCCCTCCCCACCCCCGCCCCGCCCGCCCCTGAGCAGCCTTCTGCCCAGCCTCCCCCCAGCAGCGCACTGGCGGGGGGCCGTGGTCGGACCCGAGTCCACCCTTCGGGGCAGCACCGCCGCCCAGCGCACCCCTGTGCTGAGCCCCTGCTGCCCGCCCCGCCCCCACTTCCTGGCGACCTCTGACCTGTCCCTGCCTTTCCCAGAAGGCTCCAGACTGGGACTCCCACAGGAGGCGCCCCTTCAGCCAGGCTTCTGTCTCTTGGGATCAGCGCTGGCCTCTATCCCCGGGTCCCCGCAGCCCCGCAGCCCGTTCCTCTGGAGCTCAGACCACCCTCCATCTGCAGGCTCCACAGTGTGTCCCCGTCCACCCCCTGGGAACCCCGCTCATCCCCAGTGGGTGCCCGTGATGCATGGAGCTGCCACACATATCAAAAAAGGGGGTCCCTGAGGCCCAGCCCTGCCCCACCTCCGCCCCTAATCAATAGCAGCTGGTGTAAATGTGATAGGGGTAAATATCTACTTTCAGAGACACCCCAGACTCTCCATACAAACAATCCCCCCTCCTTCCTGTCTCAGGTAAGCTCTAAGGAACCTGTTCCCACATTCATCCATCCAAACACCCAGCCGTCCAACCACCTGTTTATCCACCCCTCTACACACTTTTCCATCAATCCACCGATCCATTCAACCACCCATCTATCCACGCTCCCAACCTTCCATCCACCCATCCATCCATTCATCCACCATCCATCCATCCATCCACACAGTCATCCAACCACCCCTCTATCCACTCACCCACCCATCCATACATCTACCCACTCCTCTACCCAACCATCCATCAATCCATCCATCCATCAACCACCCCTCTATCAACTCATGCATCCATCCACCCATCCATCCAACCATCCGTCCATCCATCCAGATATCCAACAACCAATCTATCCACCAACCCATCCACCAACTCATCCATCCATCCATCCATCCATCCATCCATCCAACCACCCCTCTATCCACCCATCCGTCCATCCTCCCATCCATCCATACATCCATCCAACCATCTCTCTATTCATCCATCCATCCATTCAAACACACTTCTACCCACCCATCCATCCATCCACCCATCCATCCCACCGCACCTCTACCCACGCTTCCATCCATCCACCGATCCAACCATCCAATCATACATCCATCCACACACACCTCTATCCACCCATCCACCATCCATCCATCCATCCATCCATCCATCCATCATTCTATCTATCCATCCATCCATCCATCCAACCATCCATTCATACATCCAACCATCCTTCTACCCACCCTTCCATCCACATATCCATCCATCCATCCATCCATCCATCCATCCATCTAACCCTCTATCCACCTATCCATCCATCCACCCATCTCTCCAACCACCCCTCTATCTACCCCTACATCCATGCACCCAACCATCCATCAATCCAACCACCCCTCTAATCATCCATCATTCCATCCATACATGCATCCATCCAACCACCCCTCTATCCACAACCCATCCATCCATCCATTCATTCATCCATACATCCATCAAACCATCCATCCACCCCTCTGCCCACCCTTCCATCCATCCATCCATCCATCCATCCATTCATCCAACAACCTCTTTATCCATCCTTCATTTCACCCAACCATCCATCCATCCTCCCATCCATCCATCCAAACCCTCTACCCACCCATGCATCCATCCAACCATTCAACCAACCGCCACTCTACCCACTCTTCCATCCATCCACCCATCCATCCCACCAACCAACCACCACTCAATCCACCCCTCCATCCATCCATCAATCCATCCATCCACCCATCCATCCATCCATCCATCCATCCATCCAACCACCCCTCTAACCACCTTTCTATTTATCCACCCATTCATCCATCCACCCAACCACCCCTCTATCCACCCATCCATCCATCCACCCAACCATCCTTCCATCAAACCACCCCTCTATCCACCCATCCATCCATCCTCCCATCCATCCATCCATCCATCCATCCATCCATCTATCCATCCAATCACCTCTCCATCCATCCTCACATCCATCCATCCATCCTCCCATCCATCCATCCATCCATTCAACCACCCCTCTACCCACGCATCCATCCATCCATCCATCCATCAATCTATCCATCCACCCATCCAACCAATGCCCCCTCTACCCACCCTTCCATCCATCCACCCACCCATCCATCCATCCATCCATCCAACTTCCCCTCTATCCAACCATACATCCATCCAACCAACCCTCTATCCATCAACCCATCCACCAACACATCCATCCATCCATCCATCCATCCAACCACACCTCTATCCACCATCCATCTATCCACCCACCCATACATACATACATCCAAACACCCCTCTAACTAGCCTTCTATCCATCCACCCATTCATCCATCCAACCAACTATCCCTCTATGCTCCCATCCATCTATCCAACCACACCTCTATCAACCCATCCATCCTTCCAACCACCCCTCTATCCACCAATCCATCCACCAATTCATCCATCTATCCATCGATCCATCTATCCACCAATCACCCCTCAATCCAACAACCCATCTATCCACCCAACCATCCATCCATCCAACCAATCCTTTATCCACCCATCCATCCATCATCCCTTCCATCCATAATCCATCGAACCATCATTCTATTCACCCATCCATCCATCCAACAACTCCTCTATCAACCCATCCATCCACCTGTCCATCCATCCAGCCACCCCTCTATCCACCTATCCATCCAACCACCCTTCCATCCATACATCCATCCAACCACCCCTCTATTCAACCATCCACCCATCCATCCATCCACCCAACCATCCATCCATCCAACTACCCCTCTACCCACCTATATATCCAGGCAGCCATCCAACCAACCTCCATTCTACCCATCCATCCATCCATCCATCCACCCATCCATCCATCAAACACACCTTTATCAACCTATCCATCCACCCATCCATCCATGCAACCACCACTCTATCCACCAACACATCCACCCATCCATCCATCCACCCAACCATCCATCCATCCATCCAACAACACCTCTACCCACCCATCCATCCACACACCCATCCATCTATCCACACATCCATCCATCCAAGTAACCCTCTATCCACCTATCCATCCATCTACCCATCCATCCATCAACCACCCCTCTATCCATACATACATACATACATACATACATATATACATCCAGTCATCCAATCACCCCACGACCCACCCATTCATCCATCCATCCTCCCATCCATCCATCCATCCGTACATCCAACCAGCCCTCTACCCACGCATCCATCCATCCACTTATCCAACCAACCGCCACGCTAATCACCCTTCCATTCATCCACGCATCCATCCATCCAACTACCCCGCTATCCACCCACCCATCCATCCAACCACCCCTCTATGCACCCATCCATCTATCCAACCTACCCTCTATTCACCAACCCATCCATCCATCCATTCATCCATCCATTCATCCATCCATCCACCACTCTATCCACCCATCCATCTATTCACCCAACCATCCATCCATCCAACCACCCCTCTCTATCCACCCATCCATTACTAAAATTGTGTCGTTTAATTTCACCCAGTTTCCTATTCTGTTTCTTTCTTACTTTTAGATTCTGAGGGAATGTCTGTCTGTCCTAATTTTTACTTTACCTAAATCCTGTCTGTATGTCAAGAATAATTCTTTCCAGGGTAAAACCTCAAAAAAAGAAGCTGAAGCAGAAGTGGAAGAAGAAGAGGAAGAGGAGGAGGAGGAGGAAAAAGAAGAAAGGGGAAGAGAATGTGGTAGAGGAGGAGAGGTAGTGGTTATATAGTGAGACACCAAAGAGCAGGACTGTGTGGGTGGCTTAGGCAGCCCATCACGTTCTTCTGCGGGGTCATGTGGACATTAGGGATTCCAGGACTCTGGGAAGAGTTAGCACAGCTCCGAGGGGACAGTCTCCAGGCTTCACACCCCTGGGGTCCCCGCAGGAAGGACCGTGGCGATTCCAGCAGGGGAGGGACCAGCCTCCTGAACCAGGGGAGAGGCTCAGTCAGCACCCATCATGCTGTCAGCCTGTCGTGGGGAGCAGAGGAGCCCTAAGGACGGAGCCACGTGGGGATGGGGTGTGGTTGTACCATGAATGGAGGGGACGAACGTGAGGCAGCCTCGGGGTTCAGTTCACCCTGGAGAACAGCTGTGACTCGGAGCTCAGACCCGTCCACAGGGGTCGCAGGCACCTGGTCTTGCCCCGTCGTTCAGCTGTTGGTGAGTACCCCGAGGACAGCCCTCAGGAAGGAAGGTCTGCATGTCCAAGGTGGAGAAGATGCTCTCCCAGGCTTGGGGTGGGCTTCCTACAAAATGGGATCCATCCGCGTCAGAGCGCCCTCTGCTGGTCAGGACAGGGAGGCCCCGCCAGCTTACTAAGTGGCCCTCCCTCAGGCCCACCTCAGGAGTGCTGGGAACTGCCCTGCTCCCTGGGGTTCCCTGCTCTGCCTGACACATGAATGGCCCAATGAGCAGTAACCTCCGCCGGGCGGGAGAGATGTGAGTGGGGATAACGTCGCTCCTCTTTTGAGACGTCCCAGCCCCTCCCCGCAGACAGAGCCACCTGTGCCTCAGGTGACGTGACACTGGCATCTCTGTGGGAGGACAGGGTCCAGGAACCCTGTCCCTGTGACTATAGACTCAGGGACCCCGGCTTATCATGGATGGCACATCCCTGCCCACAGCTCAGGAGCAAACACCAGCCTGGTGGGGTCTTCCTTATGTCCCACCTCAGGGTAGAGAGCGGGGAGGAGGGGGTGCAGGAGAGGAGATGGAACTGGGCTGGTGGTTCCAGGGGGCAGGACAGGGGCTGCCCCACCTGGATCTGAGCCGCTTCTCCTCCCTCTGCTGGGCTGGGGTGGTGGTGGAGGGGCATGTGCTGGGGAGTGTCCCAGAGAGTGATTGCGGCCAATGATGGCTTCCCGCCCCTCTCTGTGTCCTAGAGCCCCCCACAGGGAGGGACCCCAGCACGGGGCTTTCTGTGGGACCTGAGACAATGGTAGGGCAGCCAGGGCCACGGAGCGGCTCAGTTCGGAAAGGAGGACTCAGCAGGATGTGAGATGGAGAGGGGAGTCCCAGGGAGAGGGGGAGCCCTCGAAAGGGTCTGGGTCTCTGGAAGGGTCTCTTTGGAAGGGTGAGACCTTGACTCAGCCACGTGGTCAGCCCCTCCTTGCCCGCCCAGCGGGGACTGAATCTTAACTGAGATTGAAATCTGGAAAATATCCCCTGGGGCTGGGCTCCTCCCAGTAAGTGCAGCTCAGAGCACCAGCCAGTGCCCCTTCAGGGAGACGTGGGCAGAGAGCTCCCCCTGCAGGAGGAGGACAGCCCAGGCCAAGGCCCAGGCCTGGCGCTCAGGTCTCAGCCCAGGGAGGAGTCTGGAGCAGAGCCACTCAGTGTGGGGGCTCCCCCTCTCCCTGGGGTTCCCCTCTCCATCTCACATCCCTGCTGAGTCCTCCTTCCCGGATACATATGACGCAGTCTCCCTGCTCTCTCCCATTGGGTGTCTGCTTCCAGGTTAGACCATCTCCAGGAGCCCCTGGGACTCAGATGCTCCCCCAAACTCCCAGGATGTGGGTCCATAGGCCCCCCACCCTCCTCCTGCTGCTCTCGGGGGCGCTGGTGCTGACCCCCAGCCGGGCCGGTGAGTGTGGGGTCGGAGGGGGCACCTGTGCAGGGAGGAGCGTGGGGACCGGGTGGGGTGCGGGCCCGGGAAGGCGCGTGTCCAGCCTGGTCCTGCCCCCCGTCCGCCCCCCAGGCCCCCACTCCATGACCTATTTCGACACCATCATGTCCCGAACCGGTCGCGGGGAGCCCCACTTCCTCTCCGTCGGCTACGTGGACGACACGCAGTTCGTGGGGTTCGACAGTGACGCGGCGAGTGGGAGGATGGAGCCGCGGGCGCCGTGGATGCAGCAGCCGTGGGTTGAGCAGGTGTACCCCGGGTATTGGGACCGGGAGACAGAGATCTGCAAGAACAACGCACAGACTGCCCGAGTGAACCTGCAGACCGCCCTCCGCTACTATAACCACAGCGAGGACGGTGAGCCGCGCGCCAGGCCTCTAACGACCCCACTCCCCACTGACGGGCCGGGGTCGCCCTGAGGGTCCGGGTTTAAAAGTCACCCTGAGGTGGCAGGACCCGCGCGGCCCCCACATCCCAAGAGGAGCCCTAGGGAATGGCGGGCGGACTGACTTGGGGAAGGGGCTGACCTCGGGGCGGGGTCAGGGTCTCACACCCTCCAGGAGATGTATGGCTGCAAGGTGGGACCAGATGGGCGCCTCCTCCACGGGAACAATCAGTATGCCTACGATGGCACCGACTACATCGCCCTGAACGAGGACCTGACCTCCTGGACCGCTGCCGACATGGCAGCTCAGATCACAAAGCGTAAGTGGGAGGCGGCGGGTGTGGCAGCGGAAAGGAGGAGCTACCTGGAGGGCTGGTTTGTGGACTCACTGCGCATGTACCTGCACAAAGGGAAGGAGACCCTGCAGCGCACAGGTACCAGGGGCCCTGGGGCCTCCCCCCTCCCCGGGGCTGGGGCTCCTACAAGGAGACAGGACAGGGGGTCAGTGTCAGACACCCTTCATTTGGAGTCTGGGAGGGAGTCCCCCTGAATGTACAGGTCAGGCACTAGAGGGACTCCCCCTCCTCTAAGAGACAGGTAGGGGTGCAGGCTCCCCTGTGGTGCAGGGAGACCCCCTGCAATAACCCATCAGCCGTTCCCATGGGCCCTGCAGGGGATCTGGGACTCACAGGGACCTTGTCTCTCACGCCTTGTGCTCTGCCCTCTCCCCCTGTGTCTAAGGCCTGATCCCAGCTTTTCTGAATCACGTGGCCTCCACCCAGGTCAGGACTGCAAGTTCCTTTTCTCCCCTTAGAGACCTGCCTCCTGCCCTGAGCTGTGTCTCTCAGATTCTAGAACTTTCCAAATACTAGGAGATCCTAACAGGTGCCTCTGCCAGGCTGGTGTGTGTGCTGTGTGCTCCCTCCCCACCCAGGTGTCTGTCCACTCTCAGGATGGTCACATGGGGGCTGCTGGAGTGTCCCATAGAGGATGCAAAGGTCCTGCATTTTCTTCCCTCCCCTCAGATCCTCCAAAGGCACACGTGAGCCACCATCCTGTCTCTGCCCGGGAGGTCACCCTGAGGTGCTGGGCACTGGGCTTCTACCCTGCGGACATCAGCCTGACCTGGCAGCGTGACGGGGAGGACCAGACCCAGGACATGGAGCTGGTGGAGACCAGGCCTTCGGGGGACGGGACCTTCCAGAAGTGGGTGGCCGTGGGGGTGCCCCCTGGAGAGGAGCACAGATACACGTGCCATGTGCAACATGAGGGGCTTCCAGAACCCCCGACCCTGAGATGGGGTAAGGAGGGCCGTGGGCACAGAGCCTCTTTTCACGGCAGTGGAACACTGGGGGACCTCAGTAGGGTCCAGGCTGAGGCCTGAGGTCTAGGCCCTCACCCTCCCTTCCCTTCTCCTCCCAGAACCACCTCCTCAGATCTTAAAATTCATCATCCTGGGCATCGCTGGGGGCCTGGTCCTGCTGGGAGCTGTGGCTGGAGCTGTGATGTGGGGGAGGAGGCGCTCAGGTGGGTAGGGGTCGGGTCTGAGGGTGCACTCTAGACAGTGACAGTGCCCAGGGCTCTGATGTGTCTCTCTCAGCTTCTAATAGGGAGACCTGCTGTGGGGAGGGATGGGCAAATGGGGTGCTGGGCGGTGGGGAGTCTGGGGGACACTGTAAGCATGAAGTGTGTTTGAGAATGTCACCAGTCACAGCCACTGCCCTGAACCTGCTCATGATGATTGTCCTCCAAAGCATGAGACCACTGCCTTGTGGGGACTGAGTGATGGAAGGTGTGTTCCCGCTTCCTCTTCCCGACTCAGGAACCTCTGATGGGGGGCTGGCTAAGCCCTGTCCCCCACACTTTCCTGTCAGCAGAGGCGGCTGGGCCCTCCCCATCCCCATCCCTGCCTTTCCTCCCTGCTGCTCTGAGCTGCCACTTCCTGCTCCGGATTGAAATGAGATGCTGATGTGACTGTTCATTTCTTGCCAAGAAGGTTTGGGGGGTTTTAAAGGAGAAGAGCCCACATCTTGAGCAGAAATAAATATAAACACCAAGAACTCATGTGTTTGCTGTGCTGAGCTGTCCCAGGTGTGGACTGGGGAGGCATTGAAGACCGAGTGTGATCACGGCCTGTGCCCTAGGGGTGCTCAGTGCATCATGGACTTTGACCTGGTCACTCCTACACCGGGTCATCTCTCTGCTCCTCTGACCTTGTCCCTCAGGGGAACCATGTCCCACCAGGACCTGTGGTCACAGGAACTCCCCTCCCCCAGGTCTAGTCTCTTTTCCTAATGCAGCCCATCTCTAGGACCCTGGACAGCGAGCCCTCCTGGGGCAGGTAAGCCTGGACTCAGGCCTGGATGTGGCCCAGCACCCATCCTCTGGGTGTCTGTTGTTTCTTTGCTCTTGTGGACTCTATGCCCGTTCCTGCTTCCATGTGTGAGTTCTGGCCTCATTCTCTGGGTGTCCCCCTCTCACAGCAGCAGGAGGCATGTTCCCCATCAGTGTCCCACAGGCCCATGTCCCTGCACACAGGCCTCTGTGGTTGGAGAGATGAGTGTTGAGGCTCCTCCGGCTCTGCCTCCTTCCTGGGCCTGAACCTTCCAGCCCTCTGATCAGCTCAGTCTTTCTGGGAACCAGCTGCCAACAAGACGCTCTCCAGGCCCCTCAGCCAAGGGCCATCTCATCAGCATCCCAAAGACACCTGTCACTCAGGAGGTGCCCAGGGTTCAGGAGCTCAGTGCCAGGGAGCCTGGGGCAAAGACGAGACAGTTTCTCTCATCCCACAGGTCTCTGCCCACATACCCATGAATAGCCAACCTGTCCCACTATTTCAGGATGCTGGCACCTTACTAGAGTCCACTCACGCATGAACAAGAGTCCAGTCCATCCTCCTGTTGAGGATGGTTACATGGTCCACACATGTATGGAAACTGCCCCTCAGTTTTAGCCAGAGGGGAAAGTCAAGTTCAGCCACCATGTGATATTGGTGCCCACATCCCTGGAGAGCAATAAGGAAAGTGTGAGACAATGTCAGTTTTTAGCAGGAAGTGGAACTCATGTTATCTCTGATATATTTCTGGTTGGGGAGTGCATTGTTTCCAATACTTTTAAAATGCACTGGCAACACTCACTACCTCCAGCATTGGGAAGTCCTCACCACACCCAATGCCCCAGCAATTCCCCTCCTGGTCATATCCCCAATAGACACACATACATATGTGTGCCAGAACATATGGAGAACTTACTCATAGCTGCACAGTTTGCAAAATCTGTGTATAAGACAAATGCGCATGAGCAGTAGAGGAGGATTGTGTTGTGTTCACAGGACAGAACCTGTAGCCCTGAGCGTGGATCCCCTACAACCACAAGAGCCACTGGGAGGAGGAGGACATGGTGTGGAGAGAGAGCAGGTGCAGGCAGGCGGCCGCTGTTGCTTTCCTTCCCTCAGAAGCTGGGGGAACTCACGTGGGTTGTAGATACCAAGGCGGTGGAGAATCGGGATGGGGGCGGGTTGTGACCAAAAGCGATGAGCTGCGGTGCGGGGGTGTTCTGTGGGTGTTGTGGACCCACCTCCACCTGTGAGAACCCAGGCTTTGTTCAAGGCTTGCCCTGGGTGCGCTCATTCCTCACCTCACCCATTGTGTACATTTTCTCTTTGTTATTTCACCCTTTTTCCTGTGTCCCTGTTTACTTCTCAACTCCAAAGAATGTTGTGGGGCCAAAACCAGTGTAGTTCAGTGGTAAGCGTGTCAGCCTTTGGGCTGAAATATCCCAGGTTTGATTCTAGTCAAGGGGGTGTACCTTGATTGCCAGCACATCCCCAGTGGGGGTGGGGTGTGTGCAGGAAGTGGCTGATTGATGTTTCTCTTCCATTGATATTTCTGGCTCTCTATCCATCTCCCTTCCTCTCTGTAAAAAATCAATAAAATATATTTGAAAACATAGACAGAATGTTGTGGGTATCTCTTCATGTCCTGATGATTACTTTTCCCTAAATCCTGTCTCTGTGTCAGGAATAATTCTTTGTGAAGAAATCCTCAAATTAGAGAAGAAGGAGGAGGGGGGAGGAGTACGGTGGGGAGGAGGAAGATAGGGAGGATGAGGAGAGCTAGTGGCTGCCTACTGAGGGACAAAGAGCAGGACTGTGTGGGTGTCTAAGGAAGCCCATCACTGTCTCCTGCGGGGTCGTGTGGACATTAGGGATCCCAGGACTCTGGGCAGGGTTAGCACAGCTCCCAGGGGACTGCCTCAGGCTTCACACCCTTGGGGTCCCCACAGGAAGGACTGTGGCATTTCCATCAGGGGGGGGACCAGCCTCCTGACCCAGGGGAGAGGCTCAGCCTGCGCCCATCCTTCTGTCAGCCTGACGTGGGAGCAGAGGAGCCCTGAGGACAAGCCACGTGGGGATGGGGTGTGGTTGTACGATGAATGGAGGGGAGGAACGTGAGGCAGCTGTGGGCTTCAGTTCACCCCGGAGAACAGCTGTAGTCGGAGATCAGACCCGTCCTCAGGGAAAGCAGGCACCTGATCCTGACCAGTGTTCACCTACTCCTCAGGACTATCTGGTTAATTAACTAATTAGCACTAATCCGAAGCGGCTGGAGGAGATGTGATAGGGGTAAATATCTACTTTCCGAGCTGACCCAGGCTCTCCATACAAACAATCCACCCTCCTTCCTGTCTCAGGTAAGCTCTAAGGAACCTGTTCCCACATTCATCCATCAAACACACAGCCATGCAACCGCCCGTCTACCCACCCTCCCACCCTTCCATCCACCCATGCATCCATTACTCCAGCATCCATCCATCCATCCATCCATCCATCCATCCATCCTTCCACCCAGTCATCCAACCACCACACTATCCACCATCCCACCCTTCCATCCACCCATCCATCCATTCACCCACAATCCATCCATCCACCCAATCATCCAACCACCACTCTATCCACTCACCCACCCATCCATCCATTCACCCATCTAACCACCTCTCTATCCATCCATCCATCCATCCATCCATACATCCATCCATCCACCCACCCACCCCTCTATCCACCCATCCATCCATCCCACCATCCAACCATTCAACCACCCCTCAATCCAGCAATACATCATCCATCCATCCATCCATCCAACTGCCCCTCTATCCACCCACCCACCCATCCAGCCATCCATTCAACCACACCTATACCCATCCATCCATCCATCCATCCACCCATCCATCCATCCAACCACCCAACCACCCCTCTATGCACCCATCCACCATCCATTCATCCATCCCACCATCCAACCATCAAACCACCCCTCTATCGATCTATCTACCATACATCCATATATCCATCCAACTGCACCTCTATCCACCCACCCACTCATCCATCCAACCACCAATATACCCAGCCTTCCAACCATCCATCCACCATCCATCCATCCATCCATCCATCCATCCATCATATCACCCCTCTATCCACCCACCCAACATCCCTCCCTCCCTCCCTTCCTCCCTCCATCCATCCATCCATCCCTCTATCCAACCATCCACCATCCATCCATCCACCCACCCGTCTGCCCACCCTTCCGTCCATTCACCCATCCATCCATCCGACCAACTACCCCTCTATCCAACCTTCCATCCATTCACCCATCCATCCATCCGACCAACTACCCTCTATCCACCCATCCATTCATCCACCCATCCATCCATCCATCCAACCACCCCTCTAGCAACCCATCCATCCATCCACCCATCCAGCCAACCAACCATCCAATCACCCCTTTATCAGCCTATCCATCCACCCATCCATTCATGCACACACCATCCATCAATCCATCCATACCTAATATGTAGTGTGGCCCATCCAACCACCCCTCTATCCACCCATCCATCCACCCATCCATTCATCCATCCATCCATCCATTCATACATCCATTCAACCATCCAACCACCCCTCTATGCACCCATCCACCATCCATCTATACATCCCTCCATCCAACCATCCAACCACCCCTCTATTCATCCTTCAACTATTCATCTATCCATTCATCCATCCAACTGCCCCTCTATCCACCCAC
Source organism: Vespertilio murinus (assembly GCA_963924515.1). Classification (NCBI taxonomy): domain Eukaryota; kingdom Metazoa; phylum Chordata; class Mammalia; order Chiroptera; family Vespertilionidae; genus Vespertilio; species Vespertilio murinus. The sequence goes on along the minus strand of OZ004716.1, from coordinate 49,556,487 downwards.
CCACCCAACAATCCATCCATCCACCCATCCATCCAACCCCCCCTCTACCCACCCTTCTATGCATCAACCCATCCATCCATCCATCCATCCATCCATCCATCCATCTACCCATCTATCAACCCATCCATCCGTCCAAACATCCCTCTATCAGCCCATCCATCCACCCATCCATCCATCCATCCAATCATTGCTCTATCCACCAACACATCCACCAACCCATCCATGCATCCATCCATCCAACCACCTCTCTATCCACCCATCCATTCATCCTCCCATCCATCCATCCATCCATCCACCCATCCATTCATCCATCCATCTAACCATCCAACCACCCTTCTATGCACCCATCCACCATCCATCTATACATCCCTGCATCCAGCCATCCAATCACCCCTCTATTCATCCTTCACCTATCCATCATCTATCCATTCATCCATCTAACTGACCCTCTATCCACCCACCAACCCACCCACCCACCCACCCACCCACCTATCCATCCATTCACCCATTCATCCATCCATCCATCCACCCACCCATTCATCCATCCATCCAACCACCCTTCTATGCACCCATCCACCATCCATCTATACATCCCTGCATCCAGCCATCCAACCACACCTCTATTCATCCTTCACCTATCCATCATCTATCCATTCATCCATCTAACTGACCCTCTATCCACCCACCAACCCACCCACCCACCCATCCATCCATCCACCCATTCATCCAACCACCCCTCTATCCACCCTTCTATGCATCAACCCATCCATCCATCCAAACTTCGCTCCATCCAGCAAACATCCACCAACCCATCCATACATATATACATCCAACCACCCCTCTATACACCCATTCATACATCCACCCAAACATCCATCCAACCAACCACCTCTCTATCCACCCAATGAGCCATCCTCCCATTCATCCGTCCATCCATCCATCCATCCATCCACCCAACCATCCATTCATCCAAATACCACTCTATCCACCTATCAATCCATCCACCCATCCATCCATCAACCACCCCTCTATCAACACATACATCCACCCATCCACCAACCAATCCACAAATTCATCCATCCATCCATCCATCCATCCACCCATCCATCCATTCAATCCCCCTCTATTCACCCATCCATCCATCCTACCTTCCATCCATCCGTCCAACTACCCCTCTCCCCGCCCTCCCATCTATCCACCCATCAATCCATCCAACCAACTACCCCTCTATCCACCCATCCATCTATCCAACCACCCCTCTATCCACCCATCCATCCATCTAGCCACCCCTCTATCCACCAACCCATCCAACAACCCATCCACAAATCCATCCATCCATCCATCCATCCATCCATCCATCCATTCATACAAGCACCCCTCTATCCACCCATACATCCATCCAACCACCCATCTATCAAACCATCCATCCACCCGTCCATCCATCAAACCACTCCTCTATCCACCAACCCATCCACCAACCCATTCATTCATCCATCCATCCATCCTCCCTTCCATCCATCAATCCATCCATCCATCCATCCATCCATCCACCCACCCACCCCTGTATCCACCCATCCATCTATCCACCCAACCATCCATCCATCCATCCATCCATCCATCCAACAACCTCTTTATTCACCTATCCATCCATTCTCCCATCCATCCATCCATGCATCCATCCATCCATCCATCCACCCATCCAACCACCCCTCTATCCACCAAACCATCCACTAACCCATCCATCCATCCATCCATCCATCCATCCATCCATTCATCCATCCATCCAACCACCCATCAATGCACCTATCCATCCATCCTCCCATCCATCCATCCATACAGCCTTCCATCCAACCACCCCACCACCCACCCATCCATCCTCCCATTCATCAATCCATCCAACCACCGCTCTACCAACACATCCATCCATCCAACCACCCCTCTATCAACCCATCCATCCATCCAAACATGCCTCTATCCACAAACCCATCCATCAACCCATCAATCCATCCATCAATCCATCCATCCACCCAACCACCACTCTCCACACCCTTCCATCCGTCCATTCAACCACCCCTTTATGCTCCCATCCATACATCCATCCAACCACCTCCCTATTCACCCATCCATCCATCCTCCCATCCATCCATCCATCCATCCATCCACCCATCCATCCAACCACCTCCCTATTCACCCATCCATCCATCCTCCCATCCATCCATCCTTCCATATATCCACACATCCATCCATCCTCCCAACTTCCCCTCTATCCACCCATACATCCATCCAACCACCCCTCTATCAAACCATCCATCTACCCATCCATCCAACCACCCCTCTACCTACCCTTCCACATCAATCATCCCATCCATCCATCCAACCAACTACCCCTCGATCCACCCATCCATTATTAAAATTTTGTCTTTTAATTTCACCCAGTTTCCTATTCTGGTTATTTCTTACATTTAGATTCTGAGGGAATCTCTGTCTGTCCTAATTATTACTTTCCCTAAATCCTGTCTGTATGTCAAGAATAATTCTCTCCAGGGTAAAACCTCAAAAAAGAAGCTGAAGCAGAAGTGGAAGAAGAAGAGGAAGAGAAGGAGGAGGAGGAAGAAGAAAGGGGAAGAGAATGTGGTAGAGGAGGAGAGGTAGTGGTTATATAGTGAGACACCAAAGAGCAGGACTGTGTGGGTGGCTTAGGCAGCCCATCACGCTCTCCTGCGGGGTCCTGTGGACATTAGGGATCCCAGGACTCTGGGCAGGATAAGCACAGCTCCCAGGGGACAGTCTCCAGGCTTCACACCCCTAGGGCCCCCGCAGGAAGGACCCTGGCATTTCCATCAGGGGAGGGACCAGCCTCCTGACCCAGGGGAGAGGCTCAGCCTGCGCCCATCCTGCTGTCAGCCTGACGTGGGAGCAGGGGAGCCCTGAGGACGGACCCACGTGCGGATTGGGTGTGGTTGTACCATGAATGGAGGGGAGGAACGTGAGGCAGTCGTGGGGTTCAGTTCACCCAGAGAACAGCTGAGACTCGGAGCTCAGACCCCTCCACAGGGGACGCAGGCACCTGGTCCTGCCCCGTCGTTCTGCTGCTGGTGAGGACCCGAGGACAGCCCTCAGGAAGGAGGGTGCAGGAGATGCTCTCCCAGGATTGGTGTGGGCTTCCTGCAAACCCCGAGGGGTCACTGGAATCCATGGGGCTGGCTTCCTACAAAATGGAATCCCTCTGCGTCAGAGTGCACTCTGCAGTCAGGACAGGGAGGCGCCGCCAGCTTACTCAGTGCACCCCTCAGGCCCACCTCAGGAGTGCTGGGAACTGCCCTGCTCCCTGGGGTTCCCTGCTCTGCCTGACACATGAATGGCCCAATGAGCAGTAACCTTCGCCGGGCGGGGAGAGATATGAGTGGGGATAACGTCGCTCCTCTTTGGAGTCGTCCCAGCCCCTCCCCGCAGACAGAGCCACCTGTGCCTCAGGTGACGTGACACTGGCATCTCTGTGGGAGGACAGGGTCCAGGAACCTTGTCCCTGTGACCATAGACTCAGGTACCCCAGCTCATCATGGATGGCACATCCCTGCCCACAGCTCAGGAGCAAACACCAGCCAGGTGAGGTCTTCCTTATGTCCCACCTCGGGGCAGAGAGCAGGGGAGGAGGGAAAGCCAGGAGAGGAGATGGAACTGGGTGGTCGTCCCAGGGGGCAGGTCAGGGGCTGCCCCACCTGGATCTGAGCTGCTTCTGCTCCCTCTGCTGGGCGGGGGGTGGGGGGGGGGCATGTGCTGGGGAGTGTCCCAGAGAGTGATTCCCGCCAATGTTGGCTTCCCGCCCATCTCTGTGTCCTAGAGCCCCCCACAGGGAGGGACCCCAGCACGGGGCTCCTGTGGATCTGAGACAATGGTAAGGTGGCCAGGGCCACGGAGCGGCTCAGTCCAGAAAGATGGACTCTGGGTCTCTGGAAGGGTCTCTCTGTAGGTGTGAGACCCAGACCCTTTAGAGGGAGACATGGGCAGAGAGCTCCCCCTGCAGGAGGAGGGCAGCCCAGGCCCAGGCCCAGGCCTGGCGCTCAGGTCTCAGCCCAGGGAGGAGTCTGGAGCAGAGTCGCTCAGTGTGGGGGCTCCCCCTCTCCCTGGGGCTCCTCTCTCCATCTCACAGCCTGCTGAGTCCTCCTTCCCGGATACACATGACGCAGCCTCCCTGCTCTCTCCCATTGGGTGTCTGCTTCCAGGTCAGACCATCTCCAAGAGCCGCTGGGACTCAGATGGTCAAGGGACACGGAGATGCAGGTCCAGAGGGCCCCCACCCTCCTCCTGCTGCTCTGGGTGATTCTGGTCCTGACCCCCAGTTGGGCCCGTGAGTTCAGGGTGAGAGGGGGCGGCTGAGCAGGGAGGAGCATGGGGACCCGGAGGGGGAGCGGGCCTGGAAAGGCGCGTGTCCAGCCGGACCTGCCCCCCGTCCCCCCCAGGCCCCCACTCCCTGAGGTATTTCGACACCATCGTGTCCCGGCCCGGCCGCGGGGAGCCCCGGTACCTCTCCGTCGGCTATGTGGACGACACACAGTTCGTGCGGTTCGACAGCAACTCAGCTAGTGGGAGGATGGAGCCGCGGGCGCCATGGATGCAGCAGCCGTGGGTGGAGCGGGAGGACCCGGGGTATTGGGACCGGGAGACTCTGAGGGCCAAGAACACCGCACAGGCTTTCCGAGAGGCCCTGCAGATCCTGCGCGGCTTCTACAACCAGAGCGAGGACGGTGAGCTGTGCGCCGGGCCCATCATGACTCCCCTCCCCACGGACGGGCGGGGGACACCCTCAGGGTCCGGGTAGCAGCGACTCCACATCGCGCTTGGACCCACCCTGCCCCCCACCCCCACCCCCACCCTCGGGAGGAGCCCGCGGGGACTGTGACCAGATTTCATGGTCACTTTTAGATTCTTTCCCCGCGGGGTGGGCAGGGCGGGCTGACCTCCGGGCGGGGTCAGGGTCTCACATCTTCCAGAGGATGTCTGGCTGCGAGGTGGGACCCAATGGGCGCTTCATCCGCGGGTACAATCAACACGCCTATGATGGCACCGACTACATCGCCCTGAACGAGGACCTGACCTCCTGGACCGCGGCCGACAAGGCGGCTCAGATCACAAAGCGCAACTGGGAGGCGGTGGGTAAGGCAGAGCGTTGGAGGAGCTTCCTGCAGGGCCTTTGTGTGGACTCACTGCACATGTACCTGGACAAAGGGAAGGAGACCCTGCAGCGCGCAGGTACCAGGGGCCCTGGGGTTGCCCCCTCTCCTTAGACAGGACAGGGGATCTGTGTATGATGACCCTCTTTGGGGTCGTGCAGGGGGTCCCACAAGATGTCCAGGTGATGTTACAGAGGGACTCCCCCTCCTCTCAATAACAGGTAGGGTGCAGTCTCTCCCAGGGTGGAGGGAGACCCCCTGCAATAACCCATCAGCGGTTCCCATGGACCCTGTAAGAGCTCTGGGGCCCTCTGGGACCTTCTCTCTCAGGCCTTGTGCACTGCCCCACACCCCCTTTGTCTGAGGCCTGACCCCAGCTTTTCTGAGTAACATGACCTCCACCAAGGTCAGGACATTTTCTCCCCTCAGAGACCTGCCTCCTGCCCTTGGCTGTGTCTTTCTGATTCTAGAACTTTCTAAAGACTAGGAGGTCCTTCCAGGTGTCTCTGTCCAGGCTGCTGTCTGTGCTGTGTGCTCCCTCCCCACCCAGGAGTCTGTCCACTCTCAGGATGGTCACATGGGCGCTGCTGGAGTGTCCCATGGAGGATGCAAAGTTCCTGCATGTTCTCCCCTTCCCTCAGATCCTCCAAAGGCACACGTGAGCCACCACCCCGTCTCTGCCCGGGAGGTCACCCTGCGGTGCTGGGCGCTGGGCTTCTACCCTGCGGACATCAGCCTGACCTGGCAGCGTGACGGGGAGGACCAGACCCAGGACATGGAGCTGGTGGAGACCAGGCCTGCGGGGGACGGGACCTTCCAGAAGTGGGCGACCGTGGGGGTGCCCCCTGGAGAGGAGCACAGATACACGTGCCATGTGCAGCACGAGGGGCTGCTGGAGTCTCTGACCCTGAGATGGGGTGAGGAGAGCCGTGGGCACAAAGCTTCTTCTCAGGGCAGCGGGGCCCTGGGAAACCTCAGTAGGGTCGAGGTTGAGGCCTGGGGTCAGAGCCCTCACCCTCCCTTCCCTTCTCCTCCCAGAGCCTCCTTCACACACCTTCATCTTCATCATCCTGGGCATCACTGTGGGCCTGGTCCTCCTGGGAGCTGTGGCTGGAACTGTGATGTGGGGGAGGAGGCGCTCAGGTGGGCAGGGGTGGGTCTGAGTGTTCACTCTAGATAGTAAGAGCGCCCAGGGCTCTGATGTGTCTCTCTGGGCTTCGAAAACGGAGACCTGCCATGGGGAGGGGTTAGCAGAGGGGGTGTTGGGCGGTGGGGAGTCTGTGGGACACTGTGAGCATGAAGTGGGTTTGAGAATGTCACCAGTCACAGCCACTGCCCTGAACCTGCTCAGGATGATTGTCCTCCACAGCGTGAGGCCGCTGCCGTGTGGGGACTGAGTGATGGAAGGTCTGTTCCTGCTCCCACTTCCTGACTCAGGACCCTCTGATTAGGGGCTGGCCCCGCCCTACCCCCCACACTTTCCTGTCAGCAGAGGCAGTTGGGCCCTCACTATCGCTGTCTTTACTTCCTCATGCTCTGAGCTGCAAGCTGTTCCTTCCACAATGAAATGAGGTTGTGGAGGTGACTCTTTATTTCTTGCCATGAAGGGATGGTGGGTAAATTAAAGAAGAAAATCCTACATTTTTAGGAAAATAAATATCATCACCAAAAACTTTGCAGAGCTCGTGTTTGCTGTGCTGAGCTGTCCCAGGTGTGGGCAGGGAAGGTTTTGAAGACTGAGTATGGTCGGGGTTTGTGCCCTGGGGGTGCTCAGTGCATCGTGGTCTTTGACGTGGTCACTCCTAGGCTGGGTCACATCTCTGCTCCTCTGACTTGTCCCTCAGGTGACCCTTGTCCCACCAGGACCTATGGTCACAGGGACCCCCATCCTCCAAACCTTGTCACGTGTCCTAATGCAGTGCATTTCCAGGACCCTGGACAGCGAGCCCTCCTGGTGCAGGTCAGCCTGGGCTCAGGCCTGGATGGGGCCCAGCACCCATCCTCTGGGTATCTGTTATTTCTTTGCTCTTGTGGACATGATGCCCCTTCCTGCTTCCATGTGCGGGTTATGGTCTCATTCTCTGTTGTCCCCATCTGACAGTAGCAGGAGGCATGTTCCCCGGTCCCTGCACACAGGCCTCTGTGGTTGGAGAGATGGGGTTCAGGCTCCTCCTGCTCTGCCTCCTTCCTGGGCCTGAACCTTACAACCCTCTGATTAGCGTGGTCTTTCTGGGGTCCAGCCCCCACCCCAATCTCCAGGCCCCTCAGCCAAGAGTCATCTCATCAGCATCCCAAAGACACCTGTGCCTCAGCAGGTGCCCAGGATTTAGGAGCTCAGTGCTAAGAGCCAGGGGCAAAGAAGAGATACTTTCTCTCATCCCACACGTCTCTGCCCAGAGACCCATGAATAGCCAACCCATCCCAATAGTTAAGGATGCTGGCACTTTACTAGAGTCCACTCACTCATGAACAAAAGTCCATTCCATCCTCCTGTTGAGGATGGTTACATGGTCCACACATGTATGGAAACTGCCCTCAGTTTTAGCCAGAGGGGAAAGTCAAGTTCAGCCATCATGTGATATTGGTGCCCACCTCCCAGGAGAACAGTAAGGAAAGAGTGAAACAAAGTCAATTGTTAGCAGGAAGTGGGGCTCATGGTATCTCTGATATATTCCTGGTTAGCGGGTGAATTGTTTCAAATACTTTGAAAATGCGCTGGCAGCACTCACTACCTCCAGCATTAGACATTCCTCACCACACCCAGTGTCCCAGCAATTCTGCTCATGGTCATATCCCCAATAGACACACATACATATGTGTGCCAGAACATGTGGATAACTTACTCATAGCTGCAAACTTTGCAAAATGTGCGTATAAAATGAATGCGCATGAGCAGTAGAGGAGGATTGTGGTGTGTTCATAGGAGAGAACCCTGCAGCCCTGAGTGTGGATCCCCTACAACCACAAGAGGCTCTGGGAGGAGGAGGACATGGTGTGGAGAGGGAGCAGGTGCAGGCAGGCAGCCACTGTTACAATCCCTTCTCCCCAAAGCTGACGGAACTCACCTGTGGGGTAGAAATTTAGGGAGGGGTGAGTCAGGATGGGGCAGTGTGTGACCAAATAAAACTGAAGAGGGTCCGCTGAGGACTGGAATGCTCTGTGAGTGCTGTGGATCCCAACCCTCACCCTGTGCAATGTCACTGTATGGATAGGATTTGTCCACCTCTCTCAGCATGTGATCCTTCATCTTTTCATCCATTATTAAAATTTTTTCTTTTAATTTCACCCAGTTTCCTATTTGTTCTGGTTCCTTCTCACTTTTAGATTCTGAGGGAATCTCTGTCTATCCTGATTATTAACTTTCCTAAATCCTGTCTGTATGTCAAGAATAATTCTTTCCAGGGTAAAACCTCAAAAAAAGAAGCAGAAGTTGAAGAAGAGGAAGAGCTGGAGGAAGAAGAAGAAACAGGAAGAGAATGTGGAAGAGGAGAAGCGGTAGTGGCTATATAGTGAGACACCAAAAAGCAGAACTCTGTGGGTGACTAAGGCACCCCATCACGCTCTCCTGCGGGGTCATGTGGACATTAGGGATCCCAGGACTCTGGGCAGGATAAGCACAGCTCCCAGGGGACAGTCTCAGGCTTCACACCCCTGGGGCCCCCGCAGGAAGGACCTTGGCATTTCCATCAGGGGAGGGACCATCCTCCTGACCCAGGGGAGAGGCTCAGCCTGTGCTGATCCTGCTGTCAGCCTGACGTGGGGAGCAGGGGAGCCCTGAGGACGGAGCCACGTGGGGATGGGTTGTGGTTGTACAATGAATGGAGGGGAGGAACACGTGGCAGCCGTGGGCTTCAGTTCACCCGGAGAACAGCTGTGACTCGGAGCTCAGACCTGTCCACAGGGGACGCAGGCACTGTGTCCTGTCCTGTCCTGTCCTGTCCTGTCATTCAGCTGCTCCTCAGGACCATCTGGTTTATTGCCTAATTACCACTAATCCGCAGTGGCTGAATGTGATGATATTGGAGGTAAGGTTTCTCCTTTCAGTGTCTCCCCAGAGTCTCCATACAGAAAACCCACCCTCCTTCCTGTCTGAGGTAAGCTCTAAAAAACCTGTTCCCAAGATTCATCCACCATCCATCCATATACCCAAATATCCAAGCACCCCTCTATCCACCCACACACCCATCCATCCAACATTCATCCAACCATCCATCCAACCACCCTCTATCCAACCATGCACCCATACACCCATCAATTCATCCACTCATCCACACACCCATCAATCCATCCATCCACCCACCCATCCATCCATCCATCAATCCATCCACACATCAATCCACCCATCCATCCATCCACCCACCCATCCATCCACCCATCCATCCATCCACACATCCATCCACCCATCTACCCATCCATCCATGCATCTATCCATCCATTCATCAATCAATCAATCCACCCATCCATGCATCCATCCACCCACCATCCACTTATCCATACTTCCATCCATCCATCTACCCATCGACCCATCCATCCATCAACCCATTCACCTACCCATCCATCCCTGAATCCATCCATGCACCAATCCATGCATCCATCGACCCATTCATTCATCATGCATTCATCGCCCATCCACCGATCCATCCACCGATCCATACATCCACCCATACATCCATCCACCATCCATGATTCACCCATCCACCCATCCAACCCACCATCCACTCATCCATACTTCCATTCATCCATCCACCCATGCATCAATCCATCCATCCATCCATCCACCCATCCTTATATCCACCCATCCACCCTTGCATCTATCCGTCCATCCATCCATCCAAAAAACCCATGTTTCCATCCATCCATGCATCCATCCACCCACCATCCATTATTCACCCATCCACCCATCCACCCCACCATCCACTTATCCATACTTCCATCCATGCATCCACCCAAGGACCCATCTATCCATTCACCCATCCATCCATCCACCCATGCATCAATCCATCCATCCATCCATCCATCCACCCATCCATACATCCATGCATTCATCGCCCATCCACCGATCCATCCACCCATCCATCCATCCACCCACCATGCATTATTCACGCATCCACTCATCCAACCCACCATCCACTCATCCATACTTCCATGCATCCATCCACCCATCGAACCATCCATCCATCCACCCATCCATCCATCCATCCACCTGTACATCAATTCATCCATCCATCCATCCATCCATCCATCCATCCAGCAATCCATGCATCCACCCATCCATCCATCCATGCACCCATCCACCCATCCATCCATCCATGCATTCATTGTCCATCCACCGATCCATCCAACCACCCTCCATCCATCCATCCATCCACCCATCCATCCATCCACCATGCATCTATCTATCCATCCATCCATCCATGCAACCATCCACCCACCATCCACTCATCCATACTTCCATCCATCCACCCATCCACACATCCAAGCACCCATCCACCCATCACACCATCCATGCATTCATCACCCATCCACCCATCCATCCATCCATCCACCTGTACATCAATTCACCCATCCATCCATCCATCCATCCAGCAATCCATGCATCCTCCCATTCATCCATCCATCCACCCATCTATCCATCCACCCATCCCTCCATCCATGCACCCATCCACCCACCCATCCATCCATGCATTCATTGTCCATCCACCGATCCATCCAACCACCCTCCATCCATCCATCCATCCACCCATCCATCCATCCACCATGCATCTATCCATCCATCCATCCATCCATTCAACCATCCACCCACCATCCACTCATCCATACTTCCATCCATCCATCCACCCATCCATCCAACCATCCACACATCCATGCACCCATCCACCCACCAACCATCCATGCATTCATCACCCATCCACCCATCCATCCAACCACCCTCTATCCACCCATCCAACCATCCACCCATGCATCTATCCATCCATCCATCCATGCATCCATCAATCCATCCATCCATGCATCCATCCACCAACCATCCATTATTCACCCATCCACCTCACCATCCATCCATCTATCCATCCACCCATCCATCCATCCATGCATCCATGCATTCACCACCCGTCCACCGATCCATACAACCACCCTCTATCCACCCATCCATCCATCCACCCATGCAGCCATCCATCCATCCATCCATCCATCCATGCATTCACCACCCATCCACCGATCCATACAACCACCCTCTATCCACCCATCCATCCATCCATCCATCCATCCATCCACCAATCCACCCATCCATCCATGCAACCCTTATATGTAGAGAGGCCTCTGTATATGCTTCCTGGTGGCCTGCTGCTTGTGTAATGGAGACAGACAGAACACCCTCTCTCCAACAGCTGATGTGCTCCGGGGTGAGGGTGGCCCATACACCTGGAGGCCCAGGTTCAATTCCCTCTTAGGGCACATGCCCTGGTGTCTGACTTGATCCTCAGTAGGGGGCCTGTAGGAGGCAACTGATCTATGTTTCTATCTCCCTCTCCCTCTCCCTCTCTTTCGCTCTAAATGTCTTTAAAGCAAAGAAACAAATGAAACCCCCGCTGTCCTGGTGTGCACAGTGGGAGAGGAAGGACAGGGAGCAATGAGGAGCACACAGTGGGGACGCACATGGGCTGTACTCCGTCAGCAGTGGCAGCTGTGGCCTGGGAGAAGCCTTCCACTGTCCCCAGCCTGTGTCCTTCCCTTCTGTGGGCTGACTGTGCTCAGCTGACCCTCTTCTGCTCCTGTGACAGAGGCTGAGGAGGGAGCATGGGAGGCCTCCCTGGACTAGAACGTTCTAGAAGGTCCCTGACTGGGCTGTAGCTGGGCTCCTGGCATGAGTACCAGTTCTCGCTGATGGTGTGGGAGCAGGAACAGGCAGAGGTGAGTGAACCATCCCACAGAGATGGCACTGGGCCCGAGGTACTGGAAACCTGCGTGGTTTGTTCACCCGTGTCTCCCCAACAAACCACTGGAAAGGGGGTGAAATAAATGGGAAGAAGCAGACTTTCCAGATGAAATCAGTTCCACACATTGTAAACCAGGAAGGGCCCGTGGGCGGGGCCAGTGGGAGCCCCTTTGGAAGTGCCAACCCGGTCCCCCGCAGGGGAGGGAGGCAGGAGAGGAAGGCAGTGGAGGAAACAAGGGGCCTGGGATGGACCAGGTGGGGGAATGACTGCAGAGTGAGGAGAGGAAAGGTGCCAGGGCGCCCTCTGGGCCTCCCGCTGGCTGCATGCACCTCCCGCCCATGGGCATGGCCTGAGGCAATAGGAGGTGCCCTCCTGGCCAGGCCACCAGCCCCAGAGGAAAGAAGCCTCAGAAGGCCTTCTCCTTCCCCTGAGCCCACAGCGCAGGGAGCTGGTGGAGGACCGGCCACGGGAGAGAGCAGGGCGTGAGCGCAGGCTGACTCTGGCCCTGAGAGCACACACATCCCGCTCCCCCGCCAGGGCCTGGGCGCGGGGCCCAAGGCTGGTGTCCAGGAGCCGCTGCAGAGCAGCTCTGAGCCTGCGGTCACTCTGTGGCACAGGTCGCCTCACAGCGCTCCCGGGAAACCTGCTGACTGTCCGCGCTCTTCCCGAGGGCCTGGGTCTTATTCAATGTGGAGGGGGTTTGTCTGTCTGTCTGTCCTGTACACGGATGAGTGAGATCTCACCTAGTAAATGTATCATTGGGTCATGGTTCCTGAGGGAATTAGTGTGAGTGTGTGTGAGTGTGAGTGTGTGTGTGTGTGTGTGTGTGTGTGTGTGTGCTGTATGGCTTCAATATTTGCGTGTGTGTGTCTTTTAGAGTTTGGGTCTTTAAAGATTTGAAGAGTATATGTGATATAGTTTGAAGGCACTCCGTTTTTCTGATTTATATGCTAATGATGAGGCCCTAGGTTGAATAAATAAAAATATATCTGCAGGTAAAAAAAAACAACTGAGGAGGAGGTGCTGGGAGCAGGCAGTGAGGCCTGAGGGCGGGGCCAGGCCTGAGGAGGGGGCGCTGAGCCAGGCGGGGGGGGGGGGAGGGCGGGCCTCCCAGGTCGCCCTGTGCTCACAGCCGGGCTCTGAGGGGCACTGACCTGGGCAGGAAGGGGGGCTGGCTCTTTAGAGATAGGGCAGGAGAGGGAGACTGAGGGGAGACCCCTCTCCTCTGGCCTCCTGCCTCTGATGGGGTGGGGCCTGCTCCTGGGGAGCCTGTCTGGAGCCTGCGCACTGTGGGGGGAGGGGGTACCCCACCATCTGACCCCCCACCGAGGGCGCGGTGACAGCGCTGATGGTCAGAGCGCCTTGGGGACGGTCCCCTGACACAGAGGCTGCTGCCCTGGCCCCGCCGCTCAGCGCCCAGCGGGCCGCCCTCGCCTTGGAGTCCTGGGTGGTCCTGGGCCAGGGCCCCTGGGGGGTCACCCTATCCGGTGGGAGGCACCAGTCCAGCATCTCCTTTCTGGGGCTCCCCCTCCTCCCTCCCTTGCCACCCTTCCTCCCTCCCTGGCCCCTCCTCCTCCCTCCCTGCATTCTCACTAAGGAAGAGAGAAATCACTGGAAAAACATCACCCAGTAAGAATTAATGAAAACAAATCTAAACACAGTGTGCGTGTGTGTGTGTGTGTGTGTGTGTGTGTGTGTGTTTCTGTGTGTGAGTGTGTGTGCCATCTCCTGTGAGTGTAACGTAGGTGCATGTGGGGTGCGCTCACACCTTTGGCGCCAATAAACACAGGACAGAGCAGGGCGGGCTGGGGCCACACCGCTCCCTCCTCCCGTCCCTCCTCCCGCAGGGGCACCGCCAGCCCCGAGGACCGGCCTCTGCAGACACCGGGGGCGGCGGGGGGGGGGGGGGGCTGCCCCGTGAGCGCCTGCGGCCTGGGGTCCGGAAGGGGCAGCAGAACCGGGTCCAATTCTGTCCCTTCAGCCCCGCCCACAACTCCCACCCGGACCCCCACTCAGGCCTCAGCGCCGCCGGGGCGCCCGGCGTCGTCGGTGGCCTGGGCCGAGGGGCAGGAGCGGCAGCGCCGGCCTCGGGGGGTCACCGGGTGCGGGGGGGGGGGGGGGGCACCGGCCCAACCTCAGCCCCGGCGGGGCGGGCGCAGAACCAGCTCCACCCGCGGCGCCCGGGCGCCTCTCCGGAAGGGCTCCCGCCTTGGCCCCGGGGACACCGCCCGGCTGCTCCCTGGGCGCGGGGTCTGGGGGGCCCCAGCCCCTGGCACCCTATGTCTGTGCGGGTCCCACCCTGAGCCCGACTCCCCTCCCGCCCTCTCCGCGGCTCCGCCTCCCCCAGGGCTGGCCTCCGCCCCGGGACCCCGGCCCCCGACTGGCCGTGGCCCGGGAGCCGAGGACGGACTGCCGGCCGCGGGGGAGGGATGGCGGGTCCAGGAGGGACGGCGGGCGGCCGGGGACCCGCAAAGGCGGCTGCGCGTCCCCAGCGCCGCTGTGGGCTGAGTCCCGGGCTGTCCCTCCGCCGCCCCCTCCGGGGAGGTTCCTGGTCGCCCTGCGCCCCGCGGCGCCTCCTCGCGTCCCGGGCGCCGGGTCCCCAGAGGCGGGTCCGGGAGCTGCGTGCGCGGGGCCGTCTCCACGGACGCGCAGGGGACCGGCCTGCGCGGGGCGATCGCGAGCCCCAGAGGCGCGGTCGGGGGTCCGAGAGCAGGAACCCCTCCACGGGGGCGGGGTCCGCACACAGGCGCCCCCCCAGCAGGTCGCCCCGCGCTGCAGCCTCCCCGCTGGAGGCCTGGGGGGGGGACGCAGCTGCAGACACCCCTGCCCCCGCCCTCCCCTCTGCCCCGCCCCGTGGGCACCCGCCCCGGCCCCGCAGCAAGGCCGCCAGCCCCGGCTCCTGGGGAGCACCCCTCTTTCTGAGGGAGGGGGGCCGCACCCCGCTGAGCACAGTCTCCAGGGAGAACAGCAGCCGCCCTGACCAAGGCCCCTGAGGACGGAGGGCGGGGCCCGGGGCCTCCCGCACAGCCCGGGGCGCGGGGGGTCCTGGGAAAGGGGCGCCCGTGGGGCCAGGCCCCGGGTGGTCACGCTCAGGAGGGAGGCATGTCCATTGTGGGGACACACCCCCCTTAGAGAGGAAACCGGCAAACACACCCCCACTTTACAGTCAGGAGGAGGGGGAACGGGGGGGGGGCAGAGGCACCGGAGCCTTCAGGCTGCCGGTGTGGCCTCCGCCTGAAGGTGACCGGGACCCCTGCGCCCCGCTGCAGCTCAGGACCCGGGGCCCCCGGGGCGGCGGCCGTTCCCTCCGCGGGGAGCCCGCAGCCTGGACCCGCCCGGCCCGCGTCCTGCCCGCGTTGGGGGGCGGGTCCGGGACTCGGCCTCGCATCCCATGAGGGGCCTCCTCCCGGGGGTGCGGGGAGGGACCCGGAGCAGAAGGGCCCGGATACACCGGGGACACGGCCCGCATCCCGGGTCTCAGCGGCAGCTGCGGAGATGCAGGCGGAGCCGCGCAGCGCCCCCTGCCGGCCGGGCCTGGGCAGCGGGAGGCGGCCGCCGCCCCGGGGCGCACAGGGACCCGCTGGCTGGGTGCGGACCTCACATGGGGCCGCCGGCGGGTCCCCCAGGCCCTGGCCCCGGGGCGTCCCTGTTCGCATGGGAGCCCGAGGAGGACGCGGGGCCCACAGCCCTGTCCCGGGGCCCGTGTCCCCGCCTCCCGCTCCCCCTGCCCCGCCTCCGCCCCTCGGGGCTGTGGCCGGCTCACTGTGAAGACCCCACACGTGCCATCACCCACGGGCGATGCCCACCCAGACCCCTCGGCGCCCTGCCAGCACCCGCCCCCACCCCGCCGCCCCCGGGCCCGGCTCCTGCTGCGGCCGCTGCCGAGGGCCGGGGCCGGGCCGCCCGTGCCCGCCGCCTCCTGGGTCCTGTCGTCTCTCCTTTGGAGGAAAGTAGTTTGTCCATGGCAGCGGCCTCCCGCCTGCAGGGCCCGCGCCTCCTGGGCTGGAGCGGCGCTGGCCTGGGTGTCCCCGGGCGCTGGCCGGACCGGATTGGCACGGGGAGGGGCATCCGTGGGTCACTCGGTGCCAAACAGGGAGCCGGAGGGGCTGGAGGCCCCGGGACGCCAGGGTGCAGGCCGGGCAGGTGCGCCCGCTGCCCGGGGCCCAGCGGACGGGCAGGGACAGGGCTGAGAGACGCTGGGGGCAGGAGCCCAGCCCTTCCCGCCTCCGGTGCCAACTCGGCTGCAGACCCAGCGTGCCTGTTCCCTCGAGGGGCACTCCATGCCCACACCTGCTCCCCACCAGCCCCAGCGCATCTGGGGGTGCAGGGCCTGCCCAGAGGGGGTGCCGGGCCCCTGCTCCTGGTTCGTGGCCTCTGGGCCAGGGGGAGGCGGCAGCCAGGCTCCCGGGAGCTCCGGAGGCAGCACGCCGCCCCGTCCCGGACGCCGGGCATGAACGGGGCATCGGCACTGGGCTCGGGCCCCACAGGCCCCGTCCTGGGGGCAGGGCAGGGACAGGCCGGGGCCGGTGGGTGTTCTCAGGCTCCTGTTGGCGGGAACGTGCCAGGCGGGCCTGCTGGGGGCTGTGTTTCTGGGGCGTCTGAGCCAAAGAGCCCGTGTGGGGGGCGGGGCCCCTCGACCAGAGCGGGTGGGTGTGCGGGCAGCCCTGGCGTCTGCTGGGGATCGATCACCTGTGGGGGCCCCGCAGCTGGACGGAGGCCACAGGGTCCTGGCTGTTTGCCCTGGGCGCCGGGCGAGGCGTGGGCCCCCCGGGTGTTTGGGGGTGTGAGTGGCGGTGGGGTCCCTGCCCGGCGCCCCTCCCCGGAGCCTGCGGAGTCCCCAGAGGCGGTGCTGGTCCTGGTCCCACCTGGCCTGCCAGACGCCACGCCCACACACGTGACGGGGCAACGCCTCTCACTCCCATTGGCTGAACCTTTTGTACAGCAGCCAATCAGCGTCCCCGCGGCTCCCGGTTATAAGTCCTAGTTGGAAGCGCCGGGGCTCAGACGCTCCCCAAACTGCCAGGATGCGGGTGCAGAGGCCCCCCACCCTCCTCCTGCTGCTCTCGGGGGCGCTGGTGCTGACCCCCAGCCGGGCCGGTGAGTGCGGGTCGGAGGGGCGGCTGTGCGGGGCGGAGCGCGGGGACCGGCGGGGCTCGGGCCCGGGAAGGCGCGTGTCCAGCCCGGCCTGCCCCCGTCCCCCCCAGGCCCCCACTCCCTGACCTATTTCTTCACCGTCGTGTCCCGGCCCGGCCGCGGGGAGCCCCGGTTCCTCGCCGTCGGCTACGTGGACGACACGCAGTTCGTGCGGTTCGACAGCGACGCTGAGAATCCGAGGGCGGAGCCGCGGGCGCCGTGGATGCAGCAGCCGTGGGTGGAGCGGGAGGACCCGGGGTATTGGGACCGGCAGACCCGGATGTTCGGGGCAGCGGCACAGACTTACGGAGAGAACCTGCGGAACCTGAGCCGCTGCCACAACCAGAGCGAGGACGGTGAGCCGCGCACCAGGCCTGTCAGGACCCGCCTGCCCACGGAGGGGCCAGGATCGCCCCGAGGGTCCGGGTCCCAGTGTCACCCCAGGTGGTGGGATCCGCCTTGGCCCAATCGCCCGCGCCCTGTCCCCGGGGGCAGCCCGCAGGGACTGAGACCCAATTTCAGTTTTAGATTCAGTCCCTGCTGGGCTGGCCTGGAGGGGCTGAAGTCCAGGGGACCGGGTCAGGGTCTCACACCCTCCAGGTCAAGTACAGCTGCGACCTGGGACCCGATGGGCGCCTCCTCCGCGGGCATGAGCAATTCGCCTACGATGGCACCGAATACCTCGCCCTGAACGAGGACCTGACCTCCTGGACAACGGCCGACAAGGCGGCTCAGATCACAAAGCGCAAGTGGGAGGCGGAGGGTGTGGCCCAGCAATACCGTAGCCACCTGGAGGGCCTGTGTGTGGACTCACTGCGCATGTACCTGGAGAAAGGGAAGGAGACGCTGCAGCGCACAGGTACCTGGGGCCCTGGGGTCGCCCCCATCTCCGTCGGGCTGGGGCTGCTACAAGGAGACAGGACAGGGGTCAGTGACTGACACCCCTCCTCGGGGTGTTGGAGTGGGGCCCCCAGGATGTCTAAGTGAGGTTCCAGAAGGACTCCCCTTACTCTCAGGAACAGGTAGGGGTGCAGGCTCCCCTGGGGTGCAAATAGATTCCCTGCAATAACTCATAAGCGGTTCCTGGGACCCACGGGGACCTTCTCTCTCAGGCCTTTTGCACTGCCCCACACCCCCTGTGTCTGAGCCTGACCCCAGCTTTTATGAGTCCGTGGCCTCCACCCAGGTCAGGACCACAAATCCATTTTCTCCCCTCAGAGACATGCCTCCTGTCCTGGGCTGTGTCTCTCTGATTCTGGAACTTTCTATAGACAATGAGGTCCTTCCAGGTGCCTCTGTCCAGGCTGGTGTGTGTGCTGTGTGGTCCCTCCCCACCCAGGTGTCTGTCCACTCTCAGGATGGTCACATGGACGCTGCTGGAGTGTCGCATGGAGGATGCAAAGGTCCTGCATGTTCTCCCCTCCCCTCAGACCCTCCAAAGGCACACGTGACCCACCACCCCGTCTCTGCCCGGGAGGTCACCCTGAGGTGCTGGGTGCTGGGCTTCTACCCTGAGAACATCAGCTTGACCTGGCAGCATGACGGGGAGGACCAGACCCAGGACATGGAGCTGGTGGAGACCAGGCCTTCGGGGGACGGGACCTTCCAGAAGTGGGCGGCCGTGGGGGTGCCCCCTGGAGAGGAGAAGACCTACGAGTGCCAAGTGCAGCACGAGGGGCTGCCCGAGCCCATGACCCTGAGATGGGGTGAGGAGGGTGGTGGGCACAGAGCCTCTTCTCAAGGCAGCGGGGCCCTGGGGGACCTCAGTGGGGTCGGGACTGAGGCCTGGGGTCAGAGCGCTCACCCCCCCTTCCCTACTCCTCCCAGAGCCGCCTCCTCACACCTTCATCCCCACCATCCTGGGCATCGCTGGGGGCCTGGTTCTGCTGGGAGCTGTGGCTGGAGCTGTGATGTGGGGGAGGAGGCGCTCAGGTGGGCAGCGTGGGGTCTGAGTGTGCACTCTAGACAGTGACAGTGCCCAGGGCTCTGATGTGTCTCTCATGGGTTCTAATGGGGAGAACTGCTGTGGGGAGGGATGGGAAGAGGGGGCACTGGGCATTGGCGAGTCTGGGGGACACTGTGATCATGAAGTGGTTTGAGAATGTCACCAGTCACAGCCACTGCCCTGAACCTGCTCATGATGATTGTCCTCCACAGCGTGAGGCCGCTGCCTTTTGGGGACTGAGTGATGGAAGGTGTGTTCCCGCTCCCACTTCCTGACTCAGGACCCTCTGATGGGGGCTGTCTCCACCCTGCCCCCACACACACACACACACACTTTCCTTTCAGCAGAGGCGGTTGGGGCTTCCCAGTCCCCATCCCTCCCTTTCCTCCCTGGGGCTCTGAGCTGCCACTTCCTGCTCCGGATGGAAATGAGATGCTGATGTGACTGTTCATTTCTTGCCAAGGAGGCCTGGGGGGTATTTAAACTGGAAGCTCCTAAATTCTGAAGAGAAATAAATTGAAGCTCCAAGAACTTTCCAGTCACGTGTGTTTGCTGTGCTGGGCCTGTCGCCGGTGGGACGGGAGGGGCGGTGAGGACAGAGTGTCTAGTCAGGGCCTGGGCCTGGTCAGTGCTCAGTGCATCATGGGATTTGATGCACTCACTCCTTGGCCAGGTCACCTCTCTGTCCTCTGACCTTGTCCCTCAGGGGAACCCTGTCCCACCAGGACCTGTGGTCACAGGGACTCCCCTCCCCCAGGCCTTGTCACGTGTCCTAATGCAGCGCATCTCCAGGACCCTGGACAGCGAGCCCTCCTGGGGCAGGGCAGCCTGGGCTCAGGCCTGAGCCCCCACCCCCTCCCCTGAATGCTTATGTCTTTGCTCTTGTGGACACTATGCCTGTTCATGTCTTTCTGCAGGGGTTCTGGCCTCATTCTCTGGGTGTCCCCATCTGACAGCAGCAGGAGACAAGTTCCTCGTCAGTGTCCCGCAGGCCCAGGTCCCAGCACACAGGCCTCTGTGGTTGTAGAGATTGGGTTCAGGCTCCTCCTGCTCTGCCTCCTTCTGGGGCCTGCACGTTCCCACCCTCTGATCAGCTGAGTCTTTCTGGGGACCAGCCCCCACCCTGATGCTCTCCAGGCCCCTCAGCCAAGGGCCATCTCACCAGCATCCCAAAGACACCTGTCACTCAGGAGGTGCCCAGGGTTTAGGAGCTCAGTGGCAGGAGCCAGGGGCAAAGAAGAGATACTTTCTCTCATCCCACAGGTCTCTGTCCACACATCCATTAATAGCAAACGTTTTCCAATAGTTATGGATGCTGGCACCTTACCGGAGTCCCACCCACTCATGGACAAGAGTCCAGTCCATCCTTCTATTGAGGATGGTTACATGGTCCACACATGTATGAAAATGGCCCAAGAATCTCAGTCAGATGAGAAACTGAAATTCACCCACAGTGTGCTATTGCTGCCCACCTCCCCGCGTGGAGGAAATGACAGAGTCGAACAAAGTCAACCGTTCACAGGCATGTGGACTCCTCTCTCAGATCCTCCTGGCGGGAAAGTGTGTTGTGTCACACCTGGTGGGAAATGCATTGTCTGTACTCCCTACTCCTAGAGACAGAGCAGGATGGGGTGTCGGGGAGTCTGAGGTTGAGCGTCCCCCACAGGAGGACAGGAGGTCACAGATGGGATGAGGGAGAGAGTGAAAGGCTCAGAAGGACAGATGGACTCAAAGCAGAGATGCCTGTTGGCAAATGTGGGGAGGAAAGAGAAGCCTTACCCATGGTGGCGAGAACGTGCTTGTCCTCCAGAAAGAGATGCTCAGCCCTGACGTACCTCACACCACCCAACTTCACCGATGGCTCCCTCTCATGGGCTATGCCCCCCAATCTTCTCCAATGGGGTGCCACACATGTGCTGTCACAGGGGGAACATTAGTCAAGATGCCAGCTGCCCCACTCCCCCTTTTGAAAGAAGCAATAAAAGGAGAGGGTTGAATGAGGTCACAGGGGTCTCTTGGGTCTTGGAATTTCGGGGAAGTCACTCTACCCCATGGGACACCTGTACACGCGAGAACAGAGACTTGTAAGGTAAGGGAACCAACTCCTCTGGAGGCGAGAGGAAATCGGGATGGAGCCGTGGTTGCAGAGACACAAAGGTGGGAATGGAGCCTGAGAGTTTCTCCTCAGGGGATGCCGAGGGGACCTGGTTGGCAGCTCTACCTGGACAGTAGTGAGGGGACCACGGTTCTCCCATCCAATTAGTGACCCCACACAGCCTCCTGATAGAAGGGAACTTTCTTGCGATGCTTTGTGACCACTTATGACTGCCCAGAATGCTTTTCTTACTCTTGTGGACAGTGTAGGAGTTTCATAGAGAAAGCAGTTAACTCATCAAGTCCCCAGTATATACGTACAAGAAACCTGTGCTGTGTCAGCCAAGCCAAGGGTTCTGTGAGCCTGAGGGAGGGCCAGTGAAGGATGAGGAAGAGACAGGCAAAGAGAATACGCTGGGTCTAGGTAGACAGGAACCCTGAGGAGCTTCCAGAATCTGCCTGCGGAGCCTGTGGCAGGAGAGGCTGTGAGAAGCCGGTGTGGTGGGGCCTGTGCCAACTTGGTGCCGGTTGCATCATGGGTTTGAGGTGGTCACTCCGTGGCTGAGTCATATTCGTTGCTCCTCTGACCTTGTCCCTCAGGGGAGCCCTGTCCCACCCGCACCTGTGGTCATACAACTCACACCCCCCAGGCCTTTTCCCCTGTCCTAATGCAGCGCGTCTCCGGGACCCTGGACAGCGCATGCTTTGGGGGTCCCTGAAGTCAGCCTGTTTCTGGCCTGGATCCTGCCTTCAGCCCCCACCTGCAGGAGATTGTTGTGTTTGTGGATTTTACACCAGTTACTCCGTGTGTGTGAACGCTGGTCTCGTTCTCCGGTGTCCCCTCTGACACAGGCACCTGTTCCCGTCAGTGTCCCGCAGGCCCGGTCCCTGCACACGGGAGCCCGGGGGAGGGGAGGTGGACTTCAGGCTCCTGCTGCTCCGCCTCCTTCTCGGGCCTCATGTTCCATCCCCGAACTTCCGGGGGACCCGGTTCTGGAATCAGCACAGAGGAGGGCCCCCCATCCCTCCTCTGAGATCAGGTCCCGCTGGGGCTGTGCTCTGCCCGCTGCCCTCTCTCCAGCCTCCAGTGGCCCCCAGGATGTGGGGAAGGGCGGCAGCTGCAGGTTTAGGGGTGCAGCGCTGTGGGCAGTGCAGGTGCAATGAGGGTGGAGGGAGGCATCCTGAGCTGCAGCCGCCCCAGGACAGTTGAGCGGGGACCACAGCCAGGAGGTCACTGTGTCCAGCACAGGGAGGGCTCCCCCTGCAGGGTCCGCGGCTGGTTGAGTGACAGATGTGAGCGGGGGCTGCCTCTGGGGCCTCACTGAGGGGGTGGGGGACCCGCTGGCCGGTGGGCAGGAGTGTGGGCACAGGGTGTGTAAGAGCCAGGGGACAGGGAGGGGGGAGGAGGAGATGAAAGGTTCTGGGGACACCCAGGGAAGGGACCCAGGTGTGGCTGTGGGACAGGGCAGGCGGCTGTTTGATGGGGGGTCAGTGTGGGGCTCCCTGGGAGGTGACCTTGAGGAGAGGCTGGAAGGTCATGACCCAGGAGGCCCTCTGGGTGGAGGTCTGCCAGGCGGGAACCTGCAGTGCGCATGCCCGGGGCAGGAGTGGCAGGTCTCTGGGAGGAGCCAGGAGGCGGTGTGGGCGGAGCAGAGATGGAGCTGAGAGGAGCCTGGGGACCAGGTGGGCAGAGGGGTGGAAGGGCGGGGCCCTGCTGAGGGAGGCGGGGTCCCAGGATGGCTTGGAGCAGGGGAGGGACTTGGGTTGACGCCCCCTTGCAGGGGTCGCTGTGGCTGCTGTGCTGAGGGCAGACCTGGGGGCAAGGGAGGCAATGGGTGAGCGGAAGAGCCTGCGGGGTGCACGGGGAGATCTCTCCGAGGGGTCAGCGTGGGAATAGTGGGCGGGTGGGATTCTGGAACCTTCTGAGGAGGACCTGACAGCACCCCTCATGGGTCCTTCCGGGGTCTGGAGAGCGCGGGCACCGCCACCAGGAATGTCACTGGTGGAAGGAGGAGGACAGCGCTGCCCCCAGCGGAGATGGGAGCTCAGGGAGCAGCACATATGGGGGGGGGGGGGGGGCATCACAGACGTTGGTGTAAGAGATGTTGGGGGGCTGTCTGCCGGGAACAAGGGGCCGGGGACTGGCAGGGGGACCTGAGCTGGAGGACGGAGGGGTGTCGCTGGAGAAACAGCCTTGGGCGGCGACGCACAGAAAGGCCATCTCAGGCCTGAAACAGGGACGCGCCCCCCAGGGAGCGAGGCTGCAGGAGACCAGGGGGAGGGGCCGACCGGGACCCAGGGCTGAGCGCCCCCACCCCACCCACCCCGCGCCCCTCTGCAGTCCTGGCCCTGAGTCACGGGTTGTGAATGTCCGGGGTCTCGCTTTCATTGCCCAGGAGGCCCTGGTCAGTCCCAGAGACTCCGGGGTCCCGGCCCAGGGGAGTATCCGGGTCCCCTGCGAGGCTGGTGCGGAGGCCGTGGGTCTGGGTCACAGGCTGAGCAGCAGGAAGCCCAGGGCCGCGGGCGCCCCCTGCGGGGCTGGCTGCGGGGAGACCCTGGTCCGGGGCCAGTTCCCTGGGGCGGGGCCTGGGCGGGGCGGGGCTGTGAGGGGCCCACAGGGGTGCTGGGCCTCAGCCAGAGGGGGACCCGCTGGGGACAGCTCCCCGGGGACGGGCCTCACCCACAGGGAAGGGTTTTGTGTGTTTCCCTCAGAAAGGAAGGGGGGCCGTGTGGTCAGAGTGATGGGGGTGGGGCTGGGAGAGGCCTGTCCTTGTCTCTGCCCCTGGGGGGGCGTCAGGGAGGGACTCAGGGAGCGGGTCCGGGTCAGGGTGTCTCTAACCTGCTCCAGGAAGCACACAGCAGAGCTGCCTGTTGGGGACCATGCACCCCACTTCTGCCTCACACACAGCCGTGCGCATGCCGTGGGCTCTGACAGGAGGGGGAGCCACAGGTCAGGCTGAGGCCACACAGCCAGGGGGCCCCGCCCAGCTCAGGTCAGGCCCACGGGACCCCTGCCCGCTGCCCACCCCCCCACCCAGAGTCCCCTGGGGCAGACCCTGGCCCCGGAGGTGGTCCCGCTGTCTTTGCTGCCCCTGATCCCCAGACACTGTTCCTGCCCCTCCCGCCCCTGCCCAGCGCTCTCTGCCAGCCCCAGCCCCTCCGGACCACCTCATGGGTCCCAGAGACCCCGACAGGGAGGGACCCCAGCAAGGGGCTCCCTGGGGGATCTGAGCCCGGCCTGGGGTGAGGGGGCCAGTGAGCAGCTCAGCCTTGTGCACAGGGTCTGCTCCCTCCTCAGCCGGAGGGACGTGGAGGCTCAGGTGTGGGGGCAATTGGACAACTGATGAAGCTGACGGGCAGACGTTGGGTTATAACTTCACCATTCTGGCATAAAATCAGACCCGTACACACACACACACACACACACACACACACACACACACACACTAGAATCTTAGTTTGCGGTGTGATGGCATCTGTACTAATAAAGGGTAATATGCTAATTAGACCAGACATCCTCCAGGTCTTCTTCCGGACAAAGCCATGGTGGTGGGGGCCAAGGCAGAGGCAGTTAGGGCGATCAGGCCGGCCAGGGAGAGCAGTTAGGCTTGACCAGTCTGGCAGGGGAGGGCAGCTGGGGCAATCTGCCATCAGGGGAGGGCAGCTGGGGGTGATCAGGCCATCAGGGGAGGGCAGCTGGGGGTGATCAGGCCATCAGGGGAGGGCAGCTGGGGGTGATCAGGTAGGGAGGCAAAGGTGTTTAGAGGCTATCAGGCAGGCAGGCAGGCAGGGGAGCAGTTAGGCTTGACCAGTCTGGCAGGGGAAGGCAGCTGGGGGAAATCAGACAACAGGGGAGGGCAGCTGGGGGCAATCAGGCAGCAGAGGTGGTTAGGGGCGATTAGGCAGGCAGGCAGGGGAGCAGTTCGGGGAATCAGGCAAGCAGGCAGAGGAGTTAGGAGTGATCTGGCAGGCAGTAGGTAAGCAGTTAGGAGCTAGCATTCCCAGATTATGAGAGGGATGTCTCCTAAGAGCTCCCAGATTTTAGTGGGTGCACTGAGGGTCACCCCCCCCCTACACACATGTGCAAGAATTTCATACACCGGGCCTCTAGTTGTAAGGACCAGGTGTGCTCCTTCCTGAAACCCTGCAGGCGATGCCCTTGTCTCCGTCTCCCTGGGAGGCGGGGCTCTCCTCTCTGTGTGTTCCCTGCAGTGTGAGCGTGAGCGTGGCTGTGTGTACACGAGGCAGCAGAGGGAGAGAGAACTCCCAGAGAGACTGTGTACCTGGGTCCAGTCTCAGAAGTGGTGTGATCACGCTCCTCGGAGGGGGAGGAAGAAATGGGGGGGGGGGGAGACGGCCCTGGGCCCCCCTGGGAAAGGGGCCACATCCGCTGCCCCCCACCTCTAGGTCCCTGTCCCAGCCCGGATCCCCAAGGCCCCACGGGGTTGGGGGATCGGATAGGTGGCCAGGATCACCTAGCCGGAGCACAAAGGAAGGAGCAGACACCAAGATGCAGGCGGCCACGAGCGCGGTCCCCCCCAATTCCCTCCCTGGGCTGCAGCCCCCGCACTGGGCTGCGCCTTCTGGGAGGAAGGGAGCCGGACAAACCCTGGTCCGGGCTGACTTTCCGCGGATGCAGCCAGGGAGCCGCTCTGCCACCATCGGAGCCGCGGCCCAGAAGCAGGCCGCCTGGGAATGGGTCACCCCCGGGGTCCCCAGGAATAGCGAGGGGGCGGCCCCCTTTCCCACCCACCCGGGGCCCAGGAGGAGGGGCTCCCCACACCGGACCCTGGTTTCCACGCAGCGCGGGGCAGGGCAGGGCGCGGACCCGCTATCTGAGGCCCAGTCCGTGGTCCTGCCCCATCGCTCCGCCTGGGGGACCCTGACTGAGAGGCTCCAGTGACACCCATAGAGTCTAGTGCGGCCCCCGTGGGCGCCCCTGCCATGCACACCCATCCAGGGTCTGAGCCCTGCTTCCCCTGGGGCGGGGTTCCCATGGCAACAGCACAGCCTCCGGAGGGACAGCTCCCTCTCCCCAGCCTCCCCCCAGCGCACCTCCTGGTGGTGGGAGCGCCATCCCACGCGGGGCGCGTCCTTATTCAGCGATGGAGCCAGAAGCCACGAGGCTAGGAAGGCTTGGCGGGGCGCCCGGAGCACGCAGTCCCGGGGTCACTGTCCTGACACCTCCCGTCCCAGCCCCGAGGGCGGAGGCAGCGTGGGCCCTGGTGCAGGGTCTGCCTCCGAACCCCAAACCCAGAGGCGGCGAGCTTCTGCAATTCTGCTCCACGGGGGCTCCTGTCACCCCCCCCCCCCAGCTGGCTTGGGGCACCTGCTACCGCGTGACAGGGGCACCGCCCCATCACATCCCCCCTGGCTCTGTGTCCCCCTGATACAGTCCCCGCTGACACTGTCCCCCCAACACTGTCCCTCACAACACTGTCCCCCTCGCTCTGTGCCCCCTGACACTGTCCCCCCTGACACTGACCACCTGACACTGACCACCTGACACTGTCACCTCCTGACACTGTCCCCCTGACACTGTCCCCCACAGGCACTGCCACCCCTGGCTCTGTCCCCCCTGACACTGTCACCTCCTGACACTGTCCCCACTGACACTGTACCCCCCTGACCCTGTCCCTTCCTGGCACTGTCCCCCCTGAATTGCCCCCGCTGGTTCTCCCCCTGGAAGAGCCCGTGGTTCAGGTCCAGAGTCACAACCGCCGCTGCCCCTGGGTGTTCAGGGCCCACAGCGAACCCCCCCAAACACACACACCCTTTGCCGCCCTGGCCTCGCCCCCGCACCCCCTCCCCAGGGGAAGGGAAGAGGGCACACCCCCACCAGGAAGTATGAGGGAGCCGGCTGACCAATGTTTCTCTCATGGATGTTTCTAACTCTCTCCCTCTCCCTTCCTCTCTGCAAAAATTCAATAAAATATATTTTAAAAATAAAACTAAAGGGGGGATGGCTGTGGTGGGAGAGCAGGACCCTGGGGAGGGCCGGGGGGCCGCAGGGAAGGGAGCCCATACCCCCCGAGCCCAGGCAGAGACGGGTCAGGCTGGGGCATGAGGGGGGGGACGGGGGACGGGGCGGGACACTGAGCCCCTGTGAAAAGATGGAGTCACGGCGCGTCCCAGTGAGTGTGGGTGAGAGAGGGGTGAAGGAGGACACCCCAAAGCTGTGCCATGCAGGGAGAAGGCGGGCTGTGGGCAGCAGGGGGGAGGCGGCAGGGCCCGTGGGGAGCGGTGGGCCTGCCGGGCCTTCCACCGGAGGGAGGGGAGGGGGTGTCGGGGCGCTGGACGCTGAGTGTGGGGGCCTGCAGGGGGAGGCCAGGCTGGAGGAAGAGGCAGGAGGGGCAGACAGGACAGTCACAGCCTGGAGCGGGGAGGCCCCACTGTCACAGGAGAGGCCCCACAGCCTGCCCCCCCCCACACCAGCCCCAGGTGCAGGGGGAGGAGGGGACAGGAAGGAGCTTTGGGAACATGGGAGCTCCAGGAGGGGGTACAGGAGGGGTCCCAGCACCCCAAGGCACCTGCCAGTCCCATGGGGCTGCCCTGAGGATGGAGCAGGGACCCCTAGCCTGCCCCTCCCCTGCCCGGCCTGCCTCAGTGGAATGGGAGCTCAGTGGCTAGGGGTTAGGAGAGGGGGAGCGAGCACTCCCTGAGTGTGCACATGTGTGTGTGTGTGTGTGTGTGAGAGAGAGAGAGAGAGACAGAGAGACAGAGAGACAGAGAGACAGAGAGACAGAGAGAAAGAGCCACTCAGAGCTCACACCACTGCCCCCTCTCCCAGCCCACTCAGACTGGGGTCAGGGGTGGCACAGACAGAAGCTGGTGACCCAGATGGGGTGGCGGTGGCAGGACGGGTGTGCCCACCTCCTGGGGGGCGTGGTGGGAGCTGGAGGGCCTGGGCTGAGGGCCAGCCTCCCATCCCCGCTGGCTGTTCAGGCTGTTCACCGCTGTGCTCCCGCCCTCATGGCGGCTCCAGCTTGCCCCTCAGGAGGGGGGGGGGCGTCCCGCTCAGGGGCTTCCCCGTGGGAACCAGCTCCTCCCAGGACGCGGTGGGATGGGCGCACACGTCGCCCGCGATGGCACTCATCCGCCTCCTTGGCGTTCGGAGAGGGCCTGGCGGTGGAGTGACAGCCTGGGGGACGCCACTGCCCAGCGGGGTCTGGTGGGTGCAGAGCGGGTGGCGGTGCCCAGCTGAGAGCGGCGGCTCCGCCAGGAGCAGCCAGGGGCGCCGCGGCAGGGCCTGTGCGGGGCCCGCGGGCCGGGGCGGGGCCGGGCTGAGCCCTGGGGGCACCATGGGGCCTGTGCCCAGCGCTCCTGCTCCGCCGCCTCCTCTCCGCGCTGGGGCGGCGGCGGCGGGGACCCGTCTGCTTGGGGGGCTCGGCCGGGACAAACGCCAAGTCTTCCCACCCCCGATGCGATTCGGGGTTCAGGGGTACCCTGGTCACGGAGGGCCGCCCCTCTGGGAACCGGGGCACCATTCGTCCTGCTGTGCGTGGGGCGCGTGTTGCAGACCTGGGGGTGCAGCTCCCTGCGCCCTCCTCACAGTCTCCCCGTCTTGGGCCTCCTCCTGGGATCTGAGCCAGGCTGGCATAGGCCAGGCGCTCAGGTGCCAGGGCTGGGCTCCCACTCGCCCCTGCTCCGTTACCCCGCCCCTGTCCCGCTCACCCCGCCCTTGCTCTGCTCACCCTGCCTCTGCCTCGCTCACCTGACCCCTGCCGCCAGTAGATGGGGGGCAGGAACACTGCTCTGCTGCCCTGGGGGTAAGGCCCCAGGGGCCCTGCCCAAAGGGGCGGGCTGAGCTGGGGGGGGGGGGCAGGATGTGGCTGAGGCCGCTCCCCACCCGCTGTCAGTAGGACACCCCCTGAGGGCTCCCCGTCTGTGAGGGGGCAGGCGGGGCTGAGCACACCCACCAGAGCACAAACTTCCTGCACTCGCCCTTAGTAATAATAATAATGACAACAACAATAGTAATAATAATAGTAGTAATAGACCTTCCTGCGGTCTGTCCATGCTACGGGGGCGCTCAGCTCACACCCTGTCTCCCCTCCCCGGGCCCAGCCCCCTTTGCAAGGAGGAGGCCCTGCGATGAGCACCCCCATCCCCGGGGCTCCCCTCCCTGCGGGTCCCTGTGGTCGGTGCGGGTCAGGCGGCGCTCCGTCCAGCGGGGACTCACTCTCCCATCCGCCCGGGACAGGCCGCGGCCCAGCGGCTGAGCGCGGCCCTGCGCCCGGGTCTGAGCGGGAGGAGGGGCCGCCCCCGCCCGGAGCTCCGCGTCCCCTCCTGGCGCTGCGCGGGCCCCCCCTCCAGGCAGCAGGGACGGGGCGCTGGCGCTGGGAGAGCCCCGTCCTGGGAGGGAGAGCAGCGCCGGGAGGGGTGGGCTGCCCTGGGGAGCCGCTCTTTCCGGGGTCCCCCTGGTCCAGCTATGGGGGGGGGGAGGGACGGGGGGACCTGGCTCTGAGCCCCGGGATGGAGGCCCCCCATCGCGTCCTGTAAACTCCTGAGCGCAAGGGAAGCCCCGCCCCCCGGGAGCCTCCTTTTATGGGGGACCCGCCTCAGAGTCAGGGGGGCCGCCTCCCAGGCCTCCCCGGGGATGAGCCCAGAGGTGAGCGCTCCCCCCACACCCCGCCCAGGGCTGCCCACGCGTCCCCTTCACACGGACACGCCCCGTGGACCCCGCGTGCTCCCATCACGTCATCGCTGGGGCCGCGGGCTGGGGGGCCTTCACAGCTGGTCCCGCGGCTCCCCCTCTCCCTCCCCCTCTTTCCTACAGCCGCTTCCAGACGACTCTTCATTATTATTATTATTATTATTATTATTCCTCCTATTGATTTCAGGAGGACGGGAGAGGGAGACATAGGAACACCCACGATGGGAGAGAGCCATGGCTAGGCTGCCTCCTGCACCTCCCCCTGTCCCCCTTCTGAGGACAGAGTCCGCAACCCAGCAGGTGGCTCCAGGGAATGCCACACTGACCTCGGGGTTCAAGGTCAATGCTCAGCCGCTGAGCCACACCCGGCCTGGCCCGCGGTTCCCTAACGGAATGAGGACACAGACACTGGGAGGGCTGAGGCTGGGGGAACTGGCACGCACCTTCTCAAACCTGAACATGAGAAGGAACCCCATGAACAAGGTGATTGGGGGCCTCCCTCCCGTGTGAGGCTGCACAGAGATGGGGAACCCCAAGCCTTGGAAAGTCCCTGAACAGCACAGAGCCCGGGCCAGGCCTCGGGGGACAGGGGGACGGGCGCCCCGCGCAGGAGGAGGGTCAGGACCGAGTCCGGGGCCCAGGCCTGCGCTCAGGTCTCCGCAGGGCACAGAGTCTGGGGGGGCAGCTCCGTGGTGGGGACCCCCCAGCGCCCTGGTTTCACTTCTCCTCTCCCAACCTGTTTCGGCGCCTCCTTCCTGGATACTCGTGACGCGTCCCGAACTCTCACTCCCATTGGATGAGGGGCTACTACAGCAGCCAATCAGCGTCCCCGCGGCTCCCGGTTGTAAGTCCTCCGCGGAAGCGCCCGGGCTCAGACGCTCCCCAAAGGGCCAGGATGCGGGTGCAGAGGCCCCCCACCCTCCTCCTGCTGCTCTCGGGGGCGCTGGTGCTGACCCCCAGCCGGGCCGGTGAGTGCGGGTCGGAGGGGCGGCTGTGCGGGGAGGAGCGCGGGGACCGGGGGGCGCGGGCCCGGGAAGGCGCGTGTCCAGCCCGGCCTGCCCCCCGTCCCCCCCAGGCCCCCACTCCCTGACCTATTTCACCACCGTCGTGTCCCGGCCCGGCCGCGGGGAGCCCCGGTACCTGGAGGTCGGCTACGTGGACGACACGCAGTTCGTGCGGTTCGACAGCGACGCGGCGAGTGGGAGGACGGAGCCGCGGGCGCCGTGGATGCAGCAGCCGTGGGTGGAGCGGGAGGACCCGGGGTATTGGGAGGAGGAGACGGTGAGGAACAAGAAAAATGCACAGACTTTCCGAGTGAACCTGCAGAACCTGCGCGGCTACTACAACCAGAGCGAGGACGGTGAGCCGCGCGCCGGGCCCCTCACGACCCCCTCCCCACGGACGGGCCGGGGTCGCCCCGAGGGTCCGGGTCCGAGAGTCACCCAGAGGCGGCGGGACCTGCCCGGCCCACCACCCCCGGGAGGAGCCCGCGGGGCCTGTGACCCGATTTCACTTCCAGTTTCAGATTCAGTCCCCGCGGGGCGGGCGGGGCGGGCTGACCTCGGGGCGGGCTGACCTCGGGGCGGGCTGACCTCGGGGCGGGGTCAGGGTCTCACACCTTCCAGGTCATGTATGGCTGTGACCTGGGACCCGATGGGCGCCTCCTCCGCGGGTACGATCAATACGCCTACGATGGCACCGACTACCTCGCCCTGAATGAGGACCTGACCTCCTGGACCGCGGCCGACAAGGCGGCTCAGATCACAAAGCGCAAGTGGGAGGAGGCGGGTGCCTCAGAGGGTTACAGGAGCTACTTTGAGGGCCGGTGTGTGGACTCACTGCGCATGTACCTGGACAAAGGGAAGGAGACCCTGCAGCGCGCAGGTACCAGGGGCCCTGGGGCCGCCCCCTCTCCCCGGGGCTGGGGCTGCTACAAGGAGACAGGACAGGGGTCAGTGTCAGACACTCCTCCGTGGGGTCAGGGAAGGGGTCTGCCAGGATGTCTATGTCAGCTTCCAGAGGGACACGCCCTCCTCTCAGAGACAGTTGGGGTGCAGGAAAAACCACTGCAATAACCCACCAGCGGTTCCCATTGGCCCTGCTGGAGTGTCCCATGGAGGGTGCAAAGTTCCTGCATTTTCTCCCCTCCCCTCAGACCCTCCAAAGGCACACGTGACCCACCACCCCGTCTCTGCCCGGGAGGTCACCCTGAGGTGCTGGGCGCTGGGCTTCTACCCTGCGGACATCAGCCTGACCTGGCAGCGTGACGGGGAGGACCAGACCCAGGACATGGAGCTGGTGGAGACCAGGCCTGCGGGGGACGGGACCTTCCAGAAGTGGGCGGCCGTGGGGGTGCCCCCTGGAGAGGAGCACAGATACACGTGCCGTGTGCAGCACGAGGGGCTGCCCGAGCCCCTGACCCTGAGATGGGGTGAGGAGAGCCGAGGGCACAGAGCCTCTTCTCATGGCATCGGGGCCCGGGGGGACCTCAGTGGGGTCGGGGCTGAGGCCTGGGGTCAGGGCCCTCACCCTCCCTTCTCTTCTCCTTCCAGAGCCGCCTTCTCACACCTTTATCATCATCCTGGGCATCGCTGGGGGCCTGGTCCTGCTGGGAGCTGTGGCTGGAGCTGTGATGTGGGGGAGGAGGCGCTCAGGTGGGAAGGCATGGGGTCTGACTGTCTTCCACTGGGGGTTCAAGCCCAGGTAGAGGTGTGTCCGCCTCATTCACGGAATCACCACTCCCACCATTGTGAGGGCCAGTGTGGGGCTCTGTGCTCACACTCACTCTGTAGTGAGGCCCCTGGGAAATGAGGGGCCCACTTCTCACCTGATGATGCTGGTGATGGGGACCTCGTTCCCAGCAGCCCCAGGTCAGAGGGCAGGGCCCTGGAGGGTTGTGGGTCCATAACCCACACATGCACTTCCCTCAGGTGTCCTGATCCTGCCCTCGGTCTGTACACTCGGTTCTGGAAACTTCTCTGGGCCCAGGACTAGGGCTTCCTTTAGGACCTCATGGCCCTGCCTCCTCCCTGGTCTCTCACGGGGTGTTTTCTTCCCGCAGGTGGAAAAGGAGGGAGCTACTCTCAGGCTGCCAGTGAGTATGGGGAAAGGGGGGGGTGACCCCTGAGTCCTGTGACAGTGCAGAGGGATCCATAGGGGACCCACCCCCATAGTTCCTCTTAGTCTCCTACCCTCGCTCTGACCCTGTCCTGGTGTGTCCTCCCCCACCCCCCCCCCAGGCAATGACAGCGCCCAGGGCTCTGATGTGTCTCTCTCAGCTTCTAAAGATGAGACCTGCTGTGGGGAGGGGTGGGCAGAGGGGGTACTGGGCGGTGGGGAGCCTGGGGACACTGTGAGCAGGATGTGGACTTTGAGAATGTCACCAGTGCTGAAACCGGTTTGGTTCAGTGGTAGAGTGTAGGTCTGGGGACTGAAAGGTCCCGGGTTCGATTCCAGTCAAGGTCTTGTACATTGGTTGCAGCCACATCCCCAGTAGAGGGTATGCAGGAGGCAGCTGGTCGATGTTTCTCTCTCATCAACGTTTCTAGCTCTCTATCTCTCTCCCTTTCTCTCTGTAAAATATTAATAAAATATATTAAAAGAAAAAAAAAGAGAATGTCACCAGCCACTGCCCGGAACCTGCTGATGATGATTGTCCTCCACAGCGTGAGGCCGCTGCTTTGTGGGGACTGAGTGATGGAAGGTGTGTTCCCGCTCCCACTTCCGGATTCAGGATCCTCTGATAGGGGGCTGGCCCCTCCCTGCCCCCCACACTTTCCTGTCAGCAGCGGTGGGCTAGGCCCTCCCCATCCCCATCCCTGCCTTCCCACCCTGCTGCTCTGAGCTGCCACTTCCTGCTCCGGATTGAAATGAGACTGTGCATGGACCTGGTTCTTCCATTCTCCCTGTGACTGGTGACTGCAATTAAAAGAGACCCTCGAATTACATGTCTTCTGAGAGGAAATAAACGGAAGTACCAAGAACATTCAGGTTCCTGTCTATTCTGTTCTCTTTGCAGGCGGGACGGGAGGGGCGGTGAGGACGGAGCGTGGTCGGGGCCAGGGCCTGGTCAGTGCTCAGTGTCTGGTGGGCTTTGCCGTGGCCACTCCTGGGCCGGGTCACCTCTCTGCTCCTCTGACCTTGTCCCTCAGGGGAACCCTGTCCCACCAGGACCTGTGGTCACAGGGACTCCCCTCCCCCAGGCCTTGTCTCCTGTCCTAATGCAGCGTATCTCCAGCACCCTGGACAGTGAGGCCTCCTGGGGCAGGGCAGCCTGGGCTCAGGCCTGGATGGGGTCCAGCACCCATCCTCTGGGTGTCTGTTGTTTCTTTGATCTTGTAGACAGTATGCCCGTTCCTGCTTCCATGTGTGGGTACTGGTCTCATTCTCTGGGTGTCCCCGTCTGACAGTATCAGGGCTCATTTTTGCTGTCAGTGTCCAGCATGCCCAAGGTCCCAGCACACAGGCCTCTGTGGTTGGAGAGATGGTTGTTCAGGCTCCTCCTGCTCTGCCTCCTTCTGGGGCCTGAACGTTCCCACCCTCTGATCTGCTGGGTCTTTCTGGGCATCAGACCCCACATGATGCTCTCCAGGCCCCTCAGCCAATGGCCATCTCACCAGCATCCCAAAGACACCTGTCACTCAGGAGGTGCCAAGGGTTTTAGGAGCTCAGTGCCAGGATCCAGGGGCAAACATAAGATACTTTCTCTCATCCCACATGTCTCTGCCCACGGATCCATTAAGAGCAAAGTTTTTCTACTAGTAAAGGATACTGGCACCTTACCTGAGTCCCACCCGCTCATGGACCAGAGTCCAGTCCATCCTTCTATTGAGGATGGCTACATGGTCCACACATATATGAAAATGGCCCAGGAATTGTAGTCAGAGGACAAACTGAAATTCACCCACAGTGTGCTATTGTTGCCCATCTCCACGCATGGAGGAAATGACTGTTACACATTGTCAACTGTTCACAGGCATGTGGACTCTTCTCTCAGATCCTCCTGGTGGGAATGTGCATTGTCTCACACCAGGTGGGAAATACATGGTCCATACTTCCTGCCCCAAGAGCAGGATGGGGTGTCGTGGAGACTGGGCGTCCCTCATGGGAGGATAGGTCACAGATGGGACAAGGGGGAGAGTGAAAGGCTCAGAAGGACCGGTGGACAAAACTTGGAGACGCTTGTTGGCAAACGTGTGGACGAAAGAGAAGCCTTACCATTGGTGGCGAGAACGTGCTTGTCCTCCAGAAAGAGATGCTCAGCCCTGACGCACCTCAAACCACCCTACTTCACCGATAGCTCCCTCTCCTGGGCTTGGCACCCCTGCCATGCCTCCAACCTTCTCCATTGGGGTGCCACACTTGTGCTTTCACAAGCGGGGACGACAGTCAAGATACTCGCTGTCCCACTCGCCCTTTTGAAAGAAGCAATAAAAGGAGAGGATTGAATGAGGTCAGAGGGATGGCACGGATATTGGAATTTCGGGGAAGTCACTCTGCCCCATGGGATACCTGTACACGTGTGAACAGAGATGGGGAAGATAAGGGAACCAACTCCTCTGGAATCGTGAGGAAATCGGGATGGAGTCGTGGATGCAGAGACACAAAGGTGGGAATGGAGCCTGAGAGTTTCTCCTCAGGGGACACCGAGGGGAGCCTGTTGGCAGCTCTGCCTGGACGGGAGTGAGGGGACCACGGGTCTCCCATCCAATTAGAGATGCCACACAGCCCTGATAGAAGGGAACTTCCTCCCAATGCACTGTGACCACCCATCCATCCATCCAACGTCCCCTGTATCCACCAACCCACCCACTATCCCATCCATCCATCCATCCAATCAACCCTCTATACACCATCCATCCATCCATCCATTCATCAATCCAACCATCCCTCTATCCAGCCATCCATCCTACCTCCAATCCATCCATCCATCCATCCACCCACCCACCGAAACATCCCTTTATCCACCCATCTATCGATCCAGCCAACAATCCATCCATCCAACCAATCCTCTATCCACCCATACATCCATCCACCCATCCATCCATCCATCCAACCACCACTGTACCCTCCCATCCATACATCCACCAATCCTACCAACCACCACTCTACCCACCCTTCCATCCATCAAACAATCCATCCATTCATCCATCCAACTACCTGTATATCCACCCATCCATCCATCCACTGAACGACCCTTCTATCCACCCACCCATCAAACAACCCATCAATCCATCCATCCATCAATACATACATACATACAAACATACATGCAACCACCCCTATATCTATCCATCCACCCATCCACCTAATAATCCATCCATCCAACCACCCCTCTACACACCCATCCACCCATTCACCCATCCATCCAACTCTCCCTCTAACCACCCTTCCGTTCATCGAGCCAACCATCCATCCATCCATGCATGCAACTACCCCTATATCCACCCATCCATCCATCCTCCCATAGATCCATCAACCACCCCTCTATTAAACCATCAATCCACCCACCTATCCATCCAACCATCCAACCATTTCACAATTCATCCATGCATCCATCCATCCATCCATCCATTGAAACACCCCTTTATCCACCCATCTATCCATTCAGTCAACGATCCATCCATTCATCCATCCAACCAATCCTCTATCCACCCATCCATCCATCCACCCATCCATCCATCCAACCACCCCCCTATGCTCCCATCCATCCACCCACTCACCCATCCAGCCAGCCAGCAGTCCATCCAGCCAACTACCTCTATATCCACCCATCCATCCATCCAATCATCCCTCTATCCACCCACCCATCAACCAACCCATCTATCCATCCATACATACATACATACATACATACATTCATACAACCTACCCACTATCCACCCGACCATCCATCCACCTAACCATCCATCCATCCAACCACCCCTCTACACACCCATCCACCCATTCATCCAATTGTCCCTCTAACCACCCTTCCATCCATCGACCCAACCATCCATCCATCCTTGCAACTACCCCTATATCCACCCATCCATCTACCCATCCATCCATCCATCCTCCCATCCATCCATCAACTACCCCTCTATTAACCCATACATCCACCCACCTATCCATCCAACCATCCAGCCACTCTTCAATTCACCCCTCCATCCACCGATCCATCAATCCTTCCAACCATGCATCCATCCATCCATCCATCCAACCACCCGCCTAACCAACGATCCATCCATCCATCCATCCATCCATCGAACCATCAACCACACCTCTATTGACCAATTCATCCAACCACCTATCCATCCAACCATCCAACCAATCCTCAATTCAACCCTCCGTCCATCCATCCATCCATCCATCCATCACTCTATCCAGCAACATATCCATCCATCCAACCACCCCTCTAATTACCCATCCATCCATCCACCCACTATCCATCCAACTATCCAACAACTCCTCAATTCACTCCTCCATCCACCCATCCATCCATCCTTCCAACCATCCATCCATCGAACCATCCGTCTATCTAGCAACCTAATCATCCACCCATCCATCCATCCAGCGTCCTCTCAATCCACCAACCCTTCCACTAACCGATCCATCCATTCATCCATCCATCCATCCATCCATCCATCCAACCACCACTCTATCCCCCCATCCATCCATCCTCCAATCCATCTATCCATCTATCCATCGAAACACTCCTTTATCCACCCATCTATCCATCCACCCAACGATCTATCCTTCCAACCAATCCTCTATCCACCCATCCACCCATTAAACCAACCACCACTCTACCCACTCTTCCATCCATCCACTCATCCATCCATCCATCCATCCATCCATCCATCCACTCATCCATCCAACTACCCCTATATCCACCCATCCATCCATCCAACCACCCCTCTATCCACCCACCCATCAACCAACCCATCCATCCATGCATACATACATACATACATACAATCACCCCTTTATCCACCCACCCATCCATCCATCCACCTAACCATCCTTCCATCCAACCACCCCTCTACACCACCATCCACCAATTCACCCATCCATCCAACCGTCCCTTAAATCACCCTTCCATTCATCGACCCAACCATCCATCCATCCATGCAACTACCCCTATATCCACCCATCCATCTATTCCCCCATCTAATCATCAACCAACCCACTGTTAACCCATCCATCCATCCAACTAGCCCTCTATCTACCCATCCATCCCTCAACCCACCTTTCCATCCAACCATCCAACCACTCCTCAATTCACCCCTCCATCCACCATTCTATCCATCCATCCATCCATCCATCCATCCAACCACCCCCTTATCCACCAACCCATCCACCAACCCATCCACCAACCCATCCATCCATTAGCCCATCATTCCAACCACCCCTCTACCCACTCTTCCATCCATCCACCCATTCATCCATCCATCCATCCATGCAACTACCCATCTATCCACCCATCCATCCAACCATCCAACCATCCAACCACTCCTCAATCCACCCCTCAACCCACCATCCATCCATCCATTCATCCATGCAACCAACCACCCCTTTATAAACCCATTTATGCATCCACCCAACCATCTATCCATCCAACCACCCCTCTATCCACCCATCCATCTATCCTCCCATCCATCCATCAATACATACATACATCCAACCAGCCCACTACCCATCCATCCATTCATCCATCCATCCATTCAACCTCCCCTCTGTTCACCCATGCATATGTCCACACATCCATCCATCCAATCACCCCTATATCCACCCATCCACCACCATCCATCCATCCATCCATCCAACCACACTTCTATCCACCATCCCACCCACCCACCCACCCATCCATCCCACCATCCATCCATCCATCCATCCATCCATCCATCCATCCATGTAGTGTGGTCTCAGTACAGGCTTCCTATCAGCATGCTGCTTTTGTAATGAGGACAGACAGAACACCCTTTCACCAACCCGCCAGTGTGCTCCGGGCTGAGGGTCGTGGGCTGTGCTCTGTCCGCTGTGGCCGGGGACAAGCTATTCACAGGCCCCAGCCTGTCTCCTCCTCTTTTGCGGGCTGACTGTGCCCAGCGGCCCTTCTTCTGCTCCTGGGACATGGGCTGGAGCGGGAACTTTGGAGGTCTCACAGGAACCAGAACGAGGGTTCCTGATGGGGCTGCAGCTGGACCCCTGGCTCCAGGGCTGGCGTGAGTGCCAGTTATCCCAGATGGAGTGGCAGCAGAAACCACAGAGTTGGGTGAACCCAAAGATGGCGCTGGGGTCCGGGGCACGGGAAACCTGCGTGGTTTGCTCACCAGAGTCTCCTCAAGGAACTCACTGGAAAGGGAGTGAAATAGATGGGAAGAAGCGGCCTTTTCAGATGAAATCAGTTCCACACATTGTAAACCTGGAAGGGCCCGTGGGCGGGGCCAGTGGGAGCCCCTTTGGAAGTACCAACCAGGTCCCCGCAGGGGAGGGAGGCAGGAAAGGGAGGCGGTGGAGGAAACATGGGGCCTGGGATGCACCAGGTGGCTGAATGACTGCAGACTGAGGAGGGGAAAGGTGCCAGGGCGCCCTCTGGGCCTCCCGCTGGCTGCATGCACCTCCCGCCCATGGGCATGGCCTGAGGCAATAGGAGATACCCTCCTGGCCAGGCCACCAGCCCCAGAGGAAAGAAGCCTCAGAAGGCCTTCTCCTTCCCCTGAGCCCACAGAGCAGGGAGCTGGTGGAGGACCGGCCACGGGAGAGAGCAGGGCGTGAGCGCAGGCTGACTCTGGCCCTGAGAGCACACACATCCCGCTCCTCCGCCAGGGCCTGGGCGCGGGGCCCATGGCTGGTGTCCAGGAGACGCTGCAGAGCAGCTCTGAGCCTGCGGTCACTCTGTGGCACAGGCCGCCTCACAGCGCTCCCGGGAAACCTGCTGACTGTACGCGCTCTTCCCGAGGGCCGGCGTCTTATTCAATGTGGAGGGGGTTCGCTGTCTGTCTGTCCTGTACATGGATGAGGGAGATCTCACCTAGTAAATGTATCATTGGGTCATGGTTCCTGAAGCGGATTAGTGTGTGTGTGTGTGTGTGTGTGTGCTGTATGGCTTCACTATTTGTGAGTGTGTGTCTTTTAGAGTTTGGCTCTTTAAAGATTGGGAGAGAATATGTGACATAGTTTGAAGGCACTCTGTTTTTCTGATTTATATGCTAATGATCAGGCCCTAGGTTAAATAAATTTAAAAAAATACCTGCAGGTAAAAAAAGAAAAGAAAAGTAAGGAGGAGGCACTGGGAGCAGGCAGTGAGTCCCTGAGGGCGGGGCCAGGCCTGAGGAGGGGGCGCTGAGCCAGGCGGGGGGAGGGTGGGCCTCCCAGGTCACTCTGTGCTCACAGCCGGGCTCTGAGGGGGCACTGAGCTGGGCAGGAAGGGGGGCTGGCTCTTTAGGGAGAGGGCAGGAGAGGGAAACTGAGGGAGACCCCTCTCCTCTCCCCTCCTGCCCCTGATGGGGTGGGACCTACTCCTGGGGAGCCTGCCTGGAGCCTGCGCACTGTGGGGGGAGGGAGCCCCCACCATCAGACCCCCCACTAGGACGCGGTGACAGCGCTGATGGTCAGAGCGCCTTGGGGACGGTCCCCTGACTCAGAGGCTGCTGCCCTGGCCCCGCCGCTCAGCGCCCAGCGCGCCGCCCTCGCCTTGGAGTCCTGGGTGGTCCTGGGCCAGGGCCCCTGGGCGGTCACCCTATCCGGTGGGAGGCACCAGTCCAGCATCTCCTTTCTGGGGCTCCCCCTCCTCCCTCCCTTGCCACCCTTCCTCCCTCCCTGGCCCCTCCTCCTCCCTCCCTGCATTCTCACTAAGGAAGAGAGAAATCAATGGAAAAACATCACCCAGTAAGAATTAATGAGAACAAATCTAAACACAGTGTGTGTGTGTGTGTGTGTGTGTGTGTGTGTGTGCCATCTCCTGTGAGTGTCACCTAGGTGCATGTGGGGGGTGCTCACACCTTTAGCGCCAATAAACACAGGACAGAGCAGGGCGGGCTGGGGACACACCGCTCCCTCCTCCCGTCCCTCCTCCCGCGGGGGCACCGCCAGCCCTGAGGACCGGCCTCTGCAGACACCGGGGCGGCAGGGGGGGGGGGGGAGGGGCTGCCTCCTGAGCGCCTGCGGCCTGGGGTCCCGGAAGGGGCAGCAGAACCGGGTCCCATTCCGTCCTTTCAGCCCCGCCCACAACTCCCACCCGGACCCCCACTCAGGCCTCAGCGCTGCCGGGGCGCCCGGCGTCGGTGGGCTGGGCCGAGGGGCAGGAGCGGCAGCGCCGGCCTCGGGGGGTCACCGGGTGCGGGGGGGGGGGGGCACCGGCCCAACCTCAGCCCCGGCGGGGCGGGCGCGGAACCAGCTCCACCCGCGGCGCCCGGGCGCCTCTCCAGAAGGGCTCCCGCCTTGGCCCCGGGGACACCGCCCCGCTGCTCCCTGGGCGCGGGGTCTGGGGGGCCCCAGCCCCTGGCACCCTATGTCTGTGCGGGCCCCACCCTGAGCCCCACTCCCCTCCGCCCTCCGCGCCGCTCCGCCTCCCCCAGGGCTGGCCTCCGCCCCGGGACCCCGGCCCCCGACTGGCCGTGGCCCGGGAGCCGAGGACGGACTGCCGGCCGCGGGGGAGGGATGGCGGGTCCAGGAGGGACGGCGGGCGGCCGGGGACCCGCAAAGGCGGCTGCGCGTCCCCAGCGCCGCTGTGGGCTGAGTCCGGGCTGTCCCTCCGCCGCCCCCTCCGGGGAGGTTCCTGGTCGCCCTGCGCCCCGCGGCGCCTCCTCGCGTCCCGGGCGCCGGGTCCCCAGAGGCGGGTCCGGGAGCTGCGTGCGCGGGGCCGTCTCCACGGACGCGCAGGGGACCGGCCTGCGCGGGGCGATCGCGAGCCCCAGAGGCGCGGTCGGGGGTCCGAGAGCAGGAACCCCTCCACGGGGGCGGGGTCCGCACACAGGCGCCTCCCCAGCAGGTCGCCCCGCGCCGCAGCCTCCCCGCTGGAGGCCTGGGGGGGGACGCAGCTGCAGACACCCCTGCCCCCGCCCTCCCCTCTGCCCCGCCCCGTGGGCACCCGCCCCGGCCCCGCAGCAAGGCCGCCAGTCCCGGGTCCTGGGGGGCACCCCTCTTTCTGAGGGAGGGGGCTGCACCCCGCTGAGCACAGTCTCCAGGGAGAACAGCAGCCGCCCTGACCAAGGCCCCTGAGGACGGAGGGCGGGGCCCG
This sequence comes from Vespertilio murinus, assembly GCA_963924515.1. NCBI lineage: Eukaryota > Metazoa > Chordata > Mammalia > Chiroptera > Vespertilionidae > Vespertilio > Vespertilio murinus. The sequence continues at coordinate 49,514,330 of OZ004716.1, read as the reverse complement.
GGGCCTCCCGCACAGCCCGGGGCGCGGGGGGTCCTGGGAAAGGGGCGCCCGTGGGGCCAGGCCCCGGGTGCTCACGCTCAGGAGGGAGGCATGTCCATTGTGGGGACACACCCCCCTTAGAGAGGAAACCCGCAAACACTCCCCCACTTTACAGCCGGGGGGCGGGGCCGAGGCGGGGCCCGGGGAACGTGCGCTCTGCTGCCCCCTGGCGGCGCCCGGAGGTGCGGGCGCAGCAGCCGCGTCCCTCCCGCGGGGCGTCCGCCCAGGAGACTCCCCCCAGGGCGGCCGCTCAGGAGCCGCTTTACAGGCCCAGGAGCTCCGGGGGGGGGGGGGTCCCCGTCAGCTAACGGGGCTCCGCACACTCAGGCTGCCCAGCGGGCGAGGGGCTGCGGGAGGCAGAGGGCACAGGGGTCCGAGGCCCCACGTCCACGGGTGTCATGGTCTCGGGGCCCCAGCTCCCCCTCCTCCCCGCGCAACCTCCTGGGGCAGAAGGAAACCGGGGGTGCGGACCGGGACCCCAAAGGGAAGAGGAGCCCCAGCGCCGCCCCCTCCGGGGACCCGTCCTCGGGGCCAGGCCGGTGGGGGGGCCGCCGGGCTGGGCCGCGGGCGCCGCGGAGGGAGCCCGGGCCGCGGGCCGCCCCGGACGGAGCCGGGCCGTGAGCGCCCGGCAGACGGGCCGCTCTGCGCCGGGGACGCGGCGGGGCGGCCGGACGAGCCGCGGGGCCCGCACAGCCCGGCCCGGAGCGCAGCCCTGCGGGGAGGGGAGGGGAGGGCGGCTCCCGGGCGGCCGACCCGGAGGGCAGCGAGCGGTGCGCCGGGAGCCGGGAGCCCGCCCCGGGCCGCCCCGGCCGCTGGGGAGGGAGGAGGCTCCGGAGCGCCGTCCCCGCGGCCGCCCCGGGGCTCAGGCCGAGCTCACCGGCCGCTGAGCTGCGAGCGGCCGCGGGGCTGCGGGCCGAGCGGGCCCGGCCGCGGGGAGGCCCGGCCCCGGAGGCCCCTGCGGACCCGCGGGCGGCGGCGGCGCTGGGCGCGGGGGCCGCGGGCCGCGTGGGGGGCTGAGGGCGGCCGCGGGGCGGGGGCGGGGGGCAGAGGCACCCGAGCCTCAGGCTGCCGGTGTGGCCTCCGCCTGAAGGTGACGGGGACCCCTGCGCCCCGCTACCGCTCAGGACCCGGGGCCCCCGGGGCGGCGGCCGTTCCCTCCGCGGGGAGCCCGCAGCCCGGACCCGCCCGGCCCCGTCCTGCCCGCGTTGGGGGGCGGGTCCGGGACTCGGCCTCGCAGCCCATGAGGGGCCTCCTTCCGGGGGTGCGGGGAGGGACCCGGAGCAGAAGGGCCCGGATACACCGGGGACACGGCCCGCACCCCGGGTCTCAGCGGCAGCGGCGGAGATGCAGGCGGAGCCGCGCAGCGCCCCCTGCGGGCCGGGCCTGGGCAGCGGGAGGCGGCCGCCGCCCCGGGGCGCACAGGGACCCGCTGGCTGGGTGCGGACCTCACCCTGGGGCCGCCGGCGGGTCCCCCAGGCCCTGGCCCCGGGGCGTCCCTGTTCGCATGGGAGCCCGTGGAGGACGCGGGGCCCACCGCCCTGTCCCGGGGCCCGTGTCCCCGCCTCCCGCTCCCCCTGCCCCGCCTCCGCCCCTCGGGGCTGTGGCCGGCTCACCGTGAAGACCCCACACGTGCCATCACCCACGGGCGGTGCCCACCCAGACCCCTCGGCGCCCTGCCAGCACCCGCCCCCACCCCGCCGCCTCCGGGCCCGGCTCCTGCTGCGGCCGCTGCCAAGGGCCGGGGCCGGGCCGCCCGTGCCCGCCGCCTCCTGGGTCCTGTCGTCCCTCCTTTGGAGGAAAGTAGTTTGTCCCTGGCAGCGGCCTCCCGCCTGCAGGGCCCGCGCCTCCTGGGCTGGAGTGGCGCTGGCCTGGGTGTCCCCGGGCGCTGGCCGGACCGGATGGGCACGGGGAGGGGCACCCGTGGGTCACTCGGTGCCAAACAGGGAGCCGGAGGGGCTGAAGGTCCCGGGACGCCAGGGTGCAGGCCGGGCAGGTGCGCCCGCTGCCCGGGGCCCAGCGGACGGGCAGGGACGGGGCTGAGAGACGCTGGGGGCAGGAGCCCAGCCCTTCCCGCCTCCGGTGCCAACTTGGCTGCAGACCCAGCGTGCCTGTTCCCTCGAGGGGCACTCCATGCCCACACCTGCTCCCCACCAGCCCCGGCGCATCTGGGGGTGCAGGGCCTGCCCAGCGGGGGTGCCGGGCCCCTGCTCCTGGTTCGTGGCCTCTGGGCCAGGGGGAGGCGGCAGCCAGGCTCCCGGGAGCTCCGGAGGCAGCACGCCGCCCCGTCCCGGATGCCGGGCATGAACGGGGCATCAGCACTGGGCTCGGGCCCCACAGGCCCCGTCCTGGGGGCAGGGCAGGGACAGGCCCGGGGCCGGTGGGTTTCTCAGGCTCCTGTTGGCGGGAACGTGCCAGGCGGCCCTGCGGGGGCTGTGTTTCTAGGGCGTCTGAGCCAAAGAGCCCGTGTGGGGGACGGGGGCCCCTCGACCAGAGCGGGTGGGTGAGCCGGGCAGCCCTGGCGTCTGCTGGGGATCGATCACCTGTGGGGGCCCCGCAGCTGGACGGAGGCCACAGGGTCCCGGCTGTTTGCCCTGGGCGCCGGGCGAGGCGTGCGCCCCCCGGGTGTTTGGGGGTGTGAGTGGCGGTGGGGTCCCTGCCCGGCGCCCCTCCCCGGAGCCTGCGGAGTCCCCAGAGGCGGTGCTGGTCCTGGTCCCACCTGGCCTGCCAGACGCCACGCCCACACACGTGACGGGGCAACACCTCTCACTCCCATTGGCTGAACCTTTTCTACAGCAGCCAATCAGCGTCCCCGGGGCTCCAGCTTATAAATCCTAGTTGGAAGCGCCCAGACTCAGATGCTCCCCAAACGGCCAGGATGCGGGTGCAGAGGCCCCCCACCCTCCTCCTGCTGCTCTCGGGGGCGCTGGTGCTGACCCCCGGCCGGGCCGGTGAGTGCGGGTCGGAGGGGCGGCTGTGCGGGGAGGAGCGCGGGGACCGGCGGGGCGCGGGGACCCTGTGGTGTCGCCTGTCCAGCCCGGCCTGCCCCCCGTCCCCCCCAGGCCCCCACTCCCTGACCTATTTCCTCACCGCCGTGTCCCGGCCCGGCCGCGGGGAGCCCCGCTTCCTCGCCGTCGGCTACGTGGACGACACGCAGTTCGTGCGGTTCGACAGCGACGCTGAGAATCCGAGGGCGGAGCCGCGGGCGCCGTGGATGCAGCAGCCGTGGGTGGAGCGGGAGAGGCCGGGGTATTGGGACCGGGAGACCCAGATGTTCCGGGCAGCGGCACAGACTTACGGAGAGAACCTGCGGAACCTGAGCCGCTCCCACAACCAGAGCGAGGACGGTGAGCCGCGCACCAGGCCTGTCACGACCCGCCTGCCCACGGAGGGACCAAGGATCGCCCTGAGGGTCCGGGTCCCAGTGTCACCCCAGGTGGTGGGATCCGCCTTGGCCCAATCCCCCCGCCCCCTGTCCCCGGGGGCAGCCCGCAGGGACTGAGACCCAATTTCAGTTTTAGATTCAGTCCCTGCTGGGCGGGCCTGGAGGGGCTGAAGTCCAGGGGACCGGGTCAGGGTCTCACACCCTCCAGGTCAAGTACAGCTGCGACCTGGAACCCGATGGGCGCCTTCTCCGCGGGCATGAGCAATTCGCCTACGATGGCACCGAATACATCGCCCTGAACGAGGACCTGACCTCCTGGACAACGGCCGACAAGGCGGCTCAGATCACAAAGCGCAAGTGGGAGGCGGAGAGTGTGGCCCAGCAATACCGTAGCCACCTGGAGGGCCTGTGTGTGGACTCACTGCGCATGTACCTGGACAAAGGGAAGGAGACGCTGCAGCGCGCAGGTACCAGGGGACCTGGGGCCGCCCCCTCTCCCCGGGGCTGGGGCTCCTACAAGGAGACAGGACAGGGGTCAGTGACTGACACCCCTCCTCGGGTGTTGGAGTGGGGCCCCCAGGATGTCTAGGTGAGGTTCCAGAAGGACTCCCCTTACTCTCAGGAACAGGTAGGTGTGCAGGCTCCCCTGGGGTGCAAATAGATCCCCTGCAATAACTCATAAGCGGTTCCTGGGACCCACGGGGACCTTCTCTCTCAGGCCTTTTGCACTGCCCCACACCCCCTGTGTCTGAGCCTGACCCCAGCTTTTTTGAGTCCGTGGCCTCCACCCAGGTCAGGACCACAAATCCCTTTTCTCCCCTCAGAAACATGCCTCCTGTCCTGGGCTGTGTCTCTCTGATTCTGGAACTTTCTATAGACCATGAGGTCCTTCCAGGTGCTTCTGTCCAGGCTGGTGTGTGTGCTGTGTGGTCCCTCCCCACCCAGGTGTCTGTCCACTCTCAGGATGGTCACATGGGCGCTGCTGGAGTGTCCCATGGAGGATGCAAAGGTCCTGCATGTTCTCCCCTCCCCTCAGACCCTCCAAAGGCACACGTGACCCACCACCCCGTCTCTGCCCGGGAGGTCACCCTGAGGTGCTGGGTGCTGGGCTTCTACCCTAAGAACCTCAGCTTGACCTGGCAGCGTGACGGGAAGGACCATACCCAGGACATGGAGCTGGTGGAGACCAGGCCTTCGGGGGACGGGACCTTCCAGAAGTGGGCGGCCGTGGGGGTGCCCCCTGGAGAGGAGAAGACCTTCGAGTGCCAAGTGCAGCATGAGGGGATGCCCGAGCCCCTGACACTGAGATGGGGTGAGGAGGGCGGTGGGCACAGAGCCTCTTCTCAAGGCAGTGGGGCCCTGGGGGACCTCAGTGGGGTCGGGACTGAGGCCTGGGGTCAGAGCGCTCACCCCCCCTTCCCTACTCCTCCCAGAGCCGCCTCCTCACACCTTCATCCCCATCATCCTGGGCATCGCTGGGGGCCTGGTTCTGCTGGGAGCTGTGGCTGGAGCTGTGATGTGGGGGAGGAGGCGCTCAGGTGGGCAGCGTGGAGTCTGAGTGTGCACTCTAGACAGTGACAGCGCCCAGGGCTCTTTTGTGTCTCTCTTTCCTTCTAATCGGGAGACCTGCTGTGGGGCGGGATGGGAAGAGGGGGCACTGGGCATTGGCGAGTCCGGGGGACACTGTGATCATGAAGTGGTTTGAGAATGTCACCAGTCACAGCCACTGCCCTGAACCTGCTCATGATGATTGTCCTCCACAGCGTGAGGCCGCTGCCTTTTGGGGACTGAGTGATGGAAGACGTGTTGCCGCTACCACTTCCCGACTCAGGATCCTCTGTTGGGGGCTGTCTCCAACCTGCCCCCCCACACACACACACTTTCCTTTCAGCAGAGGCGGTTGGGGCTTCCCCATCCCCATCCCTGCCTTTCCTCCCTGGGGCTCTGAGCTGCCACTTCCTGCTCCGGATGGAAATGAGATGCTGATGTGACTGTTCCCTTTCTTGCCAAGGAGGCCTGGGGGGTATTTAAACTGGAAGCTCCTAAATTCTGAAGAGAAATAAATTGAAGCTCCAGGAACTTTCCAGTCACGTGTGTTTGCTGTGCTGGGCCTGTCGCCGGCGGGACGGGAGGGGCGGTGAGGACAGAGTGTCTAGTCAGGGCCTGGGCCTGGTCAGTGCTCAGTGCATCATGGGATTTGATGCACTCACTCCTTGGCCAGGTCACCTCTCTGTCCTCTGACCTTGTCCCTCAGGGGAACCCTGTCCCACCAGGACCTGTGGTCACAGGGACTCCCCTCCCCCAGGCCTTGTCACGTGTCCTAATGCAGCGCATCTCCAGGACCCTGGACAGCGAGCCCTCCTGGGGCAGGACAGCCTGGGCTCAGGCCTGAGCCCCCACCCCTTCCCCTGAATGCTTATGTCTTTGCTCTTGTGGACACTATGCCTGTTCATGTCTTTGTGCAGGAGTTCTGGTCTCATTCTCTGGGTGTCCCCGTCTGACAGCAGCAGGAGGCAGGTTCCTCGTCAGTGTACCGCAGGCCCAGGTCCCAGCACACAGGCCTCTGTGGTTGTAGAGATGGGGTTCAGGCGGAGGCAGCGTGGGCCCTGGTGCAGGGTCTGCCTCCGAACCCCAAACCCAGATGCCACGAGCTTCTGCAATTCTGCTCCACGGGGGCTCCCGTCACCCCCCCCCCCCAGCTGCCTTGGGGCACCTGCTACCGCGTGACAGGGGCACCGCCCCATCACATCCCCCCTGGCTCTGTGTCCCCCTGACACAGTCCCCGCTGACACTGTCCCCCCAAAACTGTCCCTCACAACACTGTCCCCCTCGCTCTGTGCCCCCTGACACTGTCCCCCTTGACACTGACCACCTGACACTGACCACCTGACACTGTCACCTCCTGACACTGTCCCCCTGACACTGTCCCCCACAGGCACTGCCACCCCTGGCTCTGTCCCCCCTGACACTGTGACCTCCTGACACTGTCCCCACTGACACTGTACCCCCCTAACCCTGTCACTTCCTGGCACTGTCCCCCCTGAATTGCCCCCCTGGTTCTCCCCCTGGAAGAGCCCGTGGTTCAGGTCCAGAGTCACCACTGCCGCTGCCCCTGGGTGTTCAGGACCCACAGCGACCCCCCCCCCAAACACACACACCCTTTGCCACCCTGGCCTCGCCCAGCCCCGCCCGCACCCCCTCCCCAGGGGAAGGGAAGAGGGCACACCCCCACCAGGAAGTCTGAGGGAGCCGGCTGACCAATGTTTCTCTCATGGATGTTTCTAACTCTCTCCTCTCCCTTCCTCTCTGTAACAATTCAATAAAATACATTTTAAAAATGAAACTAAAGGGGGGCTGGCTGTGGTGGGAGAGCAGGGCCCTGGTGAGGGCCGGGGGGCCGCAGGGAAGGGAGCCCACACCCCCCGAGCCCAGGGGGAGACGGGTCAGGCTGGGGCGTGAGGGTGGGGATGGGGGACGGCGCGGGACACTGAGCCCCTGTGAAAAGATGGAGTCACGGCGCGACCCAGTGAGTGTGGGTGGGAGAGGGGTGAAGGAGGACACCCCAAAGCTGTGCCCTGCAGGGAGAAGGCGGGCTGTGGGCAGCAGAGGGGGGGGGGGCCTGCCGGGCCTTCCAGCGGAGGGAGGGGAGGGGGTGTCGGGGCACGGCACGCTGAGTGTGGGGGCCTGCAGGGGGAGGCCAGGCTGGAGGAAGAGGCGGGCGGGCCAGACAGGACAGTCACAGCCTGGAGCGGGGAGGCCCCACTGTCACAGGAGAGGCCCCACAGCCTGCCCCCCCCCCACACCAGCCCCAGGTGCCTGGGGGAGGAGGGGACAGGAAGGAGCTTTGTGAACATGGGAGCTCCAGGAGGGGGTACAGGAGGGGTCCCAGCACCCCGGGGCACCTGCCAGTCCCATGGGGCTGCCCTGAGGATGGAGCAGGGACCCCTAGCCTGCCCCTCCCCTGCCCGGCCTGCCTCAGTGGAATGGGAGCTCAGTGGCTAGGGGTTAGGAGAGGGGGAGGGAGCACTCCCTGAGTGTGCACGTGTGTGTGTGTGTGTGTGTGTGTGTGTGTGTGTGTGAGAGAGAGAGAGAGAGAGAGAGAGAGAGAGCCAGCCACACATAGCTCACACCAGTGGCCCTGCTCTCAGCCCCCTGGACTGGGGTCAGGGGTGGCACAGACAGAAGCTGGTGATCCAGATGGGGTGGTGGTGGCAGGAGGGGGGTGCCCGCCTCCTGGGGGGCATGGTGGGAGCTGGAGGGCCTGGGCTGAGGGCCAGCCTCCCATCCCCGCTGGCTGTTCACCGCTGTGCTCCCGCCCTCATGGCGGCTCCAGCTTGCCCCTCAGGAGGGAGGGGAGCGTCCCGCTCAGGGGCTTCCCCTGGGAACCAGCTCTTCGCAGGACTCGCAGGGAAGGGGGCTCAGGTCACCCGCGATGGCACTCATCCGCCTCCTTGGCATTCCGGGGAGGGCCTGGCGGTGGAGTGACAGCCTGGGGGACGCCACTGCCCAGCGGGGTCTGGTGGGTGCAGAGCGGATGGCGGTGCCCAGCTGAGAGCGGCGGGTCCGCCAGGAGCAGCCAGGGGCGCCGCGGCAGGGCCTGTGCGGGGCCCGCGGGCCGGGGCGGGCCGGGCTGAGCCCTGGGGGCACCATGGGGCCTGTGCCCAGCGCTCCTGCTCCGCCGCCTCCTCTCCGCGCTGGGGCGGCGGCGGGGACCCGTCTGTTTGGGGGGCTCGGCCGGAGAGACGCAAAGTCTTCCTGTCCCCGATGCGATTCGGGGTTCAGGGGTCCTCTGCTCCCGGAGGGCCGCCCCTCTGGGCACCGGGGCCCCCTTCGTCCTGCTGTGCGTGGGGCGCGTGTTTCAGACCTGTGGGTGCTGCTCCCTGTGCCCTCCTCGCCGCCTCCCCCTCCTGGGCCTCCTCCTGGGATCTGAACCAGGCTGGCCTAGGATGGGCGCTCAGGTGCCAGGGCTGGGAGTGCACCCCACCCCTGCCCCACTCACCATCTCCTCCTCTTCTCACCCCGCCCTCTGCCGGGCTAACCCCGCTCTTGCCCCGCTAATTCCGCCCCTGCCCTGTCACCCCGCCCCTGTCCCACTCACCCTGCCCCTTCCGCGCTCACCCCGCCCCTGCCTCTGGTGGATGGGGGGCAGGCACACTGCGCTGCTGCCCTGGGGGTAAGGCCCCAGGGACCCTGCCCAGAGGGGCGGGCTGAGCTGGGGGGGGGACCTGTGGCTCAGGCCGCTCCCCACCAGCTGTCAGTAGGAGACCCCCTGAGGGCTCCCCCACTGTGAGGGGGCAGGCTGGGCTGAGGGCACCCACCAGGGCACGAACTTCCTGCACCCGCCCCTAGTAATAATAATGATGATGATGAAGATAATAATAATAATAACAGCAGTAATAGATCTTCCTGGGGTCTGTCCATGCTAAGGGGGCGCTCAGCTCACACCCTGTCTCCCCTCCCCGGGCCCAGCCCCCTTTGCAAGGAGGAGGCCCCACGATAAGCCCCCCCATCCCCGGGGCTCCCCTCCCTGCGGGTCCCTGTGGTCGGTGCGGGTCAGGCGGGGCTCCGTCCAGCGGGGACTCACTCTCCCATCCGCCCGGGACAGGCCGCGGCCCAGCGGCTGAGCGCGGCCCTGCGCCCGGGTCTGAGCGGAGGAGGGGCCGCCCCCGCCCGGAGCTCCGCGTCCCCTCCTGGCGCTGCGCGGGGGGGGCCCCCTCCAGGCAGCAGGGACGGGGCGCTGGCGCTGGGAGAGCCCCACCCTGGGAGGGAGAGCAGCGCCGGGAGGGGTGGGCTGCCCTGGGGAGCCGCTCTTTCCGTCCCCCTGGTCCAGCTCTGGGGGGGGGGGGGGGAGAAGGGACGGGGGGACCTGGCGCTGAGCCCCGGGAAGGAGGCCCCCCATCACGTCCTGTAAACTCCTGAGCACAAGGGAAGTACCGCCCCCCGGGAGCCTCCTTTTATGGGGGACCCGCCTCAGAATCAGGGGGGCCGCCTCCCAGGCCTCCCCGGGGAGGAGCCCGGAGGTGAGCGCTCCCCACACACACCCCGCCCAGCGCTGCCCACGCGTCCCCTTCACTCGGTCACGCCCCGTGGACCCCGCGTGCTCCCATCACGTCATCGCTGGGGCCGCGGGCTGGGGGGCCTTCACAGCTGGTCCCGCGGCTCCCCCTGAACCTCCCCCTCTTTCCTACAGCCGCTTCCAGACGACTCTTTATTATTATTATTATTATTATTATTATTATTATTCCTCCTATTGATTTCAGAAGGACGGGAGAGGGAGACATAGGAACACCCACGATGGGAGAGAGCCATGGCTAGGCTGCCTCCTGCACCTCCCCCTGTCCCCCTTCTGAGGACAGAGTCCGCAACCCAGCAGGTGGCTCCGGGGAATGGAACCCTGACCTCCGGGTTCAAGGTCAATGCTCAGCCGCTGAGGCACACCCGGCCTGGCCCGCGGTTCCCTAACAGAATGAGGACACAGACACTGGGAGGGCTGAGGCTGGGGGAACTGGCACGCACCTTCTCAAACCTGAACAAGAGAAGGAACCCCATGAGCAAGGTGATTGGGGGCCTCCCTCCCCTGTGAGGCTGCACAGAGATGGGGAACCCCAAGCCTTGGAAAGTCCCTGAACAGCACAGCGCCCGGGCCGGGCCTCGGGGACAGGGGGACGGGCGCCCCGCGCAGGAGGAGGGTCAGGACCGAGTCCGGGGCCCAGGCCTGCGCTCAGGTCTCCGCAGGGCACAGAGTCTGGGGGGGCAGCTCCGTGGTGGGGACTCCCCAGCGCCCTGGTTTCACTTCTCCTCTCCCAACCTGTTTCGGCGCCTCCTTCCTGGATACTCGTGACGCGTAAACAGCTCTTTTTCCCATTGGCTAATAGGGTTCCACAGCAGCCAATCAGCGTCCCCGCGGCTCCCGGTTGTAAGTCCTCCGCGGAAGCGCCCGGGCTCAGACGCTCCCCAAAAGGCCAGGATGCGGGTGCAGAGGCCCCCCACCCTCCTCCTGCTGCTCTCGGGGGCGCTGGTGCTGACCCCCAGCCGGGCCGGTGAGTGCGGGTCGGAGGGGCGGCTGTGCGGGGCGGAGCGCGGGGACCGGCGGGGCGCGGGCCCGGGAAGGCGCGTGTCCAGCCCGGCCTGCCCCCCGTCCCCCCCAGGCCCCCACTCCCTGACCTATTTCTACACCGTCGTGTCCCGGCCCGGCCGCGGGGAGCCCCGCTTCCTCGCCGTTGGCTACGTGGACGACACGCAGTTCGTGCGGTTCGACAGCGACGCGGCGAGTGGGAGGACGGAGCCGCGGGCGCCGTGGATGCAGCAGCCGTGGGTGGAGCGGGAGGACCCGGGGTATTGGGACCGGGAGACGCAGATCCACAAGGAAATCGCACAGAATTCCCGAGTGAACCTGCAGAACCTGCGCGGCTACTACAACCAGAGCGAGGACGGTGAGCCGCGCGCCGGGCCCCTCACGACCCCCCTCCCCACGGACGGGCCGGGGTCGCCCCGAGGGTCCGGGTCCGAGCGTCACCCCGAGGCGGCGGGACCCGCCCGGCCCCCCACCCCCGGGAGGAGCCCGCGGGGCCTGTGACCTGATTTCACTTTCAGTTTCAGATTCAGTCCCCGCGGGGCGGGCGGGGCGGGCTGACCTCGGGGCGGGCTGACCTCCGGGCGGGCTGACCTCGGGGCGGGGTCAGGGTCTCACACCCTCCAGAATATGTATGGCTGTGACCTGGGACCCGATGGGCGCCTCCTCCGCGGGTACATACAATTCGCCTACGATGGCACCGACTACCTCGCCCTGAACGAGGACCTGACCTCCTGGACCGCGGCCGACATGGCGGCTCAGATCTCCAAGAGCAAGTTTGAACGGGGCGGTGTGACAGAGCGTTGGAGGAGCTACTTTGAGGGCCTGTGTGTGGACTCACTGCGCATGTACCTGGACAAAGGGAAGGAGACCCTGCAGCGCGCAGGTACCAGGGGCCCTGGGGCCGCCCCCTCTCTCCGGGGCTGGGGCTCCTACAAGGAGACAGGACAGGGGTCAGTGTCAGACACCCCTCCTTGGGGTCAGGGAAGGGGTCTGCCAGGATGTCTATGTCAGTTTCCAGAGGGACACGCCCTCCTCTCAGAGACAGTTGGGGTGCAGGAAAAACCACTGCAATAACCCACCAGCGGTTCCCATGGGCCCTGCTGGAGTGTCCCATGGAGGGTGCAAAGTTCCTGCATTTTCTCCCCTCCCCTCAGACCCTCCAAAGGCACACGTGACCCACCACCCCGTCTCTGCCCGGGAGGTCACCCTGAGGTGCTGGGCGCTGGGCTTCTACCCTGCGGACATCAGCCTGACCTGGCAGCGTGACGGGGAGGACCAGACCCAGGACATGGAGCTGGTGGAGACCAGGCCTGCGGGGGACGGGACCTTCCAGAAGTGGGCGGCCGTGGGGGTGCCCCCTGGAGAGGAGCACAGATACACGTGCCGTGTGCAGCACGAGGGGCTGCCCGAGCCCCTGACCCTGAGATGGGGTGAGGAGGGCCGAGGGCACAGAGCCTCTTCTCATGGCATCGGGGCCCGGGGGGACCTCAGTGGGGTCGGGGCTGAGGCCTGGGGTCAGGGCCCTCACCCTCCCTTCTCTTCTCCTTCCAGAGCCGCCTTCTCACACCTTTATAATCATTCTGGGCATCGCTGGGGGCCTGGTCCTGCTGGGAGCTGTGGCTGGAGCTGTGATGTGGGGGAGGAGGCGCTCAGGTGGGCAGGCATGGGGTCTGACTGTCTTCCACTGGGGGTTCAAGCCCAGGTAGAGGTGTGTCCGCCTCATTCACGGAATCACCACTCCCACCATTGTGAGGGCCAGTGTGGGGCTGTGTGCTCACACTCACTCTGTAGTGAGGACCCTGGGAAATGAGGGGCCCACTTCTCACCTGATGATGCTGGTGATGGGGACCCCGTTCCCAGCAGCCCCAGGTCAGAGGGCAGGGCCCTGGAGGGTTGTGGGTCCATAACCCACACATGCACTTCCCTCAGGTGTCCTGATCCTGCCCTCGGTCTGTACACACCGTTCTGGAAACTTCTCTGGGCCTAGGACTAGGGCTTCCTTTAGGACCTCATGGCCCTGCCTCCTCCCTGGTCTCTCACGGGGTGTTTTCTTCCCGCAGGTGGAAAAGGAGGGAGCTACTCTCAGGCTGCCAGTGAGTATGGGGAAAGGGGGGGTGACCCCTGAGTCCTGTGACAGTGCAGAGGGATCCATAGGGGACCCACCCCCATAGTTCCTCTTAGTCTCCTACCCTCACTCTGACCTTGTCCTGGTGTGTCCTCCCCTCCCCCCCCCCCAGGCAATGACAGCGCCCAGGGCTCTGATGTGTCTCTCTCAGCTTCTAAAGATGAGACCTGCCGTGGGGAGGGGTGGGCAGAGGGGGTACTGGGCTGTGGGGAGCCTGGGGACACTGTGAGCAGGATGTGGACTTTGAGAATGTCACCAGTGCTGAAACCGGTTTGGCTCAGTGGTAGAGTGTAGGTCTGGGGACTGAAAGGTCCCGGGTTCGATTCCAGTCAAGGTCTTGTACATTGGTTGCAGCCACATCCCCAGTAGAGGGTATGCAGGAGGCAGCTGGTCGATGTTTCTCTCTCATCAACGTTTCTAGCTCTCTATCTCTCTCCCTTCCTCTCTGTAAAATATTAATAAAATATATTAAAAGAAAAAAAAAGAGAATGTCACCAGCCACTGCCCTGAACCTGCTGATGATGATTGTCCTCCACAGCGTGAGGCCGCTGCTTTGTGGGGACTGAGTGATGGAAGGTGTGTTCCCGCTCCCACTTCCGGATTCAGGATCCTCTGATAGGGGGCTGGCCCCGCCCTGCCCCCCACACATTCCTCTCAGCAGCAGTGGCTGGGCCCTCCCCATCCCCATCCCTGCTTTCCCACCCTGCTGCTCTGAGCTGCCACTTCCTGCTCCGGATTGAAATGAGACTGTGCATGGACCCGGTTCTTCCATTCTCCCTGTGACTGGTGACTGCAATTAAAAGAGACCCTCTAATTACATGTCTTCTGAGAGGAAATAAACGGAAGTACCAAGAACATGCAGATTCCTGTGTATTCTGTGCTCTTTGCAGGCGGGACGGGAGGGGCGGCGAGGACGGAGCGTGGTCGGGGCTAGGGCCTGGTCAGTTCTCAGTGTCTGGTGGGCTTTGCCGTGGCCACTCCTGGGCCGGGTCACCTCTCTGCTCCTCTGACCTTGTCCCTCAGGGGAACCCTGTCCCACCAGGGCCTGTGGTCACAGGGACTCCCCTCCCCCAGGCCTTGTCTCCTGTCCTAATGCAGCGCATATCCAGCACCCTGGAGAGTGAGGCCTCCTGGGGCAGGACAGCCTGGGCTCAGGCCTGAATGGGGCCCAGCACCCATCCTCTGGGTGTCTGTTGTTTCTTTGATCTTGTGGACACTATGCCCGTTCCTGCTTCCATGTGTGGGTACTGGTCTCATTCTCTGGGTGTCCCCATCTGACAGTATCAGGGCTCATTTTTGCTGTCAGTGTCCCCCAGGCCAAGGGTCCCAGCACACAGGCCTTTGGGGTTGGAGAGATGGGTGTTCAGGCTCCTCCTGCTCTGCCTCCTTCTGGGACCTGAACGTTCCCACCCTCTGATCTGCTGGGTCTTTCTGGGCATCAGACCCCACATGACGCTCTCCAGGCCCCTCAGCCAAGAGCCATCTCATCAGCATCCCAAAGCCACCTGTCACTCAGGAGGTGCCCAGGGTTTAGGAGCTCAGTGACAGGAGCCAGGGGCAAAGAAGAGATACAGTCTCTCATCCCACAGGTCTCTGCCCACACATCCATTAATAGCAAACGTTTTCCAATAGTTATGGATGCTGGCAACTTACTGGAGTCCCACCCACTCATGGACAAGAGTCCAGTCCATCCTTCTATTGAGGATGGTTACATGGTCCACACATGTATGACCATGGCCCAAGAATCTCAGTCAGATGAGAAACTGAAATTCACCCACAGTGTGCTATTGCTGCCCACCTCCTCCATGGTGGAAATGACAGAGTCAGGGAAAGTCAACCGTTCACAGGCATGTGGACTCCTCTCTCATATCCTCCTGGTGGGAAAGTGCGTTGTGTCACACCTGGTGGGAAATGCATTGTCCGTACTCCCTGCTCCTAGAGACAGAGCAGGATGGGGTGTCGGGGAGTCTGAGGCTGAGCGTCCCCCACGGGAGGACAGGAGCTCACAGATGGGATGAGGGAGAGAGTGAAAGGCTCAGAAGGACAGATGGACTGAAAGCAGAGACGCCTGTTGGCAAACATGTGGAGGAAAGAGAAGCCTTACCCATGGTGGTGAGAACGTGTTTGTTCTCCAGAAAGAGATGCTCAGCCCTGACGTACCTCAAACCACCCAACTTCACCAATGGCTCCCTCTCACGGACTTGGCACTCCGGCCGTGCCCCCCAATCTTCTCCAATGGGGTGCCACACATGTGCTGTCACAGGGGGAACATTAGTCAAGATGCCAGCTGCCCCACTCCCCCTTTTGAAAGAAGCAATAAAAGGAGAGGGTTGAATGAGGTCACAGGGATCTCACTGATCTTGGAATTTCAGGGAATTCACTCTGCCCCATGGGACACCTGTTCTCGCGTGAACATAGACGGGGAAGATAAAGGAACCGATTCTTTGGAGGCGTGAGGAAATCGGGATGGAGCCATGGAAGCAGAGACACAAAGGTGGGAATGGAGCCTGAGAGTTTCTCCTCAGGGGACGCCGAGGGGAACCCGTTGGCAACTCTACATGGACAGGAGTGAAGAGACCACGGGTGTCCCATCCAATTAGTGACCCCACTCGGCCCCTGGATAAAAGGGAACGTTCTCCGATGCACTGTGACCTTTTATTACTTCGCAGAATGCTTTTCTTACTCTTGTGGACAGTGTAGGCGTTCCATAGAGGAAGCGGTTGACTCCATCACGTCCCCAAACAAAGATGGACAAGACACCGTAACCCGTTCTCCTGCCTCCCAGCCGCGAGGGGAATTCGTGCCCAACACATGGTGGGGGGTGCAGGGTGGAGGCTGGTCCTCAGGGCGGTGGCGGACTTTCTCTGGAGTCTGAGCCGGAGAGGAAGTTCCATGGCAGGTCGGGCAGCCGCAGGACGGACCGGGAAAGACTGACATCCCCCAGGCTACAGCTGACTTCCCTGCCCTCCTTCCTCGACCAGGACTGGTCCGTGACGTGCAGGTGGGAGTTCTTTTTGGTCACAATCGTGAACAACTCCATTGTGACTGGGTTCAGACCCTTCACGTCGAGCCTGAGAAAATACCCAGGGAGAACTCTGTTAATCGTCCGTTCTCTGGTCCGGCTCTGTGGCCTCAGGGACCCTTCTCCCCACCCGGCATTCTTTGGGCATTCTTTTAAAAATATATATATTTTATTAATTTTTTACAGAGCAGAAGTGAGAGGGATAGAGAGATAGAAACGTTGGTGAGAGAGAATCATTGATCAGCTGCATCCTGCACACCCCCCACTGGGGATTGAGCTCGCAACCCAGGCATGTGCCCTTGACCTGAATCGATCATGGGACCTTCACTTGACAGTCCAATGCTCTGTCTACTGAGCCAGAGCAGCTGGGACTACATACACTGTCCATATCCCAACAGAGAAGATCATTCTTCTCATGCTCCAGGTGTCTGGCGCCGGCCACAGCATCTGCCCTCACCTGGCACAGCCTGGATCATCTCATCACAGAACTGTCCCAGTCGCCACAGAGAACAGAGCCCAACTCACCCGATGGTCTGAAGGACACAAGCCGGGTGAGCCAGGCTCTCGAGAAGTTGCACGATTCCTTCATCTCCCAACATGTTCCCAAGCAGGTTGATTTTCTTCAGAGTTTTGCTGCTGACAAGGACGGAGGCGAGGGACGCACAGCAGCCACTGGTTAGCATGCACTCTTCCAGCCTGTGAGGAGAGAGGCACCCGGGAGTGGGGGCCCATCCTTGGGGGCCTGGTGCCCCGTATACCTCCCTCCCGAGTTGCACACTAGAGAATGTCATTCCATAGAGCGTCATTCCTAACAGCAGACCCACTCATCCGGGTTCTCAGGTCCCCACACCCATTGAATGTATCCCCCTCAGCTCTTCCCAGGCTCACACAGGAGCGCCCCACCCCACCCAGTGACCTACAACCTACCCGATGTTCTCCAGGTTGCAGTTTGGATGTTTCATAGCCCCACACAGCAGCTCCACCCCCGCATCCCCGATGTGGTTGCTCCCGAGCTCCAGGCTCTTCAGGTTGGGGTTATCTTTCAGGACATAGACCATGTACTCACAGGCCTTGTCCGTGAAAAAGCAGCCGGATATCCTGCAGAGAGGGAAGGAGCTGGCGTCACGGCCGCCCGTCCCAAAAGGGTCTCAGAGCGAGACGTGGCGGGGAGTGTCCTTGAACATCGAGTTGCCATTCCTAAGCCTCCCGAGGCTCCCGTCCCGATGACTAGATGCATCCCCATGTCCACAGCAGCATCGGATACCAGAGCAGAGACCTGCAAACCAACCCACGTGCCCCTCGGTAGGGGGGTGCGTACAAAAGTGGCGGCATGCTAACTCCTACCATTTGTAGCAGTGTGGATGGAGCTGGAGAGCACCGCGCTAAGCGAAATAAGCCAGTTGCAGAAAGGTAAGTCTCACATGATGTCACTCATTTGTGGAATATCATGAACAACCTGAACCGATGAACAGAAACCGAGCCAGCAACAGAGATGCATCCATCAGATGCTCAAATGCCAGAAACCAATCAGTTTTCACTGAAAGAGAGAAGTCGACAGGAAGCCAGGAAGGCTGGTCCACAACTTTAATTGCTCTATCAAATTCACCCTTTAGTGGAGACATGGTTAGCTAAAGCAGCCTCCATCTTGTTTGTCCCATGTAAGTTTCTGTTCTTTCCTGCCTGAGAGCTACATGTAAATTCCTGTTTATCTTGCTTAAGATGTTTTCCCCAGAGCCTCAGTAAAAGGGGATGGCAGGGCCAGAGCTGGGGGTAGTTCTCCCACTAGAGTTGGATTACCACCTGGCCCCTCATATCTCGGTGGGATCGGGCCTAAACCTGTAGTTGGACATCCTTTGAGGGGTCCCAGTTTGGAGACATCCCCTGCCCCTGTGAATGAATATTGTGCACTGGGCCTCTAGTAATTTCATTTCATTTTATTTTATTTTAAAATATTTTTATTGATATTTTTACAGAGAGAAAGGGATAGAGATAGAGAGCTAGAAACATCAACCAGCTGCCTTCTGCACACCCCCTACTGGGGATGTGCCCACAACCAATGTACATGCCCTTGACCAGAACCAAAGCCAGGACCTTTCAGTCCGCAGACCGACGCTCTACCACTGAGCCAAACCGGTTTCTGCCTCTGGTAATTTATAATCAGGGAAACTGGGACAGAACACTGTAAGCATTTTGTATGTATTTTCATTGATTTCAGAGAGGTAGGGAGAGGGAGAGAGAAAGGTAGAAACATCAATGATGAGAATCATGGATCAGCTGCCTCCTTCACACCCCCTCCTGGGTATCAAGCCTGCAACCCAGGCATGGGCCCTGACCGGGAATCGAACCATGATCTCCTGGTTCGTAGGTCCATCCTCATCCACTGAGCCATGCCAGCTGGGCTGTTATGTATTTTTGTCTGATGACTCAGATAACAAAACAAAAATTTTTTTTTTTTAATTCCAGTGGCTATTCAATATTCTGTATCCATTTCCAGGGTACAGCACAGTGGCTAGACAATTATGTGATTGATGATGCGATCAGATACCATTTCCAGTCTGTGTTTTTGTGGTGCTAGACTTGAGCTCCAAGGAGTTGTTTTCGGCAACCTCTTTGGATGATCATTCCTATCCCTTCCCTCCTCACATCCACAGCCAACATCACTGCCCAGCCGCTGTTGCCCCAGTGGACAGAGCCTCAGCCCTTGAAGCCACCTGACCTGCAGGCTCCATGTCTAGCATGGGCTGGAGGAAACCCATCTATGTGTCTCTCTCTCATATTTATCTCCCTCTGTACCTCTGTCTCTCTCTCCCCTGCCCTCCTTCCCTCCCTTCCTCTCTGTAAATATTAACAACAACAAGAAGAACAAGAAGGAATCCTCAGGGGAGGAGCCACAAAAGTACAAGACAGCTCCTGTCCCCAAAACCTGTCCCCTCGCTGCTCCCTCCTGGGTGTTATTCTAAGGTCCCTGCACTTTTCATGTCCACATCGGACTGTGAGTGAGCGCCCTTGGAAGGTCCCAGCCAAAGGGAGAGGGAGGAGAGAGGGTCTCCTCCCACCCCCCCGCCCCGCCCGCCCCTGCTCAGCCTTCTGCCCAGCCTCCCCCCAGCAGCGCGCTGGCGGGGGGCGGGGGGGCCGTGGTCGGACCCGAGTCCACCCTTTGGGGCAGCACCGCCTGTGCTGCGCCCCTGAGCTGCGCCCCTGCTGCCTGCCCCGCCCCCACTCCCTGGCGACCTCTGACCTGTCCCCGCCTTTCCTAGAAGGCCCCAGACTGGGACCCACACAGGAGGCGCCTCTTGGGCCAGGCTTCTGTCTCTTGGGATCAGCGCTGGCCTCTCCCCGGGTCCCCGAGGCCCCGCAGCCCGTTCCTCTGGAGCTCAGACCGCCCTCCGTCTGCAGGCTCCGCAGTGTGTCCGCGTCCACCCCCTGGGCACCCCGCTCATTCGCAGAGGGTGGCCGTGATGCACAGAGCTGCAACACATATCAAAAAATGGGGTCCCTGAGGCCCAGCCCTGTCCCCCCCCTCCGCACCTAATCAACAGCAGCTGGTGTAAATGTGATAGGGGTAAATATCTACTTTCAGAGACACCCCAGACTCTCCATACAAACAATCCCCCCACCTTCCTGTCTCAGGTAAGCTCTAAGGAACCTGTTCCCACATTCATCCATCCAAACACCCAGCCATCCAACCAGCTGTTTATCCACCCCTCTATAACACTCTTCCATCAATCCACCCATCCATCCAACCATCCGTCCATCCATCCATATATCCAACAACCAATCTATCCACCAATCTATCCATCCATCCATCCATCCATCCATCCATCCATCCATCCATACGTACATTCAACCATCCACCCAACCATCCATCCATCCAACCACCCCTCTATCCACCCATCCATTCATTCTCCCATCCATCCATCCAACCACACTTCTACCCATCCATCCATCCATCCACCCATCCATCCCACCGCACCTCTACCCACCCTTCCATCCATCCACCGATCCAACCATCCAATCATACATCCACCCACGCACCCCTCTATCCACCCATTCACCATCCATCCATCCATCCATCCATCCTTCCATCCAACTAACCCTCTATCCACCTATCCATCCATCCACCCATCTATCCAACCACCCCTCTATCTACCCCTACGTCCATGCACCCAACCATCCATCAATCCAACCACCCCTCTAGCCATCCATCATTCCTTCCATACATCCATACATCCAACCACCCCTCTATCCACCAACCCATCCACCAACCCATCCATCCATCCATCCATCCATCCATCCATCCATTCATCCATACATCCATGAAACCACCCATCCACCCCTCTACCCACCCTTCCATCCATCCATCCATCCATCCACCCATCCATCCAACAACCCCTTTATCCACCCTTCATTCCACCCAATTATCCATCCATCCAAACACCCATCTATCCACCCATCCATCCATCCTCCCATCCATCCATCCAAACCCTCTACCCACCCATGCATCCATCCAACCATTCAACCAACAGCCACTCTACTCACTCTTCCATCCATCTACGCACCCATCAATCCATCCTACTACCTCTCAATCCACCCCTCCATCCACCCATCCATCCCACCAACCAACCACCACTAAATTCACCCCTCCATCCATCCGTCAATCCATTCATCCAACCACCCCTCCATCCATCCATCCATCCACCCCCCTCTATTCACCCATCTATCCATCCATCCAAACACACCTCTATCCACCCATCCATCCATCCACCCAACCATCCATCCATCCATCCAAGCACCCCTCTAACCACCTTTCTATCCATCCACCCATTCATCCATCCAACCAACCACCCCTCTCTCCACCCACCCATCCATCCATCCATCCATCCATCCAATCACCCCTCCATCCATCTTCCCATCCATCCATCCATCCATCCATCATCCATCCATCCATCTATCCATCCAATCACCCTCCATTCATCCTTACATCCATCCATCCATCCTCCCATCCATCCATCCATTCAACCACCCCTCTACCCACGCATTCATCCATCCACCAATCTATCCATCCACCCATCCAACCAACGCCCCCTCTACCCACCCTTCCATCCATCCACCCATCAATCCATCCATACATCCATCCAACCACCCCTCTATCCATCAACCCATCCACCAACATATCCATCCATCCATCCTTCCATCCAACAACCTCTATCCACCATCCGTCCATCCACCCACCCATCCATACATACATCCAAACACCCCTCTAACTAGCCTTCTATCCATCCACCCATTCATCCATCCAACCAACTACCCCTCTATCCTCCATCTATCTAACCACACCTCTATCAACCCATCCATCCTTCCAACCACCCCTCTATCCACCAACCCATCCACCAATTCATCTATTCATCCATCGATCCATCTATCCACCAATCACCCCTCAATCCAACATCCCATCTATCCACCCAACCATCCATCCATCTAACCAACCCTTTATCCACCCATCCATCCATCATCCCTTCCATCCATACATCCATCGAACCACCATTCTATTCACCCATCCATCCATCCCTCCTCCCATCCATCCATCCTCCCATCCAATCACTCGTCTACCCATCCAACCATCCATCCAACAACCCCTCTATCAACCCATCCATCCACCCATCCATCCATCTAGCCACCCCTCTATCCACCTATTCATCAAACCACCGTTCCATCCATACATCCATCCAACCACCCCTCTATTCACCCATCCACCCATCCATCCGTACACCCAACCATCCATCCATCCAACCACCCCTCTACCCACCAATCCAACCAGGCAGCTATCCAACCAACCGCCATTCTACCCACCCATCCATCCATCCGCCCATCCATCCATCAACCACACTTTTATCAACCTATCCATCCACCCATCCATCCATCCAACCACCACTCTATCCACCAACACATCCATCAATCCATCCATCCATCCATCCATCCATCCATCTATCCAACCACATCTCTATCCACCCATCCATCCATCCATCCATCCATCCAAGTAACCCTCTATCCACCTATCCATCTATCCGCCCATCCATCCATCAACCACCCCTCTATACATACATACATACATACATACATATATACATCCAGTCATCCAAACAGTCCACTACCCACCCATTCATCCATCCATCCTCCCATCCATCCATCCATCCATCCATCATCCAACCAACCCTTTACCCACGCATCCATCCATCTACTTACCCAACCAACTGCCACTCTACCCACCCTTCCATCCATCCACGCATCCATCTGTCCAACTACCCCTCTATCCACCCACCCATCCATCCAACCACCCCTTTATGCACCCATCCATCTATCCAACCAACCCTCTATTCACCAACCCATCCATCAATCCATCCATCCATCCATCCGTCCATCCATCCATCCATCCACCACTCTATCCACCCATCCATCTATTCATCCAACCATCCATCCAACCACCCCTCTATCCACCCATCCATTATTAAAATTGTGTTGTTTAATTTCACCCAGTTTCCTATTCTGTTTCTTTCTTACTTTTAGATTCTGAGGGAATCACTGTCTGTCCTAATTTTTACTTTACCTAAATCCTGTCTGTATGTCAAGAATAATTCTTTCCAGGGTAAAACCTCAAAAAGGAAGCTGAAGCAGAAGTGGAAGTGGAAGAAGAAGAGGAAGAGGAGGAGGAAGAAGAAGAAGAAAGGGGAAGAGAATGTGGTAGAGGAGGAGAGGTAGTGGTTACATAGTGAGACACCAAAGAGCAGGACTGTGTGGGTGGCTTAGGCAGCCCCATCACGTTCTCCTGCGGGGTTGTGTGGACATTAGGGATCCCAGGATTCTGGGCAGGATAAGCACAGCTCCCAGGGGACAGTGCCAGGCTTCATACCCCTGGGGCCCCCGCAGGAAGGACCCTGGCATTTCCATCAGGGGAGGGACCAGCCTCCTGACCCAGGGGAGAGGCTTAGCCTGCGCCCATCCTGCTGTCAGCCTGACGTGGGAGCAGGGGAGCCCTGAGGACGGAGCCACGTGGGGATGGGGTGTGGTTGTACAATGAATGGAGGGGAGGAACGTGAGGCAGTCGTGGGGTTCAGTTCACCCGGAGAACAGCTGAGACTCGGAGGCCAGACCCGTCCACAGGGGACGCAGGCGCCTGGTCCTGCCCCGTCTCTCAGCTGCTGGTGAGGACCCTGAGGACAGCCCTCAGGAAGGAAGGTGGAGGAGATGCTCTCCCAGGCTTGGGGCTGGCTTCCTACAAAATGGAATCCATCCGCGTCAGAGCGCACTCTGCTGATCAGGACAGGGAGGCGCCATCAGCTTACTCAGTGACCCCTACTCAGACCCACCTCAGGAGTGCTGGGAACTGCCCTGCTCCCTGGGGTTCCCTGCTCTGCCTGACACATGAATGGCCCAATGAGCAGTAACCTCCGCCGGGCGGGGAGAGATGTGAGTGGGGATAACGTCGCTCCTCTTTGGAGACGTCCCAGCCCCTCCCTGCAGACAGAGCCACCTGTGCCTCAGGTGATGTGACACTGGCATCTCTGTGGGAGGACAGGGTCCAGGAACCCTGTCCCTGTGACCATAGACTCAGGTACCCCAGCTCATCATGGAAGGCACATCCCTGCCCACAGCTCAGGAGCACACAACAGCCAGGTGAGGTCTTCCTTATGTCCCATCTCAGGGCACAGAGCAGGGGAGGAGGGGGTCCAGGAGAGGAGATGGAACTGGAGTGGTGGTTCCAGGGGCAGGTCAGGGGCTGCCCCACTTGGATCTGAGCTGCTTCTGCTCCCTCTGCTGGGCGGGGGTGGGACATGTGCTGGGGAGTGTCCCAGAGAGTCATTCCCGCCAATGATGTCTTCCCGCCCATCTCTGTGTCCTAGAGACCGCCACAGGGAGGGACCCCAGCACGGGGCTCCCTGTGGATCTGAGACAACGGTAGGGTGGCCAGGGCCACTGAGCGGCTCAGTCCAGAAAGATGGACTCTGGGTCTCTGGAAGGGTCTCTTTGGAAGGTGTGAGACCGTGACCCTTTAGAGGGAGATGTGGGCAGAGAGCTCCCCCTGCAGGAGGAGGGCAGCCCAGGCCCAGGCCTGGCGCTCAGGTCTCAGCCCAGGGAGGAGTCTGGAGCAGAGCTGCTCAGTGTTGGGGCTCCCCCTCTCCCGGGGGTTCCCCTCTCCATCTCACATCCTGCTGAGTCCTCCTTCCCGGATACACATGACGCAGCCTCCCTGCTCTCTCCCATTGGGTGTCTGCTTCCAGGTCAGACCATCTCCAAGAGCCGATGGGACTCAGATGGTCAAGGGACACCGAGATGCAGGTCCAGAGGGCCCCCACCTTCCTCCTGCTGCTCTGGGTGATTCTGGTCCTGACCCCCAGTTGGGCCCGTGAGTTCAGGGTCAGAGGGGGCGGCTGAGCGGGGAGGAGCATGGGGACCCGGAGGGGGAGCGGGCCCGGAAAGGCGCGTGTCCAGCCGGCCCTGCCCCCCGTCCGCCCCCCAGGCCCCCACTCCCTGAGGTATTTCGACACCATCGTGTCGCGGCCCGGCCGCGGGGAGCCCCGGTACCTCTCCGTCGGCTATGTGGACGACACGCAGTTCGTGCGGTTCGACAGCAACTCAGCCAGTGGGAGGATGGAGCCGCGGGCGCCATGGATGCAGCAGCCGTGGGTGGAGCGGGAGGACCCGGGGTATTGGGACAGGGAGACTCTGAGGGCCAAGAACACCGCACAGGCTTTCCGAGAGGCCCTGCAGATCCTGCGCGGCTTCTACAACCAGAGCGAGGACGGTGAGCTGTGCGCCGGGCCCATCATGACTCCCCTCCCCACGGACGGGCGGGGGACACCCTCAGGGTCCAGGTAGGGCCACTCCACATCGCGCTTGGACCCACCCTGCCCCCCACCCCCACCCCCACCCTCGGGAGGAGCCCGCGGGGACTGTGACCAGATTTCACGGTCACTTTTAGATTCTTTCCCCGCTGGGTGGGCAGGGCGGGCTGACCTCCGGGCGGGGTCAGGGTCTCACACCTTCCAGAGGATGTCTGGCTGCGAGGTGGGACCCAATGGGCGCTTCCTCCGTGGGTACAATCAACACGCCTATGATGGCACCGACTACATCGCCCTGAACGAGGACCTGACCTCCTGGATCGCGGCCGACAAGGCGGCTCAGATCACAAAGCGCAACTGGGAGGCGGTGGGTAAGGCAGAGCGCTGGAGGAGCTTCCTGCAGGGCCTTTGTGTGGACTCACTGCGCATGTACCTGGACAAAGGGAAGGAGACCCTACAGCGCGCAGGTACCAGGGGCCCTGGGGTTGCCCCCTCTCCTTAGACAGGACAGGGGATCTGTGTATGATGACCCTCTTTGGGGTCGTGCAGGGGGTCCCACAAGATGTCCAGGTGATGTTACAGAGGGACTCCCCCTCCTCTCAAGAACAGGTAGGGTGCAGTCTCTCCCAGGGTGGAGGGAGACCCCCTGCAATAACCCATCAGCGGTTCCCATGGACCCTGTAAGAGCTCTGGGGCCCTCTGGGACCTTCTCTCTCAGGCCTTGTGCACTGCCCCACACCTCTTGTGTCTGAGGCCTGAACCCAGCTTTTCTGAGTAACATGACCTCCACCAAGGTCAGGACATTTTCTCCCCTTAGAGACCTGCCTCCTGCCCTTGGCTGTGTCTCTCTGATTCTAGAACTTTCTAAAGACTACGAGGTCCTTCCAGGTGTCTCTGTCCAGGCTGCTGTCTGTGCTGTGTGCTCCCTCCCCACCCAGGTGTCTGTCCACTCTCAGGATGGTCACATGGGCGCTGCTGGAGTGTCCCATGGAGGATGCAAAGTTCCTGCATGTTCTCCACTTCCCTCAGATCCTCCAAAGGCACACGTGACCCACCACCCCGTCTCTGCCCGGGAGGTCACCCTGAGGTGCTGGGCACTGGGCTTCTACCCTGCGGACATCAGCCTGACCTGGCAGCGTGACGGGGAGGACCAGACCCAGGACATGGAGCTGGTGGAGACCAGGCCTTCGGGGGATGGGACCTTCCAGAAGTGGGCAGCCGTGGGGGTGCCCCCTGGAGAGGAGCACAGATACACATGCCATGTGCAGCACGAGGGGCTGCTCGAGTCTCTGACCCTGAGATGGGGTGAGGAGAGCCGTGGGGACAAAGCTTCTTCTCAGGGCAGCGGGGCCCTGGGAAACCTCAGTAGGGTCGAGGTTGAGGCCTGGGGTCAGAGCCCTCACCCTCCCTTCCCTTCTCCTCCCAGAGCCTCCTTCACACACCTTCATCTTCATCATCCTGGGCATCGCTGTGGGCCTGGTCCTCCTGGGAGCTGTGGCTGGAACTGTGATGTGGGGGAGGAGGCGTTCAGGTGGGCAGGGGTGGGTCTAAGTGTTCACTCTAGGTAGTAAGAGTGCCCAGGGCACTGATGTGTCTCTCTGGGCTTCCAAAGGGGAGACCTGCCATGGGGAGGGGTTAGCAGAGGGGGTGCTGGGCGGTGGGGAGTCTGTGGGACACTGTGAGCATGAAGTGGGTTTGAGAATGTCACCAGTCACAGCCACTGCCCTGAACCTGCTCATGATGATTGTCCTCCACAGCGTGAGGCTGATGCCGTGTGGGGACTGAGTGATGGAAGGTGTGTTCCTGCTCCCACTTCCTGACTCAGGAACCTCTGATTAGGGGCTGGCCCAGCCCTACCCCCCACACTTTCCTGTCAGCAGAGGCAGTTTGGCCTTCACTATCACTGTCTTTACTTCCTCATGCTCTGAGCTGCAAGCTGTTCCTTCCACAATGAAATGAGGTTCTGCAGATGACTCTTTATTTCTTGCCATGAAGGGATGGTGGGTAAATTAAAGAAGAAAATCCTACATTTTTAGGAAAATAAATATCAACACCAAAAACTTTGCAGAGCTCGTGTTTGCTGTCCTGAGCTGTCCCAGGTGTGGGCAGGGAAGGTTTTGAAGACTGAGTATGGTCGGGGTTTGTGCCCGGGGGTGCTCAGTGCATCGTGGTCTTTGACGTGGTCACTCCTCGGCTGGGTCACATCTCTGCTCCTCTGACTTGTCCCTCAGACAAGTGGTCACAGGGACCCCCAACCTCCAAACCTTGTCACGTGTCCTAATGCAGCGCATTTCCAGGACCCTGGACAGCGAGCCCTCCTGGTGCAGGTCAGCCTGGGCTCAGGCCTGGATGGGGCCCAGCACCCATCCTCTGGGTATCTGTTATTTCTTTGCTCTTGTGGACATGATGCCCCTTCCTGCTTCCATGTGTGGGTTATGGTCTCATTCTCTGTTGTCCCCATCTGACAGTTGCAGGAGGCATGTTCCCCGGTCCCTGCACACAGGCCTCTGTGGTTGGAGAGATGGGGTTCAGGCTCCTCCTGCTCTGCCTCCTTCCTGGGCCTGAACCTTACAACCCTCTGATTAGCGTGGTCTTTCTGGGGTCCAGCCCCCACCCCAATCTCCAGGCCCCTCAGCCAAGAGTCATCTCATCAGCATCCCAAAGGCACCTGTGCCTCAGCAGGTGCCCAGGATTTAGGCGCTCAGTGCTAAGAGCCAGGGGCAAAGAAGAGATACTTTCTCTCATCCCACACGTCTCTGCCCAGAGACCCATGAATAGCCAACCCATCCCAATAGTTAAGGATGCTGGCACTTTACTAGAGTCCACTCACTCATGAACAAAAGTCCATTCCATCCTCCTGTTGAGGATGGTTACATGGTCCACACATGTATGGAAACTGCCCTCAGTTTTAGCCAGAGGGGAAAGTCAAGTTCAGCCATCATGTGATATTGGTGCCCACCTCCCAGGAGAACAGTAAGGAAAGAGTGAAACAAAGTCAATTGTTAGCAGGAAGTGGGGCTCATGGTATCTCTGATATATTCCTGGTTAGCGGGTGAATTGTTTCAAATACTTTGAAAATGCGCTGGCAACACTCACTACCTCCAGCAGTAGACATTCCTCACCACACCCGGTGTCCCAGCAATTCTGCTCATGGTCATATCCCCAATAGACACACATACATATGTGTGCCAGAACATATGGAGAACTTACTCAGAGCTGCACAGTTTGCAAAATCTGCATATAAGACGAATGCACATGAGCAGTAGAGGAGGATTGTGGTGTGTTCATAGGAGAGAACCCTGCAGCACTGAGCGTGGATCCGCTACAACCACAATAGGCACTGGGAGGAGGAGGACATAGTGTGGAGTGGGAGCAGGTGCAGGGAGGCGGCCACTGTCACAATCCCTTCTCCCAAAAGCGGATGGAACTCACCTGTGGGGTAGAAATCTAGGGAGGGGTGAGCCGGGATGGGGCCAGTGTGTGACCAAATAAAACTGAAGAGGGTCCGCTGAGGACTGGAATGTTCTGTGTGTGCTGTGGGTCCCAACCCTCACCCTGTGTAATGTCACTGTATGGATAGGATTTGTCCACCTCTCTCACCGTGTGATCCTTCATCTTTTCATCCATTATTAAAATTTTGTCTTTTAATTTCACCCAGTTTCCTATTTGTTCTGGTTCCTTCTGACTTTTAGATTCTGAGGGAATCTCTGTCTGTCCTAATTATTACATTCCCTAAATCTTGTCTGTATGTCAAGAATAATTCTTTCCAGGGTAAAACCTCCAAAAAAGAAGCAGAAGTTGAAGAAGAAGAGGAAGAGCTGGAGGAACAAGAAGAAACAGGAAGAGAATGTGGAAGAGGAGAAGCGGTAGTGGCTATATAGTGAGACACCAAAAAGCAGAACTCTGTGGGTGACTAAGGCACCCCATCACGCTCTCCTACGGGGTCCGGTGGACATCAGTGATCCCAGGACTCTAGAAAGAGTTAGCACAGCTCCCAGGGGACAGTCTCAGGCTTCACACCCCTGGGGCCCCCACAGGAAGGACCTTGGCGTTTCCATCAGGGGAGGGACCAGCCTCCTGACCCAGGGGAGTGGCTCAGCCTGGGCCCATCCTGCTGTCAGCCTGACGTGGGGAGCAGGGGAGCCCTGAGGACAGAGCCACGTGGGGATGGTTTGTGGTTGTACAATGAATGGAGGGGAGGAACGTGAGGCAGCCGTGGGCTTCAGTTCACCCCGGAGAACAGCTGTGACTCGGAGCTCAGACCCGTCCACAGGGGACGCAGGCACTGTGTCCTGTCCTGTCATTCAGCTGCTCCTCAGGACCATCTGGTTTATTGCCTAATTACCACTAATCCGAAGTAGCTGAATGTGATGATATTGGAGGTAAGGTTTCTCCTTTCAGTGTCTCCCCAGAGTCTCCATACAGAAAATCCACCCTCCTTCCTGTCTGAGGTAAGCTCTAAAAAACCTGTTCCCAGGATTCATCCACCATCCATCCATATACCCAAATATCCAAGCACCCCTCTATCCACCCACACACCCATCCATCCAACATTCATCCAACCATCCATCCAACCACCCTCTATCCAACCATGCACCCATACACCCATCAATTCATCCACTCATCCACACACCCATCAATCCATCCATCCACCCACCCATCCATCCATCCATCCATCCACCCACACATCAATCCACCCATCCATCCATCCACCCACCCATCCATCCACCCATCCATCCATCCACACATCCATCCACCCATCTACCCTTCCATCCATGCATCTATCCATCCATTCATCAATCAATCAATCCACCCATCCATGCATCCTTCCACCCACCATCCACTTATCCATACTTCCATCCATCCATCCACCCATCGACCCATCCATCCATCAACCCATTCACCTACCCATCCATCCATCCACCCATTCATCCCTGAATCCATCCATGCACCAATCCATGCATCCATCCACCAATTCATCCATCATGCATTCATTGCCCATCCACCGATCCATCCAACGATCCATCCATCCACCCATCCATCCATCCACCATCCATGATTCACCCATCCACCCATCCAACCCACCATCCACTCATCCATACTTCCATCCATCCATCCACCCATCGATCTATCTATCCATTCACCCATCCATCCATCCACCCATGCATCAATCCATCCATCCACCAATCCATGCATCCATCCACCCATTCATACATCCATGCATTCATCGCCCATCCACCAATCCATCCACCCATTCATCCATCCACCCATCCATCCATACACCCATCCATATATCCACCCATCCACCCATCCACCCATGCATCTATCCATCCATCCATCCATCCATCCACCAATCCATGTATACATCCATCCATGCATCCATCCACCCACCATCCATTATTCACCCATTCACCCATCCACCCCACCATCCACTTATCCATACTTCCATCCATGCATCCACCCATGCACCCATCTATCCCTTCACCCATCCATCCATCCACTCATGCATCAATCCATCCATCCATCCACCCATCCATCCATCCACCCATCCATACATCCATGCATTCATCGCCCATCCACCGATCCATCCACCCATCCATCCATCCATCCACCCACCATCCATTATTCACCCATCCAATCATTCAACCCACCATCCACTCATCCATACTTCCATGCATCCATCCACCCATCGAACCATCGATCCATCCACCCATCCATCCATCCATCCACCTGTACATCAATTCATCCATCCATCCATCCATCCATCCATCCATCCATCCATCCAACAATCCATGCATCCACCCATTCATCCATCCATCCACCCATCCATCCATCCATGCACCCATCCACCCATCCATCCATCCATGCATTCATTGTCCATCCACCGATCCATCCAACCACCCTCCATCCATCCATCCATCCATCCACCCATCCATTCATCCACCATGCATCTATCTATCCATCCATCCATCCATCCATGCAACCATCCACCCACCATCCACTCATCCATACTTCCATCCATCCACCCATCCACACATACATGCACCCATCCACCCATCACACCATCCATGCATTCATCACCCATCTACCCATCCATCCATCCATCCATCCATCCATCCACCTGTACATCAATTCATCCATCCATCCATCCATCCATCCATCCATCCATCCAGCAATCCATGCATCCACCCATTCATCCATCCATCCACCCATCAATCCATCCACCCATCCATCCATCCATGCATTCATTGTCCATCCACCGATCCATCCAACCACCTTCCATCCATCCATCCATCCACCCACCCATCCATCCATCCATGCAACCATCCACCCACCATCCACTCATCCATACTTCCATCCATCCATCCACCCATCCATCCATCCATGCAACCATCCACCCACCATCCACTCATCCATACTTCCATCCATCCATCCACCCATCCATCCACCCATTCACACATCCATGCACCCATCCACCCATCACACCATCCATGCATT
Source organism: Vespertilio murinus (assembly GCA_963924515.1). Classification (NCBI taxonomy): domain Eukaryota; kingdom Metazoa; phylum Chordata; class Mammalia; order Chiroptera; family Vespertilionidae; genus Vespertilio; species Vespertilio murinus. Next base: position 49,483,352 of record OZ004716.1, on the reverse strand, counting down.
CATCACCCATCCACCCATCCATCCAACCACCCTCTATCCACCCATCCAACCATCCACCCATGCATCTATCCATCCATCCATCCATGCATCCATCAATCCATCCATCCACGCATCCATCCACCAACCATCCATTATTCACCCATCCACCCATCCACCTCACCATCCACCCATCCATCCACCCATCGAACCATCAATCCATCCACCCATCCATCCATCCATGCATCCATGCATTCACCACCCATCAACCGATCCATACAACCACCTTCTATCCACCCATCCATCCATCCACCCATGCATCCATTCACCCACCATCCATTATTCACCTATCCAGCCATCCACCCCACCATCCACTCATCCATATTGCCATCCATCCATCCATCCACCAATCCACCCATCCATCCATCCAACCCTTATATGTGGAGAGGCCTCTGTATATGCTTCCTGGTGGCCTGCTCCTTGTGTATTGGAGACAGACAGAACACCCTCTCTCCAACAGCTGATGTGCTCTGGGGTGAGGGTGGCCCATGCACCTGGAGGCCCAGGTTCAATTCCCTCTTAGGGCACATGCCCTGGTGTCTGACTTGATCCTCAGTAGGGGGCCTGTAGGAGGCAACTGATCTATGTTTCTATCTCCCTCTCCCTCTTCCTCTCCCTCCCTCTTGCTCTAAATGTCTTTAAAGCAAAGAAACAAATGAGACCCCCGCTCTCCTGGTGTGCACAGTGGGACAGGAAGGACAGGGAGCAATGAGGAGCGCACAGCGGGGACGCACATGGGCTGTACTCCGTCAGCGGTGGCAGCTGTGGCCTGGGAGAAGCCATCCACTGTCCCCAGCCTGTGTCCTTCCCTTCTGTGGGCTGAGTGTGCTCAGCCGACCCTCTTCTGCTCCTGTGACAGGGGCTGAGGCGGGAGCATGGGAGGCCTTCCTGGAACAGAACGTTCTAGAAGGTCCCTGACTGGGCTGTAGCTGGGCTCCTGGCATGAGTGCCAGTTCTCGCTGATGGTGTGGGAGCAGGAACAGGCAGAGCTGAGTGAACCATCCCACAGAGATGGCACTGGGCCCGAGGTACTGGAAACCTGCGTGGTTTGTTCACCCGTGTCTCCCCAACAAACCACTGGAAAGGGGGTGAAATAGATGGGAAGAAGCAGCCTTTCCAGATGAAATCAGTTCCACACATTGTAAACGAGGAATGGCCCCTGGGCGGGGCCAGTGGGAGCCCCTTTGGAAGTGCCAACCCGGTCCCCGCAGGGGAGGGAGGCAGGGGAGGGAGGCAGGGGAGGAAACATGGGGCCTGGGATGGACCAGGTGGGGGAATGACTGCAGAGTGAGGAGGGGAAAGGTGCCAGGGCGCCCTCTGGGCCTCCCGCTGGCTGCATGCACCTCCCGCCATGGGCATGGCCTGAGGCAAAAGGAGGTGCGCTCCTGGCCAGGGCACCAGCCCCAGAGGAAAGAAGCCTCAGAAGGCCTTCTCCTTCCCCTGAGCCCACAGCGCAGGGAGCTGGTGGAGGACCGGCCACGGGAGAGAGCAGGGCGTGAGCGCAGGCTGACTCTGGCCCTGAGTGCACACACATCCCGCTCCTCCGCCAGGGCCTGGGCGCGGGGCCCATGGCTGGTGTCCAGGAGACGCTGCAGAGCAGCTCTGAGCCTGCGGTCACTCTATGGCACAGGCCGCCTCACAGCGCTCCCGGGACACCTGCTGACTGTCCACGCTCTTCCCGAGGGCCTGCGTCTTATTCAATGTGGAGGGGGTTTGTCTGTCTGTCTGTCTGTCCTGTACATGGATGAGGGAGATTTCACCTAGTAAATGTATCATTGGGTCATGGTTCCTGAAGGGGATTAGTGTGAGTGTGTGTGTGTGTGTGTGTGTGTGTGTGCTGTATGGCTTCACTATTTGTGAGTGTGTGTCTTTTAGAGTTTGAGTCTTTAAAGATTAGGAGAGAATATGTGATATAGCTTGAACTCACTCCGTTTTTCTGATTTATATGCAAATGATGAGTTCCTAGGTTAAATAAATAAAAATATATCTGCAGGTTGTAAAAATAAAAAAATTAAAAGTGAGGAGGAGGCGCTGGGAGTGGGCGGTGAGGCCTGAGGGCGGGGCCAGGCCTGAGGAGGGGGCGCTGAGCCAGGCTGGGGGAGGGCGGGCCTCCCAGGTCGCCCTGTGCTCACAGCCGGGCTCTGAGGGGGCACTGAGCTGGGCAGGAAGGGGGGCTGGCTCTTTAGAGAGATGGCAGGAGAGGGAGACTGAGGGGAGACCCCTCTCTTCTGGCCTCCTGCCCCTCATGGGGTGGGGCCGGCTCCTGGGGAGCCTGTCTGGAGCCTGCGCACTGTAGGGGAGGGGGCCCCCCACCATCTAACCCCCAACCGAGGGCGTGGTGACAGCGCTGATGGTCAGAGCGCCTTGGGGACGGTCCCCTGACGCAGAGGCTGCTGCCCTGGCCCCGCCGCTCAGCGCCCAGCGGGCCGCCCTCGCCTTGGAGTCCTGGGTGGTCCTGGGCCAGGGCCCCTGGGCGGTCACCCTATCCGGTGGGAGGCACCAGTCCAGCATCTCCTTTCTGGGGCTCCCCCTCCTCACTCCTTGCCACCCTTCCTCCTTCCCTGGCCCCTCCTCCTCCCTCCCTGCATTCTCACTAAGGAAGAGAGAAATCACTGGAAAAACATCACCCAGTAAGAATTAATGAAAACAAATCTAAACACAGTGCGTGTGTGTGTGTGTGTGTGTGTGTGTGCCATCTCCTGTGAGTGTCACGTAGGTGCATGTGGGCTGTGCTCACACCTTTAGCGCCAATAAACACAGGACAGAGCAGGGCGGGCTGGGGCCACACCGCTCCCTCCTCCCGTCCCTCCTCCCGCGGGGGCACCGCCAGCCCCGAGGACCGGCCTCTGCAGACCCCGGGGGCGGCGGGGGGCTGGGGGGGGGCTGCCCCGTGAGCGCCTGCGGCCTGGGGTCCAGAAGGGGCAGCAGAACCGGGTCCAATTCTGTCCCTTCAGCCCCGCCCACAACTCCCACCCGGACCCCCTCTCAGGCCTCAGCGCTGCCGGGGGCCGCCCGGCGTCGGTGGGCTGGGCCGAGGGGCAGGAGCGGCAGCGCCGGCCTCGGGGGGTCACCGGGTGCGGGGGGGGGGGGCACCGGCCCAACATCAGCCCCGGCGGGGCGGGCGCGGAACCAGCTCCACCCGCGGCGCCCGGGCGCCTCTCCGGAAGGGCTCCCGCCTTGGCCCCGGGGACACCGCCCCGCTGCTCCCTGGGCGGGGGTCTGGGGGGCCGCCCGCCCCTGGCACCCTATGTCTGTGCGGGCCCCACCCTGAGCCCGACTCCCCTCCCGCCCTCCGCGCCGCTCCGCCTCCCCCAGGGCTGGCCTCCGCCCCGGGACCCCGGCCCCCGACTGGCCGTGGCCCGGGAGCCGAGGACGGACTGCCGGCCGCGGGGGAGGGATGGCGGGTCCAGGAGGGACGGCGGGCGGCCGGGGACCCGCAAAGGCGGCTGAGTCCCGGGCTGTCCCTCCGCCGCCCCCTCCGGGGAGGTTCCTGGTCGCCCTGCGCCCCGCGGCGCCTCCTCGCGTCCCGGGCGCCGGGTCCCCAGAGGCGGGTCCGGGAGCTGCGTGCGCGGGGCCGTCTCCACGGACGCGCAGGGGACCGGCCTGCGCGGGGCGATCGCGAGCCCCAGAGGCGCGGTCGGGGACCGAGAGCAGGAACCCCTCCACGGGGGCGGGGTCCGCACACAGGCGCCCCCCAAGCAGGTCGCCCCGCGCTGCAGCCTCCCCGCTGGAGGCCTGGGGGGGGGACGCGGCTGCAGACACCCCTGCCCCCGCCCTCCCCTCTGCCCCGTCCCGTGGGCACCCGCCCCGGCCCCGCAGCAAGGCCGCCAGCCCCGGCTCCTGGGGAGCACCCCTCTTTCTGAGGGAGGGGGGGCCGCACCCCGCTGAGCACAGTCTCCAGGGAGAACAGCAGCCGCCCTGACCAAGGCCCCTGAGGACGGAGGGCGGGGCCCGGGGCCTCCCGCACAGCCCGGGACGCGGGGGGTCCTGGGAAAGGGGTGCCCGTGGGGCCAGGCCCCGGGTGCTCACGCTCAGGAGGGAGGCATGTCCATTGTGGGGACACACACCCCTTAGAGAGGAAACCGGCAAACACACCCCCACTTTACAGCCGGGGGCGGGGCCGGGGCGGGGCCGGGGGGAAAGTGCGCTCTGCTGCCCCCTGGCGGCGCCCGGAGGTGCGGGCAGCGGCGGCGCTGGGCGCGGGGGCCGCGGGCCGCGTGGGGGGCTGAGGGCGGCCGCGGGGCGGGGGGCGGGGGGCAGAGGCACCCGAGCCTCAGGCTGCCGGTGTGGCCTCCGCCTGAAGGTGACGGGGACCCCTGCGCCCCGCTGCAGCCCAGGACCCGGGGCCCCCGGGGCGGCGGCCGTTCCCTCCGCGGGGAGCCCGCAGCCTGGACCCGCCCGGCCCGCGTCCTGCCCGCGTTGGGGGGCGGGTCCGGGACTCGGCCTCGCAGCCCCTGAGGGGCCTCCTCCCGGGGGTGCGGGGAGGGACCCGGAGCAGAAGGGCCCGGATACACCGGGGACACGGCCCGCACCCCGGGTCTCAGCGGCAGCGGCGGAGATGCAGGCGGAGCCGCGCAGCGCCCCCTGCGGGCCGGGCCTGGGCAGCAGGAGGCGGCCGCCGCCCCGGGCGCACAGGGACCCGCTGGCTGGGTGCGGACCTCACCCTGGGGCCGCCGGCGGGTCCCCCGGGCCCTGGCCCCGGGGCGTCCCTGTTCGCATGGGAGCCCGTGGAGGACGCGGGGCCCACAGCCCTGTCCCGGGGCCCGTGTCCCCGCCTCCCGCTCCCCCTGCCCCGCCTCCGCCCCTCCGGGCTGTGGCCGGCCCACCGTGAAAACCCCACACGTGCCACCACCCACGGGCAATGCCCACCCAGACCCCTCGGCACCCTGCCAGCACCCGCCCCCACCCCGCCGCCTCCGGGCCCGGCTCCTGCTGCGGCCGCTGCCGAGGGCCGGGGCCGGGCCGCCCGTGCCCGCCGCCTCCTGGGTCCTGTCGTCTCTCCTTTGGAGGAAAGTAGTTTGTCCCTGGCAGCGGCCTCCCGCCTGCAGGGCCCGCGCCTCCTGGGCTGCAGCGGCGCTGGCCTGGGTGTCCCCGGGCGCTGGCCGGACCGGATGGGGACGGGGAGGGCATCCGTGGTCACTCGGTGCAAAACAGGGAGCCGGAGGGGCTGGAGGCCCCGGGACGCCAGGGTGCAGGCCGGGCAGGTGCGCCCGCTGCCCGGGGCCCAGCGGACGGGCAGGGACGGGGCTGAGAGACGCTGGGGGCAGGAGCCCAGCCCTTCCCGCCTCCGGTGCCAACTCGGCTGCAGACCCAGCGTGCCTGTTCTCTCGAGGGGCACCCCATGTCCACACCTGCTCCCCACCAGCCCCGGGGCATCTGGGGGTGCAGGGCCTCCCCAGAGGGGGTGCCGGGCCCCTGCTCCTGGTTCGTGGCCTCTGGGCCAGGGGGAGGCGGCAGCCAGGCTCCCGGGAGCTCTGGAGGCAGCACGCCGCCCCGTCCCGGACGCCGGGCATGAACGGGGCATCTGCACTGGGCTCGGGCCCCACAGGCCCCGACCTGGGGGCAGGGCAGGGACAGGCCCGGGGCCGGTGGGTGTTCTCAGGCTCCTGTTGGCGGGAACGTGCCAGGCGGGCCTGCTGGGGGCTGTGTTTCTGGGGCGTCTGAGCCAAAGAGCCCGTGTGGGGGGCGGGGGCCCCTCGACCAGAGCGGGTGGGTGTGCGGGCAGCCCTGGCGTCTGCTGGGGATCGATCACCTGTGGGGGCCCCGCAGCTGGACGGAGGCCACAGGGTCCTGGCTGTTTGCCCTGGGCGCCGGGCGAGGCGTGCGCCACCAGGGTGTTTGGGGGTGTGAGTGGCGGTGGGGTCCCTGCCCGGGGCCCCTCCCCTGAGCCTGCGGAGTCCCCAGAGGCGGTGCTGGTCCTGGTCCCACCCGGCCTGCCATAAGCCACGCCCACACACGTGACGGGGCAACGCCTCTCACTCCCATTGGCTGAACCTTTTGTACAGCAGCCAATCAGCGTCCCCGCGGCTCCAGGTTATAAGTCCTAGTTGGAAGCGCCCGGGCTCAGACGCTCCCCAAACGGCCAGGATGCGGGTGCAGAGGCCCCCCACCCTCCTCCTGCTGCTCTCGGGGGCGCTGGTGCTGACCCCCGGCCGGGCCGGTGAGTGCGGGTCGGAGGGGCGGCTGTGCGGGGCGGAGCGCGGGGACCGGGGGGCGCGGGCCCGGGAAGGCGCGTGTCCAGCCCGGCCTGCCCCCCGTCCCCCCCAGGCCCCCACTCCCTGACCTATTTCTTCACCGTCGTGTCCCGGTTTGGTCCCGGGGAGCCCCGCTTTCTCGCCGTCGGCTACGTGGACGACACGCAGTTCGTGCGGTTCGACAGCGACGCTGAGAATCCGAGGGCGGAGCCGCGGGCGCCGTGGATGCAGCAGCCGTGGGTGGAGCGGGAGGACCCGGGGTATTGGGACCGGCAGACCCGGATGTTCGGGGCAGCGGCACAGACTTACGGAGAGAACCTGCGGAACCTGAGCCGCTCCCACAACCAGAGCGAGGACGGTGAGCCGCGCACCAGGCCTGTCAGGACCCGCCTCCCCACGAAGGGGCCAGGATCGCCCCGAGGGTCCGGGTCCGAGTGTCACCCCAGGTGGTGGGATCCGCCTTGGCCCAATCCCCCGCCCCCTGTCCCCGGGGGCAGCCCGCAGGGACTGAGACCCAATTTCAGTTTTAGATTCAGTCCCTGCTGGGCGGGCCTGGAGGGGCTGAAGTCCAGGGGACCGGGTCAGGGTCTCACACCCTCCAGGTCAAGTACAGCTGCGACCTGGGACCCGATGGGCGCCTCCTCCGCGGGCATGAGCAATTCGCCTACGATGGCACCGAATACATCGCCCTGAACGAGGACCTGACCTCCTGGACAACGGCCGACAAGGCGGCTCAGATCACAAAGCGCAAGTGGGAGGAGGAGAGTGTGGCCCAGCAATACCGTAGCCACCTGGAGGGCCTGTGTGTGGACTCACTGCGCATGTACCTGGACCAAGGGAAGGAGACGCTGCAGCGCGCAGGTACCAGGGGACCTGGGGCCGCCCCCTCTCCCCGGGGCTGGGGCTGCTACAAGGAGACAGGACAGGGGTCAGTGACTGACACCCCTCCTCGGGGTGTTGGAGTGGGGCCCCCAGGATGTCTAGGTGAGGTTCCAGAAGGACTCCCCTTACTCTCAGGAACAGGTAGGGGTGCAGGCTCCCCTGGGGTGCAAATAGATCCCCTGCAATAACTCATAAGCGGTTCCTGTGACCCACGGGGACCTTCTCTCTCAGGCCTTGTGCACTGCCCCACACCCCTGTGTCTGAGCCTGACCCCAGCTTTTTTGAGTCCGTGGCCTCCACCCAGGTCAGGACCACAAATCCCTTTTCTCCCCTCAGAGACATGCCTCCTGTCCTGGGCTGTGTCTCTCTGATTCTGGAACTTTCTATAGACCATGAGGTCCTTCCAGGTGCCTCTGTCCAGGCTGGTGTGTGTGCTGTGTGCTCCCTCCCCACCCAGGTGTCTGTCCACTCTCAGGATGGTCACATGGGCGCTGCTGGAGTGTCCCATGGAGGATGCAAAGGTCCTGCATGTTCTCCCCTCCCCTCAGACCCTCCAAAGGCACACGTGAGCCACCACCCCGTCTCTGCCCGGGAGGTCACCCTGAGGTGCTGGGTGCTGGGCTTCTACCCTAAGAACATCAGCTTGACCTGGCAGCGTGACGGGGAGGACCAGACCCAGGACATGGAGCTGGTGGAGACCAGGCCTTCGGGGGACGGGACCTTCCAGAAGTGGGCGGCCGTGGGGGTGCCCCCTGGAGAGGAGAAGACCTTCGAATGCCAAGTGCAGCACGAGGGGCTGGCCGAGTCCCTGACTCTGAGATGGGGTAAGGAGGGCGGTGGGCACAGAGCCTCTTCTCAAGGCAGTGGGGCCCTGTGGGACCTCAGTGGGGTCGGGACTGAGGCCTGGGGTCAGAGCGCTCATCCCCCCTTCCCTACTCCTCCCAGAGCCGCCTCCTCACACCTTCATCCCCATCATCCTGGGCATCGCTGGGGGCCTGGTTCTGCTGGGATCTGTGGCTGGAGCTGTGATGTGGGGGAGAAGGTGCTCAGGTGGGCAGCGTGGGGTCTGAGTGTGCACTCTAGACAGTGACAGTGCCCAGGGCTCTGATGTGTCTCTCATGGGTTCTAATGGGGAGACCTGCTGTGGGGAGGGATGGGAAGAGGTGGCACTGGGCATTGGCGAGTCTGGGGGACACTGTGATCATGAAGTGGTTTGAGAATGTCACCAGTCACAGCCACTGCCCTGAACCTGCTCATGATGATTGTCCTCCACAGCGTGAGGCCGCTGCCTTTTGGGGACTGAGTGATGGAAGGTGTGTTCCCGCTCCCACTTCCTGACTCAGGACCCTCTGATGGGGGCTGTCTCCACCCTGCCCCCCCCACCACACACAATTTCCTTTCAGCAGAGGCGGTTGGGGCTTCCCAGTCCCCATCCCTCCCTTTCCTCCCTGGGGCTCTGAGCTGCCACTTCCTGCTCCGGATGGAAATGAGATGCTGATGTGACTGTTCATTTTTTGCCAAGGAGGCCTGGGGGGTATTTAAATTGGAAGCTCCTAAATTCTGAAGAGAAATAAATTGAAGCTCCAGGAACTTTCCAGTCACGTGTGTTTGCTGTGCTGGGCCTGTGGCCAGCGGGACGGGAGGGGCGGTGAGGACAGAGTGTCAAGTCAGGGCCTGGGCCTGGTCAGTGCTCAGTGCATCATGGGATTTGATGCAGTCACTCCTTGGCCAGGTCACCTCTCTGTCCTCTGACCTTGTCCCTCAGGGGAACCCTGTCCCACCAGGACCTGTGGTCACAGGGACTCCCCTCCCCCAGGCCTTGTCACGTGTCCTAATGCAGGGCATCTCCAGCACCCTGGACAGGAAGCCCTCCTGGGGCAGGACAGCCTGGGCTCAGGCCTGAGCCCCAACCCCTTCCTCTGAATGCTTATGTCTTTGCTCTTGTGGACACTATGCCTGTTCATGTCTTTCTGCAGGGGTTCTGGTCTCATTCTCTGGGTGTCCCCGTCTGACAGCAGCAGTAGGCAGGTTCCTTGTCAGTGTCCCACAGGCCCAGGTCCCAGCACTGTGGTTGGTGAGATGGGTGTTCAGGCTCCTCCTGCTCTGCCTTCTTCTGGGGCCTGAAGGTTCCTACCCTCTGATCAGCTGGGTCTTTCTGGGCATCAGACCCCACATGACGCTCTCCAGGCCCCTCAGCCAAGAGCCATCTCATCAGCATCCCAAAGACACCTGTCACTCAGGAGGTGCCCAGGGTTTAGGAGCTCAGTGACAGGAGCTTGGGGCAAACACAAGATACTTTCTCTCACCCCACACGTCTCTGCCCACGGATCCATTAAGAGCAGTTTTTCCACTAGTTAAGGATACTGGCACCTTACCGGAGTCCCACCCGCTCATGGACCAGAGTCCAGTCCATCCTTCTATTGAGGATGGCTACATGGTCCACACATGTATGAAAATGGCCCAAGAATCTCAGTCAGATGAGAAACTGAAATTCACCCACACTGTGCTATTGCTGCCCACCTCCCCCCATGGTGGAAATGACAGAGTCACGGAAAGTCAGCCGTTCACAGGCATGTGGACTCCTCTCTCATATCCTCCTGGTGGGAAAGTGCGTTGTGTCACACCTGGTGGGAAATGCATTGTCCGTACTCCCTGCTCCTAGAGACAGAGCAGGATGGGGTGTCGGGGAGTCTGAGGCTGAGCGTCCCCCATGGAAGGACAGGAGGTCACAGATGGGATGAGGGAGAGAGTGAAAGGCTCAGAAGGACAGATGGACTGAAAGCAGAGACGCCTGTTGGCAAACATGTGGAGGAAAGGGAAGCCTTACCCATGGTGGCGAGAACGTGCTTGTCCTCCAGAAAGAGATGCTCAGCCCTGACGTACCTCAAACCACCCAACTTCACCAATGGCTCCCTCTCACGAACTTGGCACTCCAGCCGTGCCCCCCAATCTTCTCCAATGGGGTGCCACACATGTGCTGTCACAGGGGGAACATTAGTCAAGATGCCAGCTGCCCCACTCCCCCTTTTGACAGAAGTAATAAAAGGAGAGGGTTGAATGAGGTCACAGGGGTCTCTTGGGTCTTGGAATTTTGGGGAAGTCACACTGCCCCATGGGACACCTGTACAAGCGAGAACAGAGACGGGGAAGGTAAGGGAACCAACTCCTCTGGAGGCGTGAGGAAATCGGGATGGAGCCATGGATGCAGAGACACAAAGGTGGGAATGGAGCCTGAGAGTTTCTTCTCAGGGTACGCCGAGGGGAGCCGGTTGGCAGCTCTACCTGGACAGGAGTGAGGGGACCCCGGTTCTCCCTTCCAATTAGAGACCCCACATGGCCCCCTGATAGAAGGGAACTTTCTTGCGATGCTTTGTGACCACTTATGACTGCCCAGAATGCTTTTCTTTCTCTTGTGGACAGTGTAGGAGTTTCATAGAGAAAGCAGTTAACTCATCAAGTCCCCAGTATATACGTACAAGAAACCTGTGCTGTGTCAGCTAAGCCAAGGGTTCGGCGAACCTGAGGGAGGGCCGGTGAAGGATGAGGAAGAGACAGACAAAGAGAATACGCTGGGTCTAGGTAGACAGGAACCCTGAGGAGCTTCCAGAATCTGCCTGCGGAGCCTGTGGCAGGAGAGGCTGTGAGAAGCCGGTGTGGTGGGGCCTGTGCCAACTTGGTGCCCGTTGCATCATGGGTTTGAGGTGGTCACTCTGTGGCTGAGTCATGTTCGTTGCTCCTCTGACCTTGTTCCTCAGGGGAGCCCTGTCCCACCCGGATCTGTGGTCATACAACTCACACCCCCCAGGCCTTTTCCCCTGTCCTAATGCAGTGTGTCTCCAGGACCCTGGACAGCACATGCTTTGGGGGTCCCTGAAGTCAGCCTGTTTCTGGCCTGGATCCTGCCTTCAGCCCCCACCTGCAGGAGTTTGTAGTGTTTGTGGATTTTACACCAGTTACTCCGTGTGTGTGAACGCTGGTCTCGTTCTCTGGTGTCCCCTCTGACACAGGCACCTGTTCCCGTCAGTGTCCCGCAGGCCCGGTCCCGGCACACGGAAGCCCGTGGGACGGGAGGTGGACTTCAGGCTCCTGCTGCTCCGCCTCCTTCTCGGGCCTCATGTTCCATCCCCGAACTTCCGGGGGATCCGGTTCTGGAATCAGCACAGAGGAGGGCCCCCTATCCCTCCTCTGAGATCAGGTCCCGCTGGGGCTGTGCTCTGCCCGCTGCCCTCTCTCCAGCCTCCAGTGGCCCCCAGGATGTGGGGAGGGGGGGCAGCTGCAGGTTTAGGGGTGCAGCGCTGTGGGCAGTGCAGGTGCAATGAGGGTGGAGGGAGGCATCCTGAGCTGCAGCCGCCCCAGGATAGCCGAGCGGGGACCACAGCCAGGAGGTCACTGTGTCCAGCACAGGGAGGGCTCCCCCTGCAGGGTCCGCGGCTGGTTGAGTGACAGATGTGAGCGCGGGGGCTGCCTCTGGGGCCTCACTGAGGGGGATGGGGGACCCGCTGGCTGGTGAGCAGGTGTGTGGGCACAGGGTGTGTAAGAGCCAGGGGACAGGGAGGGGGGAGGGGAGAGGGAAGGGTTTTGGGGACACCCAGGGAAGGGACTCAGGTGTGGCTGTGGGACAGGGCAGGCGGCTGTTCGACAGAGTGTCAGTGTGGGGCTTGCTGGGAGGTGACCTTGAGGAGAGGCTGGAAGGTCATGACCCAGGAGGCCCTCTGGGGGAAGTGTGCCAGGCGGGAACCTGCAGTGCACATGCCCTGGGGCAGGAGGGGGCAGGTCTCTGGGAGGAGCCAGGAGGCGGTGTGGGCGGAGCAGAGATGGAGCTGAGAGGAGCCTGGGGATCTCGTGGGCGGAGGGGGTTGGAGGGCGGGGCTGTGCTGAGGGAGGCGGGGTCCCAGGATGGTTTGGAGCAGGAGAGGGACTTGGGGTGACGCCCCTTGAAGGGGTCTCTGTGGCTGCTGTGCTGAGGGCAGAGCTGGGGGCAAGGGAGGTGGTGGGGGAGCGGAAGAGCCTGCGGGGGCAGGGGAAAATCCCTCCACGGGGTGACCTGGGAATAGTGGGCCGGTGGGATTCTGGAACCTTCTGAGGAGGACCTGACAGCACCCCTCATGGGTCCATCCGGGGTCTGGGAGAGCGCGGGCACCGCCACCAGGAATGTCACTGGTGGAAGGAGGAGGACAGCGCTGCCCCCAGCGGAGATGGGAGCTCAGGGAGCAGCACATATGGGGGGGGGGGGCATCACAGACGTTGGTGTAAGAGATGTTGGGGGGGCTGTCTCCCGGGAGCAAGGGGCGGGGGACTGGCAGGGGGACCTGAGCTGGAGGACGGAGGGGTGTCGCTGGAGAAACAGCCTTGGGCGGCGACGCACAGAAAGGCCATCTCGGGCCTGAAACAGGGACCCGTCCCCCAGGGAGCGAGGCTGCAGGAGACCAGGGGGAGGGGCCGACCGGGACCCAGGGCTGAGCGCCCCCATCCCACCCACCCCGTGCCCCCTCTGCAGTCCTGGCCCCGAGTCAGTCACGGGTTGTGAATGTCCGGAGTCTCGCTTTCGTTGCCCAGGAGGCCCTGGTCAGTCGCAGAGACTCCGGGGTCCCGGCCCAGGGGAGGATCGGGGGTCCCAGCGAGGCTGGTGCGGAGGCCGTGGGTCTGGGTCACAGGCTGAGCAGCAGGAACCGCGCAGGAAGCCCAGGGCCGCGGGCGCCCCCTGCGGGGCTGGCTGCGGGGAGACCCTGGTCTGGGGCCAGTTCCCTGGGGCGGGGTCTGGGCGGGGCTGGGCTGTGAGGAGCCCCCAAGGGGTGCTGGGCCTCAGCCAGAGGGGGACCCGCTGGGGACAGCTCCCCGGGGCGGGCCTCACCCACAGGGAAGGGTTTTGTGTGTTTCCCTCAGAAAGGAAAGGGGGTCTGTGTGGTCAGTGATGGGGGTGGAGCTGGGGGGGTTAGGGGGGACTCGGGGAGCGGGTCCGGGTCAGGGTGTCTCTAACCTGCTTCCAGGAAGCGCACAGCAGAGCTGACTGTTCAGGACCATGGACCCCACTTCTCCTGCCTCACACACAGCCGTGCGCATGCCCTGGGCTCTGACAGGAGGGGGAGCCACAGCTCAGGCTGAGGCCACACAGCCAGGGGGCCCCGCCCAGCCCAGGTCAGGCCCACAGGGACCCCTGCATGCTGCCCACCCACACCCCACCCCGTGTCCCCTGGGGCAGACCCTGGCCCCGGAGGTGGTCCCGCTGTCTTTGCTGCCCCTGATCCCCAGACACTGTTCCTGCCCCTCCCGCCCCTGCCCAGCGCTCTCTGCCAGCCCCAGCCCCTCCGGGCCACGTCATGGGTCCCAGAGACCCCGACAGGGAGGGACCCCAGCACGGGGCTCCCTGGGGGATCTCTGTCCGGCCTGGGGTGACGGGGCCAGTGAGCGGCTCAGCCGTGTGCACAGGGTCTGCTCCCTCCTCTGCCGGAGGGACGTGGAGGCTCAGGTGTGTGGGCAATTGGACAACTGATGAAGCTGACGGGCAGACGTTGGGTTATAACTTCACCATTCTGGCATAAAATCAGACCTGTCCACACACACACACACACCCACACACACACACACACACACACACACACACACACGTATTTACTGAGAATCTTAGTCTGCAGTGTGATGGCATCTGTATTAATACAGGGTAATGTGCTAATTAGACCAGACATCCTCCAGGTCTTCTTCCGGACAAAGCCATGGTGGTGGGGGCCAAGGCAGAGGCAGTTAGGGCGATCGGGCCGGCCAGGGAGAGCAGTTAGGCTTGACCAGTCTGGCAGGGGAGGGCAGCTGGGGCAATCTGCCATCAGGGGAGGGCAGCTGGGGGTGATCAGGCAGGGAGGCAAAGGTGTTTAGAGGCTATCAGGCAGGCAGGGGAGCAGTTAGGGAAATCAGACAAGCAGGCAGAGGAGTTAGGAGTGATCTGGCAGGCAGTAGGTAAGCAGTTAGGAGCTAGCATTCCCAGATTATGAGAGGGATGTCTCCTAAGAGCTCCCAGATTTTAGTGGGTGCACTGAGGGTCACCCCCCCTACTACACACACGTGCAAGAATTTCATACACCTGGCCTCTAGTTGTAAGGACCAGTTGTGCTCCTTCCTGAAACCCTGCAGGCGATGCCCTTGTCTCCGTCTCCCTGGGTGGCGGGGCTCTCCTCTCTGTGTGTTCCCTGCAGTGTGAGCGTGAGCGTGGGCGTGTGTACACGAGGCAGCAGAGGGAGAGAGAACTCCTAGAGAGACTGTGTCCCTGGGTCCAGTCTCAGAAGTGGTGTGATCACGCTCCTCGGAGGGGGAGGAAAAAATGGGGGGGGGGAGCCGGCCCTGGGCCCCCCTGGGAAAGGGGCCACATCTGCTGCCCCCACCCCCACGTCCCTATCCCAGCCCTGATCCCCAAGGCCGTTGGGGTTCAGTAGAGGAAGCCACCATCACCAAGCCAGCGGCCATGTGCGCTTCCCCCTCCCTTCCCTCCCTCCCTTGGTTGCAGTCCCCGCACCAGGCTGGGGCCTCCTGGGAGAAGAGAGGCCAGAGCCGGACAAACCCTGGTCCGGGCTGACTTTCCGCGGATGCAGCCAGGGAGCCGCTCTGCCACCATCGGAGCCGCGGCCCAGAAGCAGGCCGCCTGGGAACGGGTCACCCCCGGGGTCGCCAGAAAGGCGAGGGGGCGGCCCCCTTTCCCACCCACCCGGGGCCCAGGAGGAGGGGCTCCCCACACCGGACCCTGGTCCCCTCGCAGCGCGGGGTGGGGCGGGGCGGGGACCCGCTCTCCGAGGCCCAGTCCGTGGTCCTGCCCCATCGCTCCGCCTGGGGGGACCCTGACTGAGAGGCTCCAGTGACACCCACAGAGTCTAGTGCGGCCCCCGTGGGCGCCCCTGCCATGCACACCCACCCAGGGTCTGAGCGCGCTTCCCCTGGGGCGGGGTTCCCATGGCAACAGCACAGCCTCCGGAGGGACAGGTCCCCTCTCCCCAGCCTCCCCCCAGCGCACCTCCTGGTGGTGGGAGCGCCATCCCACGCAGGGCGGGTCCTTATTCAACGACGGAGCCAGAAGCCACGAGGCTAGGAAGGCTTGGCGGGGAGCCCCGAGCACGCATTCCCCAGGTCACCGTCCTGACACCTCCCGTCCCAGCCCCGAGGGTGGAGGCAGCGTGGGCCCTGGTGCAGGGTCTGCCTCCGAACCCCAAACCCAGATGCCAGGAGCTTCTGCAATTCTGCTCCACGGGGCTCCCGTCACCCCCCCCCCAGCTGCCTTGGGGCACCTGCTACCGCGTGACAGGGGCACCGCCCCATCACATCCCCCCTGGCTCTGTGTACCCCTGACACAGTCCCCCCAACACTGTCCCCACAACACTGTCCCCCCAACACAGTCCCCCCTGACACTGTCACCTTCTGACACTGTCCCCCCCTGACACTGACCCCCTGACACTGCCCCCCACAGGCACTGCCCCCCTGGCTCTGTCCCCCCTGACACTGACCCCCTGACACTGTCCCCCCTGACACTGTTCCCCTGACACTGTCCACCCCTGACACTGTCCCCCCTGACACTGTCCACCCCTGACACTGTTCCCCCTGCCACTGTCCCCCCCTGACACTGTCCCCCCTCTGCTGGCTCTGTTTCTCCCTGATACTTTCGCCCTGACACTGTCCCCCATGACACTGCCCCCCCACACACACTGTCCCTCCTTGCTCTGTCACCCAGGCACAGTCCCACCTGGCTCTGTCCCCCCCCAACACTGTCTCCCCTGACATTGTCCCCCCTTGGCATTGAACCCCTGGCTCTGTTCCCCCCCCCCAGCTCTGTGTCCCCACCGGGGGACACCACCTAGTGAGACAGCCATAGGGCAGTGGCATTTCACCCCATCCCTGCTCCCTGGGGGGCTCAGGGTGGGGTGCCGGGGCCTCCCCCTCATTCCACACGTCTCCTGTCCCCTCACCTGCCAGCCTAGAGTCCAGCTCCACAGGGTCTTCGTGCCCCTAATGCTGTCAGGCCCGTGGCTGTGGGCAGCAGGTGGCACATTGGGAACCTCCATTCCTGCGTCCCTCATTAGAGGGCGGGCACGTGGCCACCTCCAGGGTGTCCAGTACTCCCGCCGGTGCCCATCTGGCACCGCATGTCCTACCTGGACACTCAGAGCCAGGGCAGCAAGCACCTCCGGCCACACCCGGGGCCTCCGGGATGCGTTGTCTGAGTTACACAGCGGGGTCCCCCGTCAGCACCAGTTCTAGCGCCGGCTGAGGGGAGGCGCGGGAATCATGGCCACCGGGGCGGTCTTGGCGGGGAGACCTGCACACACTCCACCCGGCGTGACCCAGGCGCCCCCCGAGGCTGGGGTGACCACGAGAAGAGCCCCTGGTTCGGGTCCAAAGTCACCCTCAGCACCTCTGCTCCGGGCCCTCCCTCAGAGCCTCCCACTCAGGTCTGAGGGCCGGATGGGGAAACAGAGGCCGAGCACAGGGTGGGCGAGAGAGGGCGCTGGGCCCACCCCCGCCTGCCGCCTCCCGTGGGTGAGGTCCCTGGTGTCCTCTCTCTGAGCCCCAGTTCCCTCAGCTGTCACAGGACAGGCCCCCCAGCCTGCCTCCCCCAGCCCCAGGTGCAGGGGGGAGGAGGGGACAGGAAGGCGCTTTGGGAACGTGGGAGCTACGGGAGGGGGTACAGGAGGGGTCCCGCCCCCAGGGCGCCTGCCAGTCCCATGGGGCTGCCCTGAGGGTGGAGCAGGGACCCCTAGCCTGCCCCTCCCCTGCCCGGCCTGCCTCAGTGGAATGGGAGCACATGGCTAGGGGTTAGGAGAGGGCGAGGGAGCATTCCCTGAGTGTGTGTGTGTGTGTGTGTGTGTGTGTGTGTGTGTGAGAGAGAGAGAGAGAGAGAGAGAGAGAGAGAGAGAGAGAGAGACAGAGCCACACAGAGCTCACACCACTGCCCCCTCTGCCCGCCCACTGGACTGGGGTCAGGGGTGGCACAGACAGAAGCTGATGACTAGATGGGGTGGTGGTGGTAGGAGGGGGGTGCCCGCCTCCTGGGTGGCGTGGTGGGAGCTGGAAGGCCTGGGCTGAGGGCCAGCCTCCCATCCCCGCTGGCTGTTCACCGCTGTGCTCCCGCCCTCATGGCGGCTCCAGCTTGCCCCTCAGGAGGGGGGCGGGGGGCATCTGGCTCAGCGGCTTCCCCGTGGGAACCAGGTCTTCGCAGGACGCGGTGGGATGGGCGCACACGTGGCCCGCGATGGCACTCATCCGCCTCCTTGGCGTTCGGAGGGGAGCCTGGCGGTGGAGTGACAGCCTGGGGGACGCCACTGCCCAGCGGGGTCTGGAGGGTGCAGAGCGGGTGGCGGTGCCCAGCTGAGAGCGGCGGGTCCGCCAGGAGCAGCCAGGGGCGCCGCGGCAGGGCCTGTGCGGGGCCCGGGGGCCGGGGCGGGGCCGGGCTGAGCCCTGGGGGCACCATGGGGCCTGTGCCCAGCGCTCCTGCTCCGCGGCCTCCTCTCCGCGCTGGGGCGGCGGCGGGGACCCGTCTGCTTGGGGGGCTCGGCCGGGAGAGACGACAAGTCTTCCTGTCCCCGATGGGATTCGGGGTTCAGGGGTCCCCTGCTCACGGAGGGCCGCCCCTGTGGGCACCGGGGCCCCATTCGTCCTGCTGTGCGTGGGGCGCTCTACCTGCCCCGCTCAATCCGCTCCCCCCTCTCGCTGCCTCCTTTGGGCCTGGGCTGCTCTGCAGAGTCCAGCTCCCGCTCCTCCGTCTGGTCACGGACCCCAGGGGCCCCGGGGAGCCGCGGCCGCCCAGCTCCAGGGCTGGGTCCCAGGGCGCAGGGGATGGAGGACCAGCCTCCTGGGGAGGGAGCACCCCACGCCCACCCCTGAGGGGCGGGAGGTGGGCGGGGTCTCCCTGGAGGAAGCGCAGCGCCCGCCCGCCCGGCCCTCCTGGGGCTGCAGGAGCCCCTCGCACAGCAGCCCCAGCTGCTCCCCAGGCCCAGCCCCTGGGACCCCGGACCCCGCAGCTCAGGGGGGCGCTGCGCCCTCAGGGCCCAGAAAGCGCTGCCCGAGGCCCCTCCACCTGCAGGTCTGGGCCTGGGGCCACTGCCTCCGCCTCCTCCGGGGCCTCCCCGCTGGCCATTCCCTGTGGCCAGGCCGCCCAGCCGAGCCCGGACAGGGCAGGGCGCCCCGAGCCCCGTCTCAGATTTGTCCTCGGACTCGAGGCCCCTGCAGCCCCCTGGTGGGGGGCGGTTCCAGCCTCAGGGCGGCCCTCCTCCCGTGGCCACTGGGCAGCGGCCCTTCCCCGGCGCAGGGGCTGAGCCTGGGCCAGGCCTGTCCTTCCTCAGGACGGTGCCTCCTTCCTTCAGGAATAAGGGGTCTCCCGCGGCCCCTGGATCTGACGGGGGGGGGGCGGCAGGCCGGGGGTCCCCACAGAGCCCCTGGGGTTCCTGGTGGAGGAGACAGCGGAGCCCCTAGGGAAGCTGCGGGGCCTCCGAGGGGGAGTGATGGCTCCTGCCTCCTAGGCGGTGTGAACCGGCCACGCAGGCGCCACGTGGGGCTTTGAAGGTGGTCTCCTGCCCTGGCCGGTGTGGCTCAGTGGATAGAGCGTCGGCCTGCGGAATGAAGGGCCCCGGGTCCCATTCTGGTCCAGGGCACAGGCCTGGGGTGCAGGCTCCTCCCCAGTGCGGGGGGGAGGGGGGAGTTGTAGGGGGCACCCGCTCCATGATTCTCTCATCATTGAGGTTTCCACCTCTACCTTCCTCTCTGAAATCAATAAAAAATATATTTGCCAAGAGAAAATAAAATACAAACGGTCTCTGTTACATAACAGTATTTCTTAATTAAATAATATTAATAATCTAGAGAATAAGATAGAAATATGCAAATTAGACCAGGATATCAGGACCAGCTCAGAGCAAACCTCCAGCCGCCTCGGACACACACCAGGGCTGGGGGCACAGCTTGGGGTCCCCCTCCCCCTGTCCTGGTGCCAGCCAGCCCCGAGGCCACTCCCCGGGGGTTGGGGGGCAGGCACAGCGCGCTGCTGCCCTGGGGGCAAGGCCCCAGCGGACCCAGGGCCCTGCCCAGAGGGGCACAATGAGCTGGGGGGGTGGGGCAGACTGTGGCTGAGGCCGCTCCCCACCCGCTGTCAGTGGGACACCCCCTGAGGGCTCCCCCACTGTGAGGGGCAGGCTGGGCTGAGGACACCCACCAGAGCACGAACTTCCTGCAAACGCCCCTAGTAATAATAATAATAACAACAACAATAGTAATAATAACAGCAGTAATAGACCTTCCTGGGGTCTGTCCATGCTAAGGGGGCGCTCAGCTCACACCCCGTCGCCCCTCCCCGGGCCCAGCCCCCTTTGCAAGGAGGAGGCCCGGCTATGAGCCCCAACCCCCATCCCCGGGCTCCCCTCCCTGCGGGTCCCTGTGGTCGGTGCGGGTCAGGCGGGGCTCCGTCCAGCGGGGACTCACTCTCCCATCCGCCCGGGACAGGCCGCGGCCCAGCGGCTGAGCGCGGCCCTGCGCCCGGGTCTGAGCGGGAGGAGGGGCCGCCCCCGCCCGGAGCTCCGCGTCCCCTCCTGGCGCTGCGCGGGCCCCCCTCCAGGCAGCGGGGACGGGGCGCTGGCGCTGGGAGAGCCCCGCCCTGGGAGGGAGAGCAGCGCCGGGAGGGGTGGGCTGCCCTGGGGAGCCGCTCTTTCCGGGGTCCCCCTGGTCCAGCTATGGGGGGGGGGACGGGGGGACCTGGCGCTGAGCCCCGGGAAGGAGGCCCCCCATCACGTCCTATAAACTCCTGAGCTCAAGGGAAGCCCCGCCCCCCGGGAGCCTCCTTTTATGGGGGACCCGCCTCAGAATCAGGGGGGCGGCCTCCCAGGCCTCCACGGGGAGGAGCCCAGAGGTGAGCGCTCCCCACACACACCCCGCCCAGGGCTGCCCACGCGTCCCCTTCACACGGACACGCCCCGTGGACCCCGCGTGCTCCCATCACGTCATCGCTGGGGCCGCGGGCTGGGGGCCTTCACAGCTGGTCCCGGGGCTCCCCCTCTCGCTCCCCCTCTTTCCTACAGCCACTTCCAAACGACTCTTTATTATTATTATTATTATTATTATTATTAATTATTATTCCTCCTATTTGTTTCAGGAGGACGGGAGAGGGAGACATAGGAACACCCACGATGGGAGAGAGCCATGGCTAGGCTGCCTCCTGCACCTCCCCCTGTCCCCCTTCTGAGGACAGAGTCCGCAACCCAGCAGGTGGCTCCGGGGAATGGCACCCTGACCTCCGGGTTCAAGGTCAATGCTCAGCCGCTGAGCCACACCCGGCCTGGCCCACGGTTCCCTAACAGAATGAGGACACAGACACTGGGAGGGCTGAGGCTGGGGGAACTGGCACAAACCTTCTGAAACCTGAACATGAGAAGGAACTCCATGAGCAAGGTGATTGGGGGCCTCCCTCCCGTGTGAGGCTGCACAGAGATGGGGAACCCCAAGCCTTGGAAAGTCCCTGAACAGCACAGCGCCTGGGCCAGGCCTCGGGGACAGGGGGACGGGCGCCCCGCGCAGGAGGAGGGTCAGGACCGAGTCCGGGGCCCAGGCCTGCGCTCAGGTCTCCGCAGGGCACAGAGTCTGGGGGGGCAGCTCCGTGGTGGGGACCCCCCAGCGCCCTGGTTTCACTTCTCCTCTCCCAACCTGTTTCGGCGTCTTCTTCCTGGATACTCGTGATGCGACACCACCTCTCACTCCCATTGGCTGAGGAGCTACTACAGCAGCCAATCAGCGTCCCCGTGGCTCCCGGTTGTAAGTCCTCCGCGGAAGCGCCCGGACTCAGACGCTCCCCAAACGGCCAGGATGCGGGTGCAGAGGCCCCCCACCCTCCTCCTGCTGCTCTCGGGGGCGCTGGTGCTGACCCCCGGCCGGGCCGGTGAGTGCGGGTCGGAGGGGCGGCTGTGCGGGGCGGAGCGCGGGGACCGGCGGGGCGCGGGCCCGGGAAGGCGCGTGTCCAGCCCGGCCTGCCCCCCGTCCCCCCCAGGCCCCCACTCCCTGACCTATTTCAACACCGTCGTGTCCCGGCCCGGCCGCGGGGAGCCCCGCTTCCTCTCCGTCGGCTACGTGGACGACACGCAGTTCGTGCGGTTCGACAGCGACGCGGCGAGTGGGAGGATGGAGCCGCGGGCGCCGTGGATGCAGCAGCCGTGGGTGGAGCGGGAGAGGCCGGGGTATTGGGACCGGCAGACGCAGGGCTGCAAGAGAACCGCACAGACTTTCCGAGTGAACCTGCAGACCCTGCGCGGCTACTACAACCAGAGCGAGGACGGTGAGCCGCGCGCCCGGCCTCTCACGACCCCCCTCCCCACGGACCGGCCGGGGTCGCCCCGAGGGTCCGGGTCCGAGCGTCACCCGAGGCGGCGGGACCCGCCCGGCCCCCGACCCCCGGGAGGAGCCCGCGGGGCCTGTGACCCGATTTCACTTTCAGTTTCAGATTCAGTCCCCGCGGGGCGGGCGGGGCGGGCTGACCTCGGGGCGGGCTGACCTCGGGGCGGGCTGACCTCGGGGCGGGCTGACCTCGGGGCGGGGTCAGGGTCTCACACCTACCAGTGGATGTTTGGCTGTGACCTGGGACCCGATGGGCGCCTCCTCCGCGGGTACGATCAATACGCCTACGATGGCACCGACTACATCGCCCTGAACGAGGACCTGACCTCCTGGACCGCGGCCGACACGGCGGCTCAGATCACAAAGCGCAAGTGGGAGGAGGCGGGTGAGGCAGAGCGTTACAGGAGCTACGTGGAGGGCCTGTGTGTGGACTCACTGCGCATGTACCTGGACAAAGGGAAGGAGACCCTGCAGCGCGCAGGTACCAGGGGCCCTGGGGCCGCCCCCTCCCCCCGGGGCTGTGGCTGCTACAAGGAGACAGGACAGGGGCTCAGTGTCAGACACTCCTCCATGGGGTCACTGAACGGGGTCCTCTGAATGTCTAAGTGAGGTACCACAGGGACTCCCCGCCTCTCAGGGACAGGTAGGGGTGCAGGCTCCAGGGCGGTCCAGGGAAACTCCCCGGAAATAACCATCAGCGGTTCCCTTGTTGCCCCATACCAACTCGGTCTGAGACCTGACCCCAGCTTTTCTGAGTCACGTGGCTTCCACCCAGCTCAGAACCACATGTCCCTTCTCTCCCCTCAGAGACCTGCCTCCTGCCTTGGGCTGTGTCTCTCTGATTCTAGAACTTTCTAAAGACTAGGAGGTCCTTACAGTTGCCTCTGTCCTGGCTGCTCTGTGTGCTGTGTGCTCCCTCCCCACCCAGGTGTCTGTCCACTCTCAGGATGGTCACATGGGCGCTGCAGGAGTGTCCCATGGAGGATGCAAAGGTCCTGCATGTTCTCCCCTCCCCTCAGACCCTCCAAAGGCACACGTGACCCACCACCCCGTCTCTGCCCGGGAGGTCACCCTGAGGTGCTGGGCGCTGGGCTTCTACCCTGCGGACATCAGCCTGACCTGGCAGCGTGACGGGGAGGACCAGACCCAGGACATGGAGCTGGTGGAGACCAGGCCTGCTGGGGACGGGACATTCCAGAAGTGGGCGGCCGTGGGGGTGCCCCCTGGAGAGGAGCACAGATACACGTGCCAAGTGCAGCACGAGGGGCTGCCCGAGCCTCTGACCGTGAGATGGGGTGAGGAGAGCCGAGGGCACAGAGCCTCTTCTCATGGCATCGGGGCCCTGGGGGACCTCAGTGGGGTCGGGGCGGAGGACTGGGGTCAGTGCCCTCACCCTCCCGTCCCTTCTCCTTTCAGAGCCGCCTTCTCACAGCTTTATCATCATCCTGGGCATCGCTGCGGGCCTGGTCCTGCTGGGAGCTGTGGCTGGAACTGTGATGTGGGGGAGGAGGCGCTCAGGTGGGAAGGCGTGGGTTCTGAGTGTCTGTCCCACTGGGGGTTCAAGCCCAGGTAGAGGTGTGTCCGCCTCATTCACGGGAATCACCACTCCCACCATTGTGATGGCCTGTGTGGGGCTCTGTGCTCACACTCACTCTGTAGTGAGGACCCTGGGAAATGAGGGGCCCACTTCTCACCTGATGATGCTGGTGGTGGGGACCCCGTTCCCAGCAGCCCCAAGTTAGAGGGCAGGGCCCTGGAGGGTTGTGGGTCCAGAACCCACACATGCACTTCCCTCAGGTGTCCTGGGCCTGCCCTGGGTCTGTACACACCGTTCTGGAAACTTCTCTGGGCCCAGGACTAGGGCTTCCTTTAGGACCTCATGGCCCTGCCTCCTCCCTGGTCTCTCACGGGGTGTTTGCTTCCCGCAGGTGGAAAAGGAGGGAGCTACTCTCAGGCTGCCAGTGAGTATGGGGAAAGAGGGGTGGTGACCCCTGAGTCCTGTGACAGTGCAGAGGGAGCCATAGGGGACCCACCCCCGTAGTTCCTCTTAGTCTCCTACCCTCGCTCTGACCCTGTCCTGGTGTGTGTCCCCCCCAGGCAATGACAGCGCCCAGGGCTCTGATGTGTCTCTCTAGGCTTCCAAAGGTGAGACCTGCCGTGGGGAGGGGTGGGCAGAGGGGGTACTGGGCTGTGGGGAGCCTGGGGACACTGTGAGCAGGATGTGGACTTTGAGAATGTCACCAGTGCCGAAACCGGTTTGGCTCAGTGGTAGAGTGTAGGTCTGGGGACTGAAAGGTCCTGGGTTCAATTCCAGTCAAGGGCATGTACATTGGTTGCAGGCACATCCCCAGTAGAGGGTGTGCAGGAGGCAGCTGGTCAATGTTTCTCTCTCATCGACGTTTCTAGCTTTCTATATCTCTCCCTTCCTCTCTGTAAAATATTAAGAAAAAAAAAAAAATATATATATATATATATAAGAGAATGTCACCAGCCACTGCCCTGAACCTGCTCATGATGATTGTCCTCCACAGCATGAGGCCGCTGCTTTGTGGGGACTGAGTGATGGAAGGTGTGTTCCCGCTCCCACTTCCGGACTCAGGATCCTCTGATGAGTGGCTGGCCCAGCCCTGCCCGCCACACTTTCCTGTCAGCAGCGGTGGCTGGGCCCTCCCCATCCCCATCCCTGCCTTCCCTCCCTGATGCTCTGAGCTGCCATTTCCTCCTCCGGATTGAAATGAGGCTGTGCATTGACCCGGTTCTTCCATTCTCCCTGTGACTGGTGACTGGAATTAAAGGAGACCCTCTAGTTACATGTCTTCTGAGAGGAAATAAACGGAAGTACCAAGAACATGCAGATTCCTGTGTATTCTGTGCTCTTTGCAGGCAGGAGGGGCGGGGCGGTGAGGACGGAGTGTGGTCAGGGCCTGTGCCTGGTCAGTGCTCAGTGAATTGTGGGCTTTGACGTGGTCACTCCTGGGCCGGGTCACCTCTCTGCTCCTCTCCTCTTGTCCCTCAGGGGAACCCTGTCCCACCAGGGCCTGTGGTCACAGGTACTCCCCTCCCCCAGGTCTTGTCACGTGTCCTAATGCAGTGCATCTCCAACAGCCTGCACAGCGAGCCCTCCTGGGGCAGGGCAGCCTGGGGTCAGGCCTGGATGGGGCCCAGCACCCATCCTCTGGGTGTCTGTTGTTTCTTTGCTCTTGTGGACACTATGCCCGTTCCTGCTCCCATGTGTGGGTACTGGTATCATTCTCTGGGTGTTCCCCATGCCCAGGGTCCCAGCACACAGGCCTCTGTGGTTGGAGAGATGGGTGTTCAGGCTCCTCCTGCTCTGCCTCCTTCTGGGGCCTGAACATTCCCACCCTCTGATCAGCTGGGTCTTTCTGGGCATCAGACCCCACATGACGCTCTCCAGTCCCCCTCAGCCAAGAGCCATCTCATCAGCATCTCAAAGCCACCTGTCACTCATGAGGTCCCCAGGGTTTTAGGAGGTCACTTCCAGGATCCAGGGGAAACAGAAGATACTTTCTCTCATCCCACAGGTCTCTGTCCACACATCCATTAATAGCAAAGTTTTTCCACTTGTTAAGGATGCTGGCACCTTACCTGAGTCCCACCTGCTCATGGACAAGAGTCCAGTCCACCCTTCTATTGAGGATGGTTACATGGTCCACACATGTATGAAAATGGCCCAAGAATTGTAGTCAGAGGAGAAACTGAAATTCACCCACAGTGTGCTATTGCTGCTCACCTCCCTGCATAGAGGAAATGACAGAGTCACACAATGTCAACCCTTTACAGGCATATGGACTCCTCTCATATCCTCCTGGTGGGAAAGTCCATTGTGTCACACCTGGTGGGAAATGCATTGTCCCTACTCCCTACACCTAGAGACAGAGCAGGATGGGGTGTCGGGGAGTCTGAGCGTCCCCCAAGGGAGGACAGGAGATGACAGATGGGACGAGGGGAAGAGTGAACGGCTCAGAAGGACAGATGGACCGAACAGAGATGCCTGCTGGCAAACGTGTGGAGGAAAGAGAAGCCTTACTCATGGTGGCGAGAACGTGCTTGTCCTCCAGAAAGAGATGCTCAGCCCTGACGCACCTAAAACCACCCAACTTCACCGATGGCTCCCTCTCACGGGCTGGGCACTCCTGCTGTGCCCCCCAATCTTCTCCAATGGGGTGCCACCCATGTGCTGTCATAGGGGGAACGTTAGTCAAGATGCCAGCTACCCCACTCCCCCTTTTGAAAGAAGCAATAAAAGGAGAGGGTTGAATGAGGTCACAGGGATCTCACTGATCTTGGAATTTCAGGGAATTCACTCTGCCCCACGGGACACCCGTTCTCGCCTGAACATAGACGGGGAAGATAAAGGAACCGATTCTTTGGAGACATGAGGAAATTGGGATGGAGCCGTGGAAGCAGAGACACAAAGGTGGGAATGGAGCCTGAGAGTTTCTCCTCAGGGGACGCCGAGGGGAACCCGTTGGCAACTCTACATGGACAGGAGTGAAGAGACCACGGGTGTCCCATCCAATTAGTGACCCCACTCGGCCCCTGGATAAAAGGGAACGTTCTCCGATGCACTGTGACCTTTTATTACTTCGCAGAATGCTTTTCTTACTCTTGTGGACTGTGTAAGCGTTCCATAGAGGAAGCGGTTGACTCCATCACGTCCCCAAACAAAGATGGACAAGACACCGTAACCCGTTCTCCTGCCTCCCAGCCGTGAGGGCAATTCGTGCCCAACACATGGTGGGGATGGCAGGGTGGAGGCTGGTCCTCAGGGTGGTGGCGGACTTTCTCTGGAGTCTGAGCCGGAGAGGAAGTTCCATGGCAGGTCGGGCAGCCGCAGGACGGACCGGGAAAGACTGACATCCCCCAGGCTACAGCTGACTTCCCTGCCCACCTTCCTCGACCAGGACTGGTCCGTGACGTGCAGGTGGGAGTTCTTTTTGGTCACAATCCTGAACAACTCCATTGTGACTGGGTTCAGACCCTTCACGTCGAGCCTGAGAAAATACCCAGGGAGAACTCTGTTAATCGTCCGTTCTCTGGCCCGGCTCTGGGGCCTCAGGGACCCTTCTCCCCACCTGGCATTCTTTGGGCATTCTTTTAAAAATATATATATTTTATTAATTTTTTACAGAGCAGAAGTGAGAGGGATAGAGAGCTAGAAACGTTGGTGAGAGAGAATCATTAATCAGCTGCATCCTGCACACCCCCCACTGGGGATTGAGCTCGCAACCCAGGCATGTGCCCTTGACCTGAATCGATCCTGGGACCTTCACTTGGCAGGCCAATGCTCTGTCTACTGAGCCAAAGCAGCTGGGACTACATACACTGTCCATATCCCAATAGAGAAGACCATTCTTCTCATGCTCCAGGTGTCTGGCGCCGGCCACAGCATCTGCCCTTACCTGGCACAGCCTGGATCATCTCATCACAGAACTGTCCCAGTCGCCACGGAGGACAGAGCCCAACTCACCCGATGGTCTGAAGGACACAAGCCGGGTGAGCCAGGCTCTCGAGAAGTTGCACGATTCCTTCATCTCCCAACTTGTTCCCAAGCAGGTTGATTTTCTTCAGAGTTTTGCTGCTGACAAGGACGGAGGCGAGGGACGCGCAGCAGCCACTGGTTAGCATGCACTCTTCCAGCCTGTGAGGAGAGAGGCCCGTCCTTGGGGGCCTGGTGCCCCATTACACTTCCCTCCCGAGTTGCACACTAGAGAATGTCATTCCATAGAGCGTCATTCCTAACAGCAGACCCACTCATCCGGGTTCTCAGGTCCCCACACCCATTGAATGTATCCCCCTCAGCTCTTCCCAGGCTCACACAGGAGCGCCCCACCCCACCCAGTGACCTACAACCTACCCGATGTTCTCCAGGTTGCAGTTTGGATGTTTCATAGCCCCACACAGCAGCTCCACCCCCGCGTCCCCGATGTGGTTGCTCCCCAGCTCCAGGCTCTTCAGGTTGGGGTTATCTTTCAGGACATAGACCATGTACTCACAGGCCTTGTCCGTGAAAAAGCAGCCAGATATCCTGCAGAGAGGGAAGGAGCTGGCGTCACGGCCGCCCGTCCCAAAAGGGTCTCAGAGAGAGATGTGGCGGGGAGTGTCCTTGAACATCGAGTTGCCCATCCTAAGCCTCCCGAGGCTCCCGTCCCAATGACTAGATGCATCCCTATGTCCACAGCAGCATCAGATACCAGAGCAGAGACCTGCAAACCAACCCACGTGCCCCTCGGTAGGGGGGTGCGTACAAAAGTGGCAGCACGCTAACTCCTACCATTTGTAGCAATGTGGATGGAGCTGGAGAGCACCGCGCTAAGCGAAATAAGCCAGTTGCAGAAAGGTAAGTCTCACATGATCTCACTCATTTGTGGAATATCATGAACAACCTGAACCGATGAACAGAAACAGAGCCAGCAACAGAGATGCATCCATCAGATGCTCAAATGCCAGGAACCAATCAGTTTTCACTGAAAGAGAGATGTGGACAGGAAGCCAGGAAGGCTGGTCCACAACTTTAATTGCTCTATCAAATTCACCCTTTAGTGGAGACATGGTTAGCTAAAGCAGCCTCCATCTTGTTTGTCCCATGTAAGTTTCTGTTATTTCCTGCCTGAGAGCTACATGTAAATTCCTGTTTATCTTGCCTAAGATGGTTTTCCCCAGAGCCTAAATAAAGGTGATGGCAGGGCCAGAGCAGGGAGTTCTCTCACTAGAGTTGGACTACCACCTAGCCCCCCATATCTCGGTGGGGTCGGGCCTAACCTGTAGTTGGACATCCTTTGAGGGGTCCCAGTTTGGAGACATTCCTCGCCCTCGTGCATGAATATCATGCACTGGGCCTCTAGTGATGTTATAACCAGGGAAACTGAGACAGAACACTGTAAGCATTTTGTATGTATTTTCATTGATTTCAGAGAGGGGGAGAGAAAGGTAGAAACATAGATGATGAGAATCATGGATCGGATGCCTCTTTCACACCCCCTCCTGGGGATCAAGCCTGCAACTGAGGCAAGGGTCCTGACCGGGAATCGAACTGGGATCTCCTGGTTCGTAGGTCCATCCTCAACCACTGAGCCATGCCAGCTGGGCTGTTATGTATTTTTGTCTGATGTCTCAGATAACAAAACAATTTTTTAGAAAAATTCCAGTGGCTATTTAATATTCTGCATCCATTTCCGGTGTACAGCACAGTGGCTAGACAATTCCGTGATTGATGACGCGATCAGATACCATTTCCAGTCTGTGTTTTTGTGGTGCTAGACTTGAGCTCCAAGGAGGTGTTTTCGGCAACCTCTTTCGGTGCTCATTCCTCTCCCTTCCCTCCTCATGTCCACAGCCAACATCACTGCCCGGCCGCTGTTGGCCCAGTGGCCAGAGCCTCAGCCCGTGCAGCCAAGGGTTGTGGGTTCCATTCCCAGTCACGGGTGTGCACCTGACCTGCAGGCTCCATGCCTGGCATGGGCGGGAGGCAACCCTTCGATGTGTCTCTCTCTCATATCCATCTCTCTCTGTGCCTCTGTCTCTCTCTCCCCTGCCCTCCTTCCCTCCCTTCCGCTCTGTAAATATTAACAACCACAACAACAATGGATCCTCAGGGGAGGAGCCACAACAGTAAAACAAGACAGCTCCCATCCCCAAACCCTTTCCCGGGAGCCAGGCAGCTGCCCCAGGAAGTCACGGCGGTGTCAGGACTTACTGCCCCAGGAAGACACGGCAGTGGCAGGACTTACTCCAGCTCCCGCACGGAGCAGGTGGGGAGCACCAGGGCCATCATCAGCGCCAGCACTCCGCTCTCTCCTATTTTATTCACGCTCACATTCCAGGTGCTTCAGGGATACGGTGAGGACAAGACTTTTCGCGATTAAGCTTACGGAACGTGACGTGAGACAACAGAAGAGCAACCTGCGGGGGAATAAAAAGTAAAAAAAAAAGGAGGAGGATGCCGAAACAGGTGTGGCCCAGTGGATAGAGTGTCATCCTGCAGACTGAAGAGTCCCAGGTTCGATTCTGGTCAAGGGCATGTACCTTGGTTGCGGGCACATCCCCATTGGTGGGTGTGCAAGAGGCAGCTGATCCATGTTTTTCTCTCTCATCAATCTTTCTAGCTTTCTATGCCTCTCTGTAAAAACTCAATGAAATATATTTTTTTAAAAAGGAGGAGGAGAAGAGAAGGAAGAGGAGGGAGAGGAGTAGGAGAAGGAGGAAGAAGAGGAGGAAGAGAAGAAGGAACAAGAAGAGGAGGTGGAAGAAAAGGATAAGAAGGATGAGAAGAAGGAGGAGGAGGAGGAAGAGATGATTCTGAGTCAATAACACAGTTCAACCACCTGAGATATTCTATAATTAGATGGTGGTGATGGTTATAGGACTCTGAGCACATGGAAAGACCAT
This sequence comes from Vespertilio murinus, assembly GCA_963924515.1. Taxonomy (NCBI): domain Eukaryota; kingdom Metazoa; phylum Chordata; class Mammalia; order Chiroptera; family Vespertilionidae; genus Vespertilio; species Vespertilio murinus. The sequence goes on along the minus strand of OZ004716.1, from coordinate 49,453,488 downwards.
GAGAATGTATACCTTCTCATTGTTAATCCTCAGCTGAGGATATTTATTTATTTAGTATTTAAAGTATTATAGCCCTAACTGGTTTGACTCAGTGGATAGAGCATCAGCCTGAGGACTGAAGGGTCCCAGGTTCCATTCCGGTCAAGGGAATGCACCTTGGTGGCGGGCACATCCCCAGTAGGGGGTGTGCAGGAGGCAGCTGATGGAGGTTTCTCTCTCATCGATGTTTCTAGCTCTCAATCCCTCTCTCTTCCTCTCTGTAAAAACAAACAAACAAAAAAAAAACCAATCAATAAATAAAAATCAATAAACAGCAACCTTGACCTAGGAGGGAATCATGCTTTATCCACGGAGCTACTGGGCCGGCCTCTGCAACACCCACCAGGGTTGCTGTGCTTTGACCCACACGCGCTCAGACACCCATGCTCCGGGCCACCTGCGTCCACTCACACCAGCGACTCGAGCACACAGTTCGGATGGTGCAGAGCATCGCAGAAGACTTTCAGCCCGTCCATGCTCAGCGCATTTCTGGACAAGGTCAGCTTCTTCAGCGTCTTGCTGCTGAGGAGGAGAGAGGCGAGGTGTCCGTAGGCGCTGGCTTCCAAGTTGCAGTTGGTCAAGCTGCAGGAGGGAAATGCACACGGGTGGGGTGAGGCGCTCCGGGTTTCCGAGCCATCTGTCCAGAGAGGGACCAGCTCCAATCGAGGGAGGGGACACCTGCTCGACAGGAGCCACAAGTATCCTTCGTCCGCGTCTCCGTCTTGCCCCAACGGCAGCTCTCCCAAGTCCAAGTTCGGGGGCAAGTCTGGAGATGGAGTAGGCAGTTCTTGCCCCAACCCCGACCCCCACACCCTTATGCCTCTTCCCCGTGTTTCAGAATGCTAACTCGGGTATCAAGACATTCAGCGTAGTCCTATCCGGGTTGGCTCAGCGGATAGAGGGTCGGCCTGCGGACTGCAAAGTTCCCAGGTTTGATTCCGGTCAAGGGCATGTACCTTGGTTGCGGGCACATCCCCAGTAGGAGGTGTGCAGGAGGCAGCTGATGGAGTAACTCTCTCATCGTTGTTTCTAACTCTCTATCCATCTCCCTTCCTCTCTCTATTAAAAAAAAATCAATAAAATATATATATTTTTAAAAACCTTCTGGGAACGTGGCCTCAAGGAGAAGTAGCAAGAGGTATTATCCAAAGAGCCCCCCACAGCCGAATCTGGTTTGGCTCAGTGGCTAGAGCGCCGGCCTGCGTACTTAAGGGTCCCAGGTTTGATTCGGGTCAAGGGCATGCACCTTGGTTGCAGGCACATCCCCAGTGGGGGGCGTGCAGGAGGCAGCTGATGGATGATTCTCTCTCATCGATGTTTCTAACTCTCTATCCCTCTCCCTTCCTCTCTGGAAAAAAAAAATCAATAAAATATATTTTAAAAACAAACAAAACACAAAGAGCCCTCCCCCCACACAGAACACCCAGATCTTCCCCCCGAAACCCTCCTCCCTGCCCCGCTCCCCCCCCACCACACACACACACACACACACACACACACACACACACACACACAGTGTCCATTCAGTTGGGTGGCCACCCACCTCAGGTGCTGGATGCTGCACCCCGGATTGGTGAAGACCTGGCGCAGCAGCGAGAACACCTTCCAAGAGACGGGCGTGCAGCTCAGGCAGAGAGTCACCAGGTTCTGGCTCTGAACCACCGCCTTGAAGATGTCTTCGAATCTGGTGTCGACCGAGAAGTAGGTCAACCTGCCGACGAGGGGGAAACAGCAGGAGAGCTCCGGCCAAGGTCCTCGGTCCCATGTGCACAACCTCTCTGCGGGCCTCCCCTGCCCGCCCTACTTCGTTCTGGAAGGTTCCTGAGTGTGGACCACGTGTCCCCAGACCTTTTGGCGTCTTAAGATTCCCCTAGCAAGTCCAGTGGCCTCTGCTGACCCCCCGGAATCAGACTGCGGACTTGGAAGTGGCCCTCTGGGCCGTGTGCCATAGGAGCTTCCTCTGAGTGGGACCCATTCAGTGACGCCCAGAAACCACACACACATGTCTTCGTGTGAAACTAAACCATGCGTGTATACCATGAGAGAAAAGGCCATCCGTGCTCATGGCTAATGCACCGACAGGAGTAGGCACCCCTCAACTGTTCACATTAAAATATATATATATAGCTGAGACCGGTTTGGCTCAGTGGATAGAGCGTCGGCCTGCGGACTTGGGGGTCCCGGGTTCGATTCCGGTCGGAGGCATGTGCATTGGTGGCGGGCACATCCCCAGTATGGGGTGTGCAGGAGGCAGCTGGTCGATGATTCTCTCTCATCGATGTTTCTGGCTCTTTATTCCATGTACCTTGGTTGTGGGCACATCCCCACTAGGAGGTGTGCAGGAGGCAGCGGATCAATGTCTCTCTCTCATCGATGTTTCTGACTCTCTGTCCCTCTCCCTTCCTCTCTGTGAAAAATCAATAAAATATATTTTAAGAAATAAATAAAGGAGAGGGATAGAGAGTTAGAAACATCAACCTCCTGCCTCCTGCGCACACCCCCCACTGGGGATGTGCCCACAACTAAGGTACATGCCCTTGACTGGAATCAAACCGGCCACCCAAGTAGGTGCCCTCGACAGGCAATAGAACTGCCATCCTCTCTCACTCTAGCTTCTCCTCTAAAAACCAATGAAGCCCAGGATGGCGTGTCTCGGTTAGATTAGAGTGTTGGCCCTGCCGGAGACAAATCAGTTTCCCTAAAAGAGAGATGTGGACAGGAAGCCCGGAAGGCTGGCCCACAACCTTAACTGCTCTAACCCACTCACCCTTTAGTGGAGACATGGTTAGCGGAAGCAGCCTCCACCTTGTTTGTCCCGTGTAAGGTTCTGTTCTTTCCTTCCTAAGGGCTACATGTAAATTCCTCTTTATCTTGCCTAAGTTGTTTTCCCCAGAGCCTCAGTAAAAGGGGATGGCAGGGCCAGAGCGGGGGGTAGTTCTCCCACTAGAGTTGGACCACCGCCTGGCCCCCCACATCGCCAAATTGAATTTCTTCAGAACCCGAACCCTGAATCGGAACCCTTTCCCACACGGGACGTGAAAGAGATTCCTACGTGGGCCCCCAACACCAAAGGGTCTCAGGTTCTACTCCCTGCCAAGGGCGACTACCTTAGCATATTGTGTTTTTATTGTTATAGAAATCCCATGGACACAGCCAGTAAGGTGGTGAAGGCCTGGAGCAGGGGGTGGGGACAGGCTCGAAGGGGCCGATGGAAGGGACCAGGGATCTGTGCAATACTTTCAACAACATTATTTTTTTTAAAGGAATTTTTTCAAGATCCACACCCGTTATTCCTGTTCCCCAGAGGACTGCGATGACACCTACTTGAGTGTCCAGAGGTGACAGTCGGGATGGCTCAGGGCCTTACACAGGACCCTGTCGGCGGTGTCGTCCAGGTTGGTGTTGCAGAGCTCCAGTTCCTGGAGGGTCTCCCTGGTGTGGACTAACGTGCAGACGTCTCTCCAGTGGACGAGGCTCTTCATTATTCTGCGTGGAGGGAAGAACGCAATTCTCCGGAGATTTAGAAGATGAGGCATTCCCTCAGACATCTGTTTACCAACCCAGACGTAGAGCCAGGCGGGAGGAAACAAAGGATGGCCACACGGAAAACAACATCCACGAGGCGAGGCGGCATGGCCAGGGCACGCTCAGCCCCACGTTGGGCGCCATGTACCTAGCCAGCTCCGCCAGGTTTGCTGAGCCTGAGAGGGGGCGGTGAAGGATGGAGAAAAGAGACAGACAAGAGAAGAAAAAAGCTGGGTCCGGGTGGGACACCCTCCCCTCTGATGGAGAGCTAGCCACAGCGCCCACGGATTACAAGCTGTGTCTTTATTTTACAGCCAGATGCCACGAGGCAAAGGAAGGGAGTGGTCAAGATGTGTATAACGTTCTCTGGACTTCAGTCCTACTCAATGACACGCACCTGAACTCTATCAAGCCCACACCACTCAGGCCACGTGATCAGACCATAGGTTCAAGCTTACAACTACAGCTCTTGGCACTAGTTGTGCTGGGAGGGCTCTGCCCTTCAAGCTGGGACTTGCACGTGGCCATGAGAGGACTGAGCTCTCTCATTGGCCTGAGGCTTGAACCTGTCCAAACGCTGTGGCCGTTCTCCACACATCTGGACCCACAAAAGAAATCTATGAGTCTGTAGACAGGCAAGGGACAGCGTCCTGAGTGCGGTGCGTTGAGAGTCATGATGTTCACTGTTAAGAAATGCCAGTGATTGTTTAATGTGTTTTTATTGTTTAGAGAGAGAGAGAGGAAGAAGAAGAAGAGGAGGAGGAAGAGGAGGAGGAAGGGGAGGAGGAAGTGGAGGAGGAAGAGGAAGAAGAGGAGGAGGAGGAAGAAGAAGAAGACATCAATTGGCTGCCACCTGCATGCCCCCTACTGGAGATCAAGGCTGCATCCCAGGCCATAATCCAACCAACTAAGCCACACTGGCCAGGGCTCGCCCTCTATTTTTTGAAACATATTTTTATTGATTTCAGAGAGGAAGGGAAAATGGGGGGGGAGAGAAACATCAAGGATGAGAGAGAATCACTGATCGGCTGCCTCCTGCACACCCCACACTGGGGATCAAGCCTGCAACCCAGGCATGTGCCTTGACCGGGAATCGAACCGTGACCTCCTGGTTCATAGATCCATGCTCAACCCTGGGTGGGCACCCACCCTCCTTTATACCTAAGCCACCACCTACCCTCACCTGAACGAATGCCCGTAGCCTTCTACCTGGCCTCCTGGCTCCCACCCGTGCCCTTACCACTAAGTCTATTCTCACCACAGCAACAGTCTTGTTCTATTTGTTTTCCCACCTTTTCTGGCTAAAGCCAGTTATTGCAGTGACTTACAGAGCCCTGTAATATCAGCCCCCATTATCTCTCTGACCTCATTTCCTGCTATTCTCCCCCCTCACCACTGCCACTACACACACACACACACACACACACACACACACACTCACTCCATTTCCCACCAGCCTTCTTACTCTTTAAAAAATATATATATTCTATTGCCCTAGCTGGTTTGGCTCAGTGGATAGAGCATTGGCCTGCGGATTGAAGGGTCCAGGGTTCGATTCCGGTCAAGGGCATGTACCTTGGCTGCGGGCGCATCCCCAGCAGGGGGTGTGCAAGAGGCAGCTGGTCGATGTTTCTCTCTCATCGATGTTTCTGACTCTCTGTCCCTCCCTCTCTGTCTCTGTTAAAACTCCATAAAATATATTTTTTAAAACACACACACAATGAGCCACCAAAGGAACGCACTGGAAGACTCACCGAGGCGTCGGTTGCTCCTTGGACTTGTTTTCGAAGATGTTATGGACCGTCAGCTTGAGCTTCCGCAGGCGCCGGCAGTGCCCCAGGCAGTAGGACGAGACCATCATGTCCCGGTGGTCTCTCACCAGGACGGCCGCCTCCAGGAAGGCGTCCATGGCCCGCTGCACGTACTCCTCCTCCTGGTTCTCAAAGAGGCCGTGGAACAGGGGGGTGTGGTGCCCGAGGGCCTTGGGGTTCTCGCCGAAACGCCTCACCTCCCCGAGCAGGTGCTGCTCGACGTGGTCCGTCCGGAGGCGGCAGCCCAGGGCGGCCTCGAACGCCTGCCTCCTCTCCTCGCTCAGGAGGCCGAACAGGGACGCCACGACCGCCCCGAAGTCATCGCACAGCTCCCGCCTCCCCCGGCACCGTCCCCAGGGGACCGAGGCCGAGGGCAGCAGCCTGCGCTCGGGCAGCGGCAGCAGGAAGGCCACGGCGGCACAGAACTCCTGGACCTTCGTGTGCATGAACCGGTAGTGGCCCTTCGGGTGGCTGCTGGGCCAGAGGATCTCCAGGTCCAGCAGCACGGCGACGTCCGCCGGGGTGAACCCCACGCTGACCAGGTCCCTCTCGGTGAAGTGCAGCGTGTGACAGAGCAGCCCCTCCAGGGCCAGCGCGCAGAGGCTCTCTAGGGGGACCCGGGGGCGCCCGTAAGCCTGGGAGGTCAGCACGTCCGCCAGGAAGTGGGTGTAGAGGTCGGTGAGCGTCCGGCACGCGTGCTGGAGGTCGGCGCCCTGGTCCATGAGCCGCCGGAGGGCCGCGCAGGCGACCCAGCAGAGCACGGGCACCTGGCACAGGTGCAGAAAGAGCTCGTTCTTCTGCACCAGCCGGGAGGCGGCCTCGGCCCGCGAGTCGTCCTGGAAGAACAGGGAGAAGTACTTGAGCCTCTTCTCCCGGGAGAAGGACAGGGTCATGAGCGCGTCCGTCTTCTTCATGAGGTCCCAGGTGACCGCCTGGCCCCGGGGCCTGGACGCGATGAGGAAGCGGCAGCCCGGGGCCAGCTTCCTGGTCAGCAGGCTGGCCACCAGCACGGCCGTGGGCAGCCGCCGCCAGCTGTCGGTGCACAGGGCCTTGGCGCTGAAGCGGAACATGAGGTCCACGTCGTCCAGGTCCTCGAGGACGAACAGGAGCTTCTCGGGCTCGGCCAGGATGTCGGCCACGGGGGCCTGGCCCTCGGGCCAGTCCTGGGCCACCAGCTCGGCCAGGCTGCCCGAGGCCAGCTGGTTGACGGCGTGCGAGGGGAGGTGGATCACATAGGAGAAGACGTCGGCCCAGAGCGTGCCGCTGGCCCAGGCGTGCAGCGCCCCCCGCAGGACCATGGTCTTGCCGGCCGCCTGCCGCCCGATCAGGAACACGTTCAGGGCCTTGGACGCCTCCGGGCTCGCGTGGCGGAAGACAAAGTCGAACTTGTCCACGAGCTCCCGCGTCATGTCTTGGCAGAAGAGGTCATGGATGCGGTCGCTCGGGCATCGGTCCCCGAGGAGCTTTTCCTTCAGGAGCGTCTTGTGGGCTTCCTTGTTCCCTGCGGCGGTGGGCACCGGGCAGAGGAAGATGGGGAGCAGAGGTGGGACTTCAAGGCGCACACACACAGGCGCACGCACACAGAAAGAGCACACGAAACACCAGTTTCTCCCTGACTGGTGTGGCTCCGTGGATAGAGCGTCGGCCCGCGGACCGAAGGGTCCAGGGTTCGATTTCCTGTCAAGGGCACATTGCCCGGGGTTGTGGGCTCCATCCCCAACAGGGGGCGTGCAGGAGGTAGCCAATCTACGGTTCTCTCTCATCATGGAGGTTTCCTCTCTCTCTCTCTCTCTCTCTCTCTCTCTCTCTCTCTCTCTCTCCCTTCCTCCCTCCCTCCCTCCCTCTCCCTTCAGGAGATGGAGACCTCACTCGATCAAAAACGACCACTCTAGGCGGCCCCCTCTCACACCGGCCAGAATGGCCGCCATCAACAAAGCAACAAAGGACAAGTGCTGGCGAGGATGCGGAGAAAAAGGAGCCCTCATGCACTGCTGGAGGGATTGCAGGCTGGTGCAACCGCCATGGAGAACAGTGTGGAGCTTCCTCACAAAACTGAAAATGGAACTCCCATTGGACCCAGTGATCCCACTCCTAGAAATATACCCCCAAGAAACCAGAGACACCCATCAGAAAGGATATATGCACCCCTATGTTCATAGCAGCACAATTTACAATAGCTAGGATTTGGAAATAGCCTAGTTATCCGTCAGCAGATGACTGGATCAGAAAACTGTGGCACATCCACACCATGGAATACTACACTGCCATAAAAAGAAGGAATTCTCACCATTGGCAGCCACCTGCATGGAATTAGAGAACATCAGGCTGAGTGAAATAAGCCAGTCAATGAAAGAGAAATACCACATGACCTCATTCATTTGTGGATAATAAAGAACATTATAAACTGATGAACCGTAAGATAGATATAGCGACAGTAAAGCAACAAGCAGACTGTCTAATTACAGCGGGGAGGGGAGGGAGATATGGGGGAGATAAGAGATCAACCGAAGCCAAAACCGGTTTGGCTCAGTGGATAGAGCATCGGTCTGCAGACTGAGGGGTCCCAGGTTCGATTCTGGTCAAGGACAGGTGCCTCGGTTGCAGGCTCCATCCCTGGCCGCCTTCCAATCGGTGTGTCTCTCTCACACTGATGTTTCTCTCTGTGTGCCTCTCCTCCTCCCTTCTACTCTCTAAACATCAATTAGAAAAATATCCTCGGGTGAGGATTAACTAAAATTGAAGGAAGACGAGGAGGAGGAGAAGGAGGAGAAGAAGGAGGAAGAGGAGGAGGAGGAGGAGAAGGAGGAGAAGGAGGAGAAGGAGGAGGAGGAGGAGGAAGAAGAGGAGGAGAAGGAGGAGGAGGAAGAAGAGGAGGAGAAGGAGGAGGAGAAGGAGGAGGAGAAGGAGGAGGAGAAGGAGGAGGAGAAGGAGGAGGAGAAGGAGGAGGAGAAGGAGGAGGAGAAGGAGGAGGAGAAGGAGGAGGAGATGGAGGAGGAATGTGAAGATTCAGATTCCTTCAGGAAGAAAATGGATGAAATATCTATGCCAGAAGATAGGGAAGCAATTTCTATCCTATCTAATAAAAGAATAATATGCAAATTGACTGTCACTCTAACGCACAAGATGGCTGCCCCCATGTGGACACAAGATAGCCACTACAAGATGGTGAGCAGGAGAGGGCAGTTGGGAGGGGACTAGGCCAGCAGGGGAGGGCAGTTAGGCATCAATCAGGCTGGCATGGGAGTGGTTAGAGGGTGATCAGGCTGGCAGGCAAAAGCAGGTAGGGGCAATCAGGAAGGCAGGCAAGCGAGCGAGCAGTTGGGAACCAGCAGTTCTGGATTGTGAGAGGGATGTCCGACTGCCCATTTAGGCCTGATCCTACCTGGATTGTGCCTAAAGAGACAGCCAGACACCCCTTGAGAGGTCCCATATTGGAGAGGGTACAGGCTGAGCTGAGGGACACACATTCCCCCACCACCCTGTGCATGAATTTCGTGCACTGGGCCTCTAGTAACACTGTAAGGAGCGACCAAAGACCAGTTATGCCCATAGGGATGGCCAACAGACACATAAAAAGATGTTCCATGTCAGAGAAGTGCACCTTCAAACCACAGGAACATATCCCCTCGGACCTGTCAGGACGGCTGTCATCGATAAATCCACAAACACACGTTGGCAAGGATGCAGAGAAATTGGAGCCCTCTAGCGCTGTGGGTGGGACTGCCAATTAATTTGGCTACTACAGAAATCAGAGTGTGGAGTGTTCTAAAAGGAAAAACGAATGTTAGAACCACCATCATGACCCAGTCATGTCGCCTCTGGCCATTGGTCTAAAGAAATCCAGCAGAAACCGGGATGGCTCAGTGGATAGAGCGTCAGCCTGCAGACTGAAGGGTCCCAGGTTCGATTCTGGTCAAGGGCATGTGCCTTGGATGCAGGCACATCCCCAGTAGAGGCAGCTGATCGATGATTCTCTCTCATACATGTTTCTAACACTCTATCCCTCTCTCTTCCTCTCTGTAAAAAATCAAATATATATATGAAAGGGGAAGAGACCAACCAAAGGACTTGTGTGCATGCATATGGGCCTAGCCAGTGGTCATGGACAACAGGGGGGTGGGGGTATATGTGGGGAGGGGTTTGGGATGGGAATGGGGTGATGAGGACAATTACGTGATATCATAATCAATAAAAAATATTTTTTAAAAAGAAATCCAAAACACGAATTAGAAACACTGCAATGGACACAGGGGTGGATAGTATGCTGGCAGTGCTAAACCCGAACTCCTCCCACAAAACAATTTTGCTCTGATTACAACCCACTTTTTCGTTTGAGAGATTTTCGTCAACAGTGAAGTGTTGAAAGATGCATGGAATGTTACCAACCTCTGATGTTACAGCTCACATCAGAAGGCATGGTAAACCCATTATCATGATTTTTTTTTATAAAAAAAAAAGGAAATCAACAACACATTTAGTAGTGGGTGCCCAAAAACTTATTTGGGTCAAAGACCAGGGAGGATCTGAAATATTTCTTCCATAAGATGAGTTGTCGAGAATATGTTTGTATATTTCCAGAAAACAACTCCAAGACCATGTAGATTCTGGCAAGAGAGAGGAGCTGACAGGACTGCTCCAGCCATGAAGACAGAAGAGAAGCAGTCCAGAGATGGAAGATGCTGACGATGCCTTACCATAATAGCAGTCAGCAGCTGTGCATCACTGCAGGCTGCCCAGGACCAAACCAGAGAGGGTTGGACCTACCATTACCACCATTTGCCCACCATTCAGAACTAAAATATCATGGCTGACATGTACACATGAGGAAGGGTTTGACATTGAAATTGGGTCTCAAAAGAACTGGTGCCCCAGAAAGAAACTCACTACAGACTGATCCATATGCCTTTCAGCATAACCATTATGGCTTGTCTCATTTTTGACTCTTAAGTATATTTGCAGTAGGACATGACCTCATTCATCTGGGGGAAATGGTGAACAGCATAGACGGATGAACAAGAACAGACCCAGAGACAAGGAGCCAGGGGTCAGACTGTTGGGCCTCAGAGGGAGGGTGGGATAAAAGGGATAGATCAACCAAAGGACTTGTGTGCACACATAGGAGCCTGACCAGTGGTCTGGGACAATAGGTGGGTGAGGACATGAGTGGGGGTGGGGGATTGGAATGGGGGTTTGAGGACAAATATGTGATACCTTCATCAATAAAGAAATTTAAAGAAAAAGATACGTTGTAATTGTCTGGAGGGGTTCAAGGGATGGAAGCCAACCTGAAAGACATGTTTGGTCTAGACCTGGTGACTCCTGTGCAGCTATGAAACCACCCAATGGTCCTTCTAGATATTTGAGTCTTTCCAGATGATGGAGAACATCTAAGGGATGGGGAAAAGATGTGAGAAAAGACCCTGGCATTGGGAGTCAGCCATGTTTGGCTTGGAGTCTCAGCTCGGGGGCAGGTTACACCAGATCCGTGATCTTGGTGATTTCTCTTAGCCTCTCCTGTACTCATTTCTTCACATCCGCTTACGAGGTGTTTGGTGATGGCGGAGGCAGCCCATACACACGATATGCTTAGCCAAGCACCTAGTACGTTAATCCTCCATCATCTCTGAGAGAGAGAGAAAGGAAGGGAGAGAGGAGAGGGAGATAGAAACATCAATGAGAGAGAAGTATCATCAACATCAATTGGCTGCTTCCTGTATGCCCCTGCTGGGGAATCAAACCCACCACCAGGGCATATACTGCCGGGAGCCATAAAAACAAGAGTTCAGTTTCACTTCCTGGTCAGCCCCTCTTCCCAAGATAGCCAGCATTCCAACAAAGCCCCCGGGCCCGCCAAAAGCTAGAAGAACCGCCCACATCAGAATAACCAATCAGCTAAAGACATGCCCAGTCCCCAACCAATCACCCCATGACAATCCCTTACCCTGCCCCTCCTCTTAGGAGCCTTTAAAAACAGTTACACTTCAATAAAAAAGCGAGGGCTTGATCGGATTTATAAGACTTGCCCTCCTTCCTTGCGTCCCTCTCTTGTTTCATTCTCCTAGGATTCCTTAGTGCCCACGTTGTTGCCCCGCAGGCCGGGGCAGCGGAGTCCCCAGAGGAGGTGCTGGTCCTGGTCCCACCTGGCCTGCCAGACGCCACGCCCACACACGTGACGGGGCAACGCCTCTCACTCCCATTGGCTTAACCATTTCTATGGCAGCCAATCAGCATCCCCGCGGCTCCAGGTTATAAGTCCTCCGAGGACTCAGAAACTCCCCAAATGGCCAGGATGCTGGTGCAGAGGCCCCCCACCCTCCTCCGGGCTGGTGAGTGCGGGTTCGAAGGGCGGCTGTGCGGGGCGGAACCCGGGGACCCAGCGGTGTCGCCTGTCCAGCCCGGCCTGCCCCCCGTCCCCCCCAGGCCCCCACTCCCTGACCTATTTCCGCACCGTCGTGTCCCGGCCTGGCCGCGGGGAGCCCCAGTACCTCGCCGTCGGCTACGTGGACGGCACGCAGTTCGTGCGGTTCAACAGCAACGCTGAGAATCCGAGGGCGGAGCCGCGGGCGCCTTGGATGCAGCAGCCGTGGGTGGAGCGGGAGAGGCCGGGGTATTGGGACCCGCAGACCCAGATGTTCGGGGCAGCGGCACAGACTTACCGAGAGAACCTGCGGAACCTGAGCTGCTCCCACAACCAGAGCGAGGACGGTGAGCCGCGCACCAGGCCTGTCACGACCCGCCTCCACACGGAGGGGCCAGGATCGCCCCGAGGGTCCGGGTCGCAGTGTCACCCCAGGTGGTGGGATCCGCCTTGGCCCAATCCCCCGCGCCCTGTCCCCGGGGGCAGCCCGCAGGGACTGAGACCCAATTTCAGTTTTAGATTCAGTCCCTGCTGGGCGGGCCTGGAGGGGCTGAAGTCCAGGGGACCGGGTCAGGGTCTCACACCCTCCAGGTCAAGTACAGCTGCGACCTGGGACCCGATGGGCGCCTCCTCCGCGGGCATGAGCAATTCGCCTACGATGGCACCGAATACCTCGCCCTGAACGAGGACCTGACCTCCTGGACCGCGGCCGACACGGCGGCTCAGATCACAAAGCGCAAGTGGGAGGAGGAGGGTATGGCACAGCAATACCATAGCCACCTGGAGGGCCTGTGTGTGGACTCACTGCGCATGTACCTGGACAAAGGGAAGGAGACGCTGCAGCGCGCAGGTACCAGGGGACCTGAGGCCGCCCCCTCTCCCCGGGGCTGGGGCTCCTACAAGGAGACAGGACAGGGGTCAGTGACTGACACCCCTCCTCGGGGTGTTGGAGTGGGGCCCCCAGGATGTCTAGGTGAGGTTCCAGAAGGACTCCCCTTACTCTCAGGAACAGGTAGGGGTGCAGGCTCCCCTGGGGTGCAAATAGATCCCCTGCAATAACTCATAAGCGGTTCCTGGGACCCACGGGGACCTTCTCTCTCAGGCCTTTTGCACTGCCCCACACCCCCTGTGTCTGAGCCTGACCCCAGCTTTTTTGAGTCCGTGGCCTCCACCCAGGTCAGGACCACAAATCCATTTTCTCCCCTCAGAGACATGCCTCCTGTCCTGTGCTATGTCTCTCTGATTCTGGAGCTTTCTATAGACCATGAGGTCCTTCCAGGTGCCTCTGTCCAGGCTGGTGTGTGTGCTGTGTGGTCCCTCCCCACCCAGGTGTCTGTCCACTCTCAGAATGGTCACATGGGCGCTGCTGAAGTGTCCCATGGAGGATGCAAAGGTCCTGCATGTTCTCCCCTCCCCTCAGACCCTCCAAAGGCACACGTGAGCCACCACCCCGTCTCTGCCCGGGAGGTCACCCTGAGGTGCTGGGTGCTGGGCTTCTACCCTAAGAACATCAGCTTGACCTGGCAGCGAGACGGGGAGGACCAGACCCAGGACATGGAGCTGGTGGAGACCAGGCCTTCGGGGGACGGGACCTTCCAGAAGTGGGCGGCCGTGGGGGTGCCCCCTGGAGAGAAGAAGACCTTCGAGTGCCAAGTGCAGCACGAGGGGCTGGCCGAGTCCCTGACCCTGAGATGGGGTGAGGAGGGCGGTGGGCACAGAGCCTCTTCTCAAGGCAGTGGGGCCCTGGGGGACCTCAGTGGGGTCGGGACTGAGGCCTGGGGTCAGAGCACTCACCCCCCCTTCCCTACTCCTCCCAGAGCCGCCTCCTCACACCTTCATCCCCATCATCCTGGGCATCGCTGGGGGCCTGGTTCTGCTGGGAGCTGTGGCTGGAGCTGTGATGTGGGGGAGGAGGCGCTCAGGTGGGCAGCGTGGAGTCTGAGTGTGCACTCTAGACAGTGACAGTGCCCAGGGCTCTGATGTGTCTCTCTCAGCTTCTAATGGGGAGACCTGCTGTGGGGAGGGATGGGAAGAAGGGGCACTGGGCATTGGCGAGTCTGGGGGATACTGTGATCATGAAGTGGTTTGAGAATGTCACCAGTCACAGCCACTGCCCTGAACCTGCTCATGATGATTGTCCTCCACAGGGTGAGGCCGCTGCCTTTTGGGGACTGAGTGATGGAAGGTGTGTTCCCGCTCCCACTTCCTGACTCAGGACCCTCTGATGGGGGCTGTCTCCACCGTGCCCCCCCACCACACACACTTTCCTTTCAGCAGAGGCGGTTGGGGCTTCCCCATCCCCATCCCTGCCTTTCCTCCCTGGGGCTCTGAGATGCCACTTCCTGTTCCGGATGGAAATGAGATGCTGATGTTACTGTTCCTTTCTTGCCAAGGAGGCCTGGGGGGTATTTAAACTGGAAGCTCCTAAATTCTGAAGAGAAATAAATTGAAGCTCCAAGAACTTTCCAGTCACATGTGTTTGCTGTGCTGGGCCTGTGGCCGGCGGGACGGGAGGGGAGGTGAGGACAGAGTGTCAAGTCAGGGCCTGGGCCTGGTCAGTGCTCAGTGCATCATGGGATTTGATGCAGTCACTCCTTGGCCAGGTCACCTCTCTGCTCCTCTGGCCTTGTCCCTCAGGGGAACCCTGTCCCACCAGGACCTGTGGTCACAGGGACTCCCCTCCCCCAGGCCTTGTCACGTGTCCTAATGCAATGCATCTCCAGAACCCTGGACATCAAGCCCTCCTGGGGCATCCCTCCACCCTCCTCCCCTGGATGCTTATGTCTTTACTCTTGTGGACATTATGCCTGTTCATGTCTTTGTGCAGGAGCTCTGGTCTCATTCTCTGGGTGTTCCCGTCTGACAGCAGCAGGAGGCAGGTTCCCCGTCAGTGTCCCACAGGCCCAGGTCCCTGCACACAGGCCTCTGTGGTCGGAGAGATGGGTGTTCAGGCTCCTCCTGCTCTGCCTCCTTCTGGGGCCTGCACGTTCCCACCCTCTGATCACCTGAGTCTTTCTGGGGACCAGCCCCCACCCTGACGCTCTCCGGACCCTTCAGCCAAGGGCCATGTCACCAGCATCCCAAAGACATAATGTCACTCAGGAGGTGCCCAGGGTTTAGGAGCTCAGTGACAGGAGCCAGTGGCAAAGAAGAGATGCATTCTCTCATCCCACAGGTCTCTGCCCACACATCCATTAATAGCAAACGTTTTCCAATAATTATGGATGCTGGCACCTTACCGGAGTCCCACCCACTCATGGACAAGAGTCCAGTCCATCCTTCTATTGAGGATGGTTACATGGTCCACACATGTATGAAAATGGCCCAAGAATCTCAGTCAGATGAGAAACTGAAATTCACCCACAGTGTGCTATTGCTGCCCACCTCCCCCCATGGTGGAAATGACAGAGTCATGCAAAGTCAGCCGTTCACAGGCATGTGGACTCCTCTCTCATATCCTCCTGGTGGGAAAGTGCGTTGTCTCACACCTGGTGGGAAATGCATTGTCCGTACTCCCTGCTCCTAGAGACAGAGCAGGATGGGGTGTCGGGGAGTCTGAGGCTGAGTGTCCCCCACGGGAGGACAGGAGGTTACAGATGGGATAAGGGAAAAAGTGAAAAGCTCAGAAGGACAGATGGACTGAAAGCAGAGACGCCTGTTGGCAAACGTGTGGAGGAAAGAGAAGCCTTACCCATGGTGGCGAGAACGTGCTTGTGCTCCAGAAAGAGATGCTCAGCCCTGACGCACCTCACACCACCCAACTTCACCGATGGCTCCCTCTCACGGGCTGGGCACTCCTGCCCTGCCCCCCAATCTTCTCCAATGGGGTGCCACACAAGTGCGGTCGCAGCGTGGAACATTACTCAAGATGTCAGCTGTCCCACTCCCCCTTTAGAAAGAAGTAATAAGCGGAGGACTGAGAAGGTGGGGCAGTTCTGCACCCTGCTACCTTCCACTGGTTAAGACCTCCAAGAGCAAAGGCCTACCGAGGTGAGGATGCCCCTACTGTCACCTGTAGAGGGGCAGCACTGAGCTGGCCAATATTTGTGGTGCTGCTTGTCCTGGCTCAGGGGAAGCTTTCCACTAAGTCTGAAAGACTAAGAAATCGCCGCGACTCTCCGCCACCGCCCACGACCGGCTCGGTCCTGCCTTAGCGCGTGCCCGCGGGGTTCCTCTGCCACCGCCCGCGGCCTGCTCTGCCAGGCCTTCACGCGCGCTGTGCTGGCGCTGCGCCTTCCGTTGGCAGACGCGGAGAATCCTCTCTCCGCTGCCGCATGGCCAGGCCAAAGCATCAGACACTACCACCATGCGGATTTTAAAACTACAGGGGAAATTGAGCCACAGGAGTTACCATCGCTGCCGTCCCTGCCGCCGCCCCCAAGAATGGGAATCCACCGAAATCAGAGCTCACTATGCCCCCGGGCTCACAGAGAGTGTGGCTTCAGAAATTAGCCTCTGCATCCGCACCAAATAGGACACCATTGAGGGCAGACTCTCCCCATGCAGCCATCACAGCCTGCCCACAATCTTCCCAGCACACCCATCATGCTGGGAGGGAGATGGAGCGCACTGGTGAGGAAATGAAATGGCACTGTGCCTTCCATTAGCCGCCCAGGCGAGCCCTTCCTCCGATGCCGCATGGCCCAGCCGAAGCTCTCGCCACCACCGCCATGTGAACTTTAAAACTACAGTGGTAATTGAACCACAGGAGCGACCGTCACTGCTGCACCTGGCACCGCCACCCGCCACTGCCGCTGCGAATAAAGGAAATCCACCGAGAACAGAGCTCACCACGCCTTGGGCTCAGGGAGTGGGCGACCTCAGAACTTAGCCTCCATGTCTGCAGCTGCTCCGCTCCCACACCAAACGAGACACCTTTGAAGGTGGTCCCCCCGCCTGCAACCATTTCAGCCCAACTGCAGCTGTCCCAGCCTGTCCGCCATGCTAGCAAGGAGCTAGCGCAGCGCCTCCAATATGCGACCCCAACACCCTAGAGGGGCCGTGTGCCCCGGGTGAACCGAGTGTCCCAGGGGGTTGTGTGCCCCGGGTGAGCCGTGTGTCCCAGGGGGCCGAGTGCCCCGGGTGAGCCAAGTGTCCCAGGGGGCCATGTGCCCCGGGTGAGCCGTATCCCCCAAAGGGGACGGGTTTCCCAGGTGAGCCGTGTGTCCCAGGGGGCTGTGTGCCCTGGGCGAGTCGTGTGTCCCAGGGGAAGCAGTGGGCCCCAGGGGAAGGGGCGGTGAAAACCAGAGGAGGAGCGGACTCTATTCATATGGTCCTGAGATAGTCACCATAAAACAAGCAGACTGCCAAATGAGGAGCGGATTCTATTCATGGGGTCCTGAGATGGTCACCATAAAACAAGCAGATTGTCAAATGGCAGCGGGGAGGGGAAGGAGACCTGGGGGGAGATAGGAGAACAACCGAGGGACTGGAATGCATGAACATAACTACAACCAACGAACACAGAACTCTGGGGAGGGAGGGCATAAATGAGAGGTGGGTGGGGGCATTGGTAAGCTATGTACACATATAATACCTTAATAAAATAATAAAAAATAAATAAATAAATAAAAGAAAGAAGTAATAAAAGGGAAGGGTTTCAATGAGGTCACAGGGATCTCACGGATCTTGGAATTTAGGGGAAGTCACTCTGCCCCAGGGGACAGCTGTACACGCGAGAACAGAGACGGAGAAGGTAAGGGATGGAGCCGTGGATGCAGAGACACAAAGGGGGGAATGGAGCCTGAGAGTTCCTTCTCATGGGTCGCTGAGGGGAGCCAGTTGGCAGCTCTACCTGGACAAGAGTGAAGGGACCATGGGTCTCCCATCCAATTAGTGACCCCACACAGCCCCCTGATAGAAGGGAACTTTCTCCTGATGCACTGTGACCACTTATGACTTCACAGAATGCTTTTCTTACTCTTGTGGACAGTGTAGGATTTTCATAGAGAAAGCGGTTGACTCATCAAGTCCCCAGTAAACACGGACAAGAAACCTGTGCTGCGTTCAGCCCAACCAAGGGTTTGGTGAGCCTGTGGGAGGACTGGTGAAGGATGAGGAAGAGACAGACAAAGTGAATAAGCTGGGTCTAGGTAGACAGGAACCCTGAGGAGCTTCCAGAATCTGCCTGCGGAGCCTGTGGCAGGAGAGGCTGTGAGAAGCCGGTGTGGTGGGGCCTGTGCCAACTTGGTGCCCGTTGCATCATGGGTTTGAGGTGGTCACTCCGTGGCTGAGTCATGTTTGTTGCTCCTCTGACCTTGTCCCTCAGGGGAGCCCTGTCCCACCCGGACCTTTGGTCATACAACTCACACCCCCCAGGCCTTTTCCCCTGTCCTAATGCAGCGCGTCTCCAGGACCCTGGACAGCGCATGCTTTGGGGGTCCCTGAAGTCAGCCTGTTTCTGGCCTGGATCCTGCCTTCAGCCCCCACCTGCAGGAGTTTGTTGTGTTTGTGCTTTTGTGGATTTTACGCCAGTTACTCCGTGTGTGTGAACGCTGGTCTCATTCTCCGGTGTCCCCTCTGACACAGGCACCTGTTCCCGTCAGTGTCCCGCAGGCCCTGGTCCCTGCACACGGGAGCCCGGGGGAGGGGAGGTGGACTTCAGGCTCCTGCTGCTCCGCCTCCTTCTCAGGCCTCATGTTCTATCCCCGAACTTCCAGGGAACCCGGTTCTGGAATCAGCACAGAGGAGCGCCCCCATTCCTCCTCTGAGATCAGGTCCCACTGGGATTATGCTCTGCCCGCGGCCCTCTCTCCAGCCTCCAGTGGCCCCCAGGATGTGGGGAGGGGGTGCAGCACTGTGGGCAGTGCAGGTGCAATGAGGGTGGGGGGAGGCATCCTGAGCTGCATCCGCCCCAGGACAGCTGTGCGGGGACCACAGCCAGGAGGTCACTGTGTCCAGCACAGGGAGGGCTCCCCTGCAGGGGCCGCGGCTGGTTAGTGACAGATGTGAGCGGGGGCTGCCTCTGGGGCCTCACTGAGGGGGTGGGGGACCCGCTGGCCGGTGGGCAGGAGTGTGGGCACAGGGTGTGTACGAGCCAGGGGACAGGGAGGGGAGAGGGAAGGGTTTTGGGGACACCCAGGGAAGGGACTCAGGTGTGGCTGTGGGACAGGGCAGGCGGCTGTTCGATGGGGGGTCAGTGTGGGGCTCGCTGGGAGGTGACCTTGAGGAGAGGCTGGAAGGTCATGACCCAGGAGGCCCTCTGGGGGGAAGTATGCCAGGCGGGAACCTGCAGTGCGCATGCCCTGGGCAGGAGGGGCAGGTCTCTGGGAGGAGTCATGAGGCGGTGTGGGCGGAGCAGAGATGGAGCTGAGAGGAGCCTGGGGACCACGTGGGCTGAGGGGTGGAAGGGCGAGGCTGTGCTGAGGGAGGCGGGGTCCCAGGATGGCTTGGAGCAGGAGAGGGACTTGGGGTGACGCCCCCTTGAAGGGGTCGCTGTGGCTGCTGTGCTGAGGGCACACCTGGGGGCCAGGGAGGCAGCGGGAGAGCAGGAGGGCCTGCGGGGTGCTCGGGGAGATCTCTCCGCGGGTGACCTGGGAATAGTGGGCGGGTGGGATTCTAGAACCTTCTGTGGAGGACCTGACAGCACCCCTCATGGGTCCATCTGGGGTCTGGGAGAGCGCGGGCACCTTCACCAGGAATGTCATTGGTGGAAGGAGGAGGACAGCGCTGCCCCCAGCGGAGATGGGAGCTCAGGGAGCAGCACATATGGGGGGGGGGGCATCACAGACGTTGGGTGTAAGAGATGTTGGGGGGGCTGTCTCCCGGGAACAAGGGGGCGGGGACTGGCGGGGGGACCTGAGCTGGAGGACGGAGGGGTGTCGCTGGAGAAACAGCCTTGGGCGGCGACGCACAGAAAGGCCATCTCAGGCCTGAAACAGGGACGCGCCCCCCAGGGAGCGAGGCTGCAGGAGACCAGGGGGAGGGGCCGACGGGGACCCAGGGCTGAGCGCCCCCATCCCAGCCACCCCGCGCCCCTCTGCAGTCCTGGCTCCGAGTCAGTCACGGGTTGTGAATGTCCGGGGTCTCACTTTCGTTGCCCAGGAGGCCCTGGTCAGTCGCAGAGACTCCGGGGTCCAGGCCGAG
The DNA here is from genome assembly GCA_963924515.1 of Vespertilio murinus. Classification (NCBI taxonomy): domain Eukaryota; kingdom Metazoa; phylum Chordata; class Mammalia; order Chiroptera; family Vespertilionidae; genus Vespertilio; species Vespertilio murinus. The sequence continues at coordinate 49,433,670 of OZ004716.1, read as the reverse complement.
GGGGACGTCGGGGTCCCAGCGAGGCTGGTGCAGAGGCCGTGGGTCTGGGTCACAGGCTGAGCAGCAGGAACCGCGCAGAAAGCCCAGGGCCGCGGGCGCCCCCTGCGGGGCTGGCTGCGGGGAGACCCTGGTCCGGGGCCAGTTCCCTGGGGCGGGGCCTGGGCGGGGCGGGGCTGTGAGGGGCCCACTGGGGTGCTGGGCCTCAGCCAGAGGGGGACCCGCTGGGGACAGCTCCCCGGGGACGGGCCTCACCCACAGGGAAGGGTTTTGTGTGTTTCCCTCAGAAAGGAAGGGGGGCCGTGTGGTCAGAGTGATGGGGGTGGGGCTGGGAGAGGCCTGTCCTTGTCTCTGCCCCTGGGGGGGCGTCAGGGAGGGACTCAGGGAGCGCGTCCGGGTCAGGGTGTCTCTAACCTGCTCCAGGAAGCGCACAGCAGAGCTGCCTGTTGGGGACCATGGACCCCACTTCTGCCTCACACACAGCGGTGCGCATGCCCTGGGCTCTGACAGGAGGGGGAGCCAAAGGTCAGGCTGAGGCCACACCGCCAAAGGGCCCTGCCCTGCCCAGGTCAGGCCCACAGGGACCCCTGCCCGCTGCCCACCCACACCCCCACCCGAGTCCCCTGGGGCAGACCCTGGCCCCGGAGGTGGTCCCGCTGTCTTTGCTGCCCCTGATCCCCAGACACTGTTCCTGCCCCTCCCGCCCCTGCCCAGGGCTCTCTGCCAGCCCCAGCCCCTCCGGGCCACCTCATGTGTCCCAGAGACCTCCACAGGGAGGGACCCCAGCACGGGGCTCCCTGGGGGATCTCTGTCCGGCCTGGGGTGACGGGGGCCAGTGAGCGGCTCAGCCGTGTGCACAGGGTCTGCTCCCTCCTCTGCCGGAGGGACGTGGAGGCTCAGGTGTGGGGGCAATTGGACAACTGATGAAGCTGACGGGCAGACGTTGGGTTATAACTTCCCCATTCTGGCATAAAATCAGACCCATCCGCACACACACAAACACTCACACACACACACACACACACACACACACTAGTATCTTAGTCTGCGGTGTGATGGCATCTGTGCTAATAAAGGGTAATATGCTAATTAGACCAGACATCCTGCAGGTGTTCTTCCCGACAAAGCCATGGTGGTGGGGGCCAAGGCAGAGGCAGTTTGGGCGATCAGGCCGGCCAGGGAGAGCAGTTAGGCTTGACCAGTCTGGCAGGGGAAGGCAGCTGGGGCAATCTGCCATCAGGGGAGGGCAGCTGGAGCAATCTGCCATCAGGGGAGGGCAGCTGGAGCAATCTGCCATCAGGGGAGGGCAGCTGGGGGTGATCAGGCAGGGAGGCAAAGGTGTTTAGAGGCTATCAGGCAGGCAGGGGAGCAGTTAGGGGAATCAGGCAAGCAGGCAGAGAAGTTAGGAGTGATCTGGCAGGCAGTATGTGACCAGTTAGGAGGCAGCATTCCCAGATTGTGAGAGGGATGTCTCTCAAGAGCTCCCAGATTGGAGAGGGTGCACTGAGGGTCACCCCCCTACACACACATGTACGGATTTCATACACCGGGCCTCTAGTTATAAGGACCAGGTGTGCTCCTTCCTGAAACCCTGCAGGCGATGCCCTTGTCTCCTTTGTCTCCCTGGGAGGTGGGGCTCTCCTCCCTGTGTGTTCCCTGCAGTGTGAGCTGTGAGCGTGAGCGTGGCTGTGTGTACACGAGGCAGCAGAGGGAGAGAGAACTCCCAGAGAGACTGTCCCTGGGTCCTGTCTCAGAAGTGGTGTGATCACGCTCCTCGGAGGGGGAGGAAAAAATGGGGGGTGGGGGAGCCGGCCCTGGGCCCCCCTGGGAAAGGGGCCACATCCGCTGCCCCCCACCTCTAGGTCCCTGTCCCAGCCCGGATCCCCAAGGCCCCACGGGGTTCGGGGATCGGAGAGGCAGCCAGGATCACCTAGCGGGCGCGCAAAGGAAGGAGCAGACACCAAGATGCAGGCGGCCACGAGCGCGGTCCCCCCCAATTCCCTCCCTGGGCTGCAGCCCCCGAACCAGGCTGGGCCTCCCGGGAGGAAGGGAGCCGGACAAACCCTGGTCCGGGCTGACTTTCCGCGGATGCAGCCAGGGAGCCGCTCTGCCACCATCGGAGCCGCGGCCCAGAAGCAGGCCGCCTGGGAACGGGTCACCCCCGGGGTCCCCAGGAATAGCGAGGGGGCGGCCCCCTTTCCCACCCACCTGGGGCCCAGGAGGAGGGGCTCCCCACACCGGACCCTGGTTTCCACGCAGCGCGGGGCGGGGACCCGCTCTCCGAGGCCCAGGCCCTGGTCCTGCCCCATCGCTCCGCCCGGGGGGACCCTGACTGAGAGGCTCCAGTGACACCCACAGAGTCTAGTGCGGCCCCCGTGGGCGCCCCTGCCATGCACACCCATCCAGGGTCTGAGCCGCGCTTCCCCTGGGGCAGGGTTCCCATGGCAACAGCACAGCCTCCGGAGGGACAGCTCCCTCTCCCCAGCCTCCCCCCAGCGCACCTCCTGGTGGTGGGAGCGCCATCCCACGCGGGGCGCGTCCTTATTCAGCGACGGAGCCAGAAGCCACGAGGCTAGGAAGGCTTGGCGGGGCGCCCCGAGCACGCAGTCCCGGGGTCACCGTCCTGACACCTCCCGTCCCAGCCCCGAGGGCGGAGGCAGCGTGGGCCCTGGTGCAGGGTCTGCCTCCGAACCCCAAACCCAGATGCCACGAGCTTCTGCAATTCTGCTCCATGGGGCTCCCTCCCCCCCCCTCCCAGCTGCCTTGGGGCACCTGCTACCGCGTGACAGGGGCATCGCCCCATCACATCCCCCCTGGCTCTGTGTCCCCCTGACACAGTCCCCGCTGACACTGTCCCCCCAACACTGTCCCCCACAACACTGTCCCCCCTCGCTCTGTCCCCCCTGACACTGTCACCTCCTGACACTGTCCCCCCCTGACACTGCCCCCCCCGACACTGTTCCCCCTGACACTGTCAACTCCTGACATTTTCCCCCGTAACACTGTCCCCCCTGACACTGACCAACTGACACTGTCCCCCTGACACTGTCCCCCACAGGCACTGCCACCCCTGGCTCTGTCCCCCCTGACACTGTCACCTCCTGACAATGTCCCCACTGACACTGTACCCCCCTGACCCTGTCCCTTCCTGGCACTGTCCCCCCTGAATTGCCCCCCCTGGTTCTCCCCCTGGAAGACCCCGTGGTTCAGGTCCAGAGTCACCACCGCCGCTGCCCCTGGGTGTTCAGGACCCACAGCGACCCCCCCAAACACACACACACTTTGCCGCCCAGCCCCGCCCGCACCCCCTCCCCAGGGGAAGGGAAGAGGGCACACCCCCACCAGGAAGTATGAGGGAGCCAGCTGATCAATGTTTCTCTCATGGATGTTTCTAACTCTCTCCCTCTCCCTTCCTCTCTGTAACAATTCAATAAAATATGTTTTAAAAATAAAACTAAAGGGGGGCTGGCTGTGGTGGAAGAGCAGGGCCCTGGGGAGGGCCGGGGGGCCGCGGGGAAGGGAGCCCACACCCCCGAGCCCAGGCAGAGACGGGTCAGGCTGGGGCGTGAGGGGGGGGACGGGGGACGGGGCGGGACACTGAGCCCCTGTGAAAAGATGGAGTCACGGCGCGTCCCAGTGAGTGTGGGTGGGAGAGGGGTGAAGGGGGACACCCCAAAGCTGTGCCATGCAGGGAGAAGGCGGGCTGTGGGCAGCAGAGGGGGGGGGCTGCCGGGCCTTCCACCGGAGGGAGGGGAGGGGGTGTCGGGGCGCTGGACGCTGAGTGTGGGGGCCTGCAGGGGGAGGCCAGGCTGGAGGAAGAGGCGGGAGGGGCAGACAGGACAGTTACAGCCTGGAGTGGGGAGGCCCCACTGTCACAGGAGAGGCCCCACAGCCTGCCCCCCCACACACACACCAGCCCCAGGTGCACGGGGGAGGAGGGGACAGGAAGGAGCTTTGGGAACATGAGAGCTCCAGGCGGGGGTACAGGAGGGGTCCCAGCACCCCAAGGCGCCTGCCAGTCCCATGGGGCTGCCCTGAGGGTGGAGCAGGGACCCCCTAGCCTGCCCCTCCCCTGCCCAGCCTGCCTCAGTGGAATGGGAGCTCAGTGGCTAGGGGTTAGGGGAGGGGGAGCGAGCATCCCTGAGTGTGTGTGTTTGTGTGTGTGTGTGTGTGTGTGTGAGAGAGAGAGAGAGAGAGAGAGAGAGAGAGAGAGAGAGAGAGCCACACAGAGCTCACACCACTGCCCCCTCTCCCAGCCCACTGGACTGGGGTCAGGGGTGGCACAGACAGAAGCTGGTGACCAGATGGGGTGGCGGTGGCAGGAGGGGGGTGCCCGCCTCCTGGGGGGCGTGGTGGGGAGCTGGAGGGCCTGGGCTGAGGGCCAGCCTCCCATCCCCGCTGGCTGTTCACCGCTGTGCTCCCGCCCTCCTGGCGACTCCAGCTTGCCCCTCAGGAGGATTGTGTTGTGTCCATAGGACAGAACCTGTAGCCCTGAGCGCGGATCCCCTACAACCACAAGAGCCACTGGGAGGAGGAGGACATGGTGTGGAGAGAGAGCAGGTGCAGGGAGGTGGCCGCTGTAGCTTTCCTTCCCTCAGAAGCTGCGGGAACTCACGTGGGTTGTAGAAACCAAGGCGGTGGAGAATCCGGATGGGGGCGGGTTGTGACCAAAAGCGATGAGCTGCGGTGCGGGGATGTTCTGTGGCGGTTGTGGACCCACCTCCACCTGTGAGAACCCAGGCTTTGTTCAGGGCTTGCCCTGGGTGCGCTCATTCCTCTTCTCACCCATTGTGTACATTTTCTCTTTGTTATTTCACCCTTTTTCCTGTGTCCCAGTTTACTTCTCAACTCCAAAGAATGTTGTGGGGCCAAAACCAGTGTAGTTCAGTGGTAAGCGTGTCAGCCTGTGGGCTGAAATATCCCAGGTTTGATTCTAGTCATGGGGGTGTACCTTGATTGCCAGCACATCCCCAGTGGGGGTGGGGTGTGTGCAGGAAAGTGGCTGATTGATGTTTCTCTTCCATTGATATTTCTGGCTCTCTATCCATCTCCCTTCCTCTCTGTAAAAAATCAATAAAATATATTTGAAAACATAGACAGAATGTTGTGGGTATCTCTTCATGTCCTGACGATTACTTTTCCCTAAATCCTGTCTCTGTGTCAGGAATAATTCTTTGTGAAGAAATCCTCAAATTAGAGAAGAAGGAGGATGGGGGAGGAGTATGGTGGGGAGGAGGAAGATAGGGAGGATGAGGAGAGCTAGTGGCTGCCTACTGAGGGACAAAGAGCAGGACTGTGTGGGTGTCTAAGGAAGCCCATCACTGTCTCCTGCGGGGTCGTGTGGACATTAGGGATCCCAAACTCTGGGCAGGGTTAGCACAGCTCCCAGGGGACTGCCTCAGGCTTCACACCCCTGGGGTCCCCTCAGGAAGGACTGTGGCATTTCCATCAGGGGGGGGGGACCAGCCTCCTGACCCAGGGGAGAGGCTCAGCCTGCGCCCATCCTGCTGTCAGCCTGACGTGGGAGCAGGGGAGCCCTGAGGACAAGCCACGTGGGGATGGGGTGTGGTTGTACCATGAATGGAGGGGAGGAACGTGAGGCAGCTGTGGGCTTCAGTTCACCCCGGAGAACAGCTGTAGTCGGAGATCAGACCCGTCCTCAGGGAAAGCAGGAACCTGTTCCTGACCAGTGTTCACCTACTCCTCAGGACTATCTGGTTAATTAACTAATTAGCTCTAATCCGAAGTGGCTGGAGGAGATCTGATAGGGGTAAATATCTACTTTCCATACAAACAATCCACCTTCCTTCCTGTCTCAGGTAAGCTCTAAGGAACCTGTTCCCACATTCATCCATCAAACACACAGCCATCCAACCGCCCGTCTACCCACCCTCTCACCCTTCCATCCACCCGTGCATCCATTACTCCAGCATCCATCCATCCATCCATCCATCCATCCATCCATCCATCCTTCCACCCAGTCATCCAACCACCACACTATCCACCATCCCACCCTTCCATCCACCCATCCATCCATTCACCCACAATCCATCCATCCACCCAATCATCCAACCACCACTCTATCCACTCACCCACCCATCCATCCATTCACCCATCTAACCACGTCTCTATCCATCCATCCATCCATCCACCCACCCACCCACCCACCCCTCTTTCCACCCATCCATCCATCCCGCCATCCAACCATTCAACCACCCCTCAATCCAGCAATACATCATCCATCCATCCATCCAACTGCCCCTCTATCCACCCACCCACCCATCCAGCCATCCATTCAACCACACCTATACCCATCCATCCATCCATCCATCCACCCATCCACCATCCATTCATCCATCCCACCATGCAACCATCAAACCGCCCCTCTATCGATCTATCTACCATACATCCATATATCCATCCAACTGCCCCTCTATCCACCCACCCACTCATCCATCCACCCATCCATCCATCCAACCACCCCTCTATACACCTATACATACATACATGCACCCATCAATCCATCCATCCAAACATGCAACCACCCTAATATACACCCATAGACCATCCATCCTCCCTCCATCCAACCGTCCAACCACCCCTCTATCCATCCATCCACCATCCATCCATCCATCCATCCATGCAACTCCCCCTCTATCTACCCACCCACTGATACATACATACATCCACCCATTCATCTTACCATCCCTCTACCCACCCATCCATCCACCCATCCATTCATCCAACCACTACTCCATCCATCCATCCATCCATCCATCCATCCATCCAACCACCCCTCTATCCACCCATCCACTATCAATCCATCCATCCCGCCATCCAACCATCAAACCACCCCTCTATCAATTCATACATCCATTCATTCATACGTCCAATTGCCCCAATATCCACCCACCCACCCATCCATCCATTCACCCATTATTCCAACAAGCCATCTACCTAGCCATCCATGCATTCATCCAGCCATCCATCCAACCACCCCTCTATGCAGCCATCCACCCAACCATCCATCCATCCATCCATCCAACCACCCCTCTTTTATCCAACCATACATCCACCCAACAATCCATCCATCCAACCACCCCTCTACCCACACATCCTCCCATCCATCCAACCACGCCTCTACCCACCCTTCCATCCATCCATCCATCCATCCACCATCCAACTACCCCTCTATCCACCCATCGATCCATCCACCATCCATCCATACATCCATATATCCATCCAACTGCCCCTCTATCCACCCACCACTGATCCATCCATTCACCCATCCATCCATCCATCCACCCATCCATCCATCCATTCATCCATCCATCCATCCATCCATCCATCCATTTATCCAACTACCCATCTATCCAACCATCCATCCACCATCCATCCATCCATCCATCCATCATATCACCCCTCTATCCACCCACCCATCATCCCTCCATCCCTTCCTCCCTCCCTCCATCCATCCATCCATCCCTCTATCCAACCATCCACGATCCATTCATCCACCCATCCACCCACCTGTCTACCCACCCTGCCATCCATTCACCCATCCATCCATCCGACCAACTACCCCTCTATCCACCCATCCATTCATCCACCCATCCATCCATCCATCCAACCACCCCTCTAGCAACCTATCCATCCATCCACCCATCCATTCATGCACACACCATCCATCAATCCATCCATACCTAATATTTAGTGTGGCCCATCCAACCACCCCTCTATCCACCCATCCATCCATCCACCCATCCATTCACCCATCCATCCATTCATACATCCATTCAACCATCCAACCACCCCTCTATGCACCCATCCACCATCCATCTATACATCCCTCAATCCAACCATCCAACCACCCCTCTATTCATCCTTCAACTATTCATCTATCCATTCATCTATCCAACTGCCCCTCTATCCACCCACCCACCCAACAATCCATCCATCCACCCATCCATCCAACCCCCCCTCTACCCACCCTTCTATGCATCAACCCATCCATCCATCCATCCATCCATCCATCCATCCAACTACCCATCTATCAACCCATCCATCCGTCCAAACATCCCTCTATCAGCCCATCCATCCACCCATCCATCCATCCATCCAATCATTGCTCTATCCACCAACACATCCACCAACCCATCCATGCATCCATACATCCAACCACCCCTCTATCAACCCATCCATCCACCCAACCATCCATCCATCCAACCACCTCTCTATCCACCCATCCATTCATCCTCCCATCCATCCATCCATCCATCCATCCATCCATCAATCCATCCAACCACCCATCTATCCACCCATCCATCCATACATCCACCTATCCATTCATCCATCCATCCAACCATCCAACCACCCTTCTATGAACCCATCCACCATCCATCTATACATCCCTGCATCCAGCCATCCAACCACCCCTCTATTCATCCTTCACCTATCCATCATCTATCCATTCATCTATCTAACTGACCCTCTATCCACCCACCAACCCACCCACCCACCCACCCACCCACCTATCCATCCATCCACCCATTCATCCATCCATCCATCCACCCATCCATTCATCCATCCATCCAACCACCCTTCTATGCACCCATCCACCATCCATCTATACATCCCTGCATCCAGCCATCCAACCACACCTCTATTCATCCTTCACCTATCCATCATCTATCCATTCATCCATCTAACTGACCCTCTATCCACCCACCAACCCACCCACCCACCCATCCATCCATCCACCCATTCATCCAACCACCCCACTATCCACCCTTCTATGCATCAACCCATCCATCCATCCAAACTTCTCTCCATCCAGCAAACATCCACCAACCCATCCATACATATATACATCCAACCACCCCTCTATACACCCATTCATACATCCACCCAACCATCCATCCAACCAACCACCTCTCTATCCACCCAATGAGCCATCCTCCCATTCATCCGTCCATCCATCCATCCATCCATCCACCCAACCATCCATTCATCCAAATACCACTCTATCCACCTATCAATCCATCCACCCATCCATCCATCAACCACCCCTCTATCAACACATACATCCACCCATCCACCAACCAATCCACAAATTCATCCATCCATCCATCCATCCATCCATCCATCCATTCAATCCCCCTCTATTCACCCATCCATCCATCCTACCTTCCATCCATCCGTCCAACTACCCCTCTCCCCGCCCTCCCATCTATCCACCCATCAATCCATCCAACCAACTACCCCTCTATCCACCCATCCATCTATCCAACCACCCCTCTATCCACCCATCCATCCATCTATCCACCCCTCTATCCACCAACCCATCCAACAACCCATCCACCAATCCATCCATCCATCCATCCATCCATCCATCCATCCATCCATACAACCACCCCTCTATCCACCCATACATCCATCCAACCACCCCTCTATCAAACCATCCATCCACCCATCCATCCATCAAACCACTCCTCTATCCACCAACCCATCCACCAACCCATTCATTCATCCATCCATCCATCCTCCCTTCCATCCATCAATCCATCCATCCATCCATCCATCCATCCACCCCTGTATCCACCCATCCATCCATCCATCCATCCATCCATCCATCCATCCAACAACCTCTTTATTCACCTATCCATCCATTCTCCCATCCATCCATCCATCCATCCATCCATCCATCCATCCACCCCTCTATCCACCAACCCATCCACTAACCCATCCATCCATCCATCCATCCATCCATCCATTCATACATCCATCCAACCACCCCTCAATGCAACCATCCATCCATCCTCCCATCCATCCATCCATCCATACAGCCCTCTATCCAACCACCACCCACCCATCCATCCTCCCATTCATCAATCCATCCAACCACCGCTCTACCTACACATCCATCCATCCAACCACCCCTCTATCAACCCATCCATCCATCCAAACATGCCTCTATCCACAAACCCATCCATCAACACATCCATCCATCCATCAATCCATCCATCCACCCAACCACCACTCTCCACACCCTTCCATCCATCCATTCAACCACCCCTTTATGTACCCATCCATACATCTATCGAACCACCTCCCTATTCACCCATCCATCCATCCTCCCATCCATCTATCCATCCATCCACCCATCCATCCAACCCCCCCTCTACCCATCCTTCCATATATCCACACATCCATCCATCCTCCCAACTTCCCCTCTATCCACCCATACATCCATCCAACCACCCCTCTATCAAACCATCCATCTACCCATCCATCCAACCACCCCTCTACCTACCCTTCCACATCAATCATCCCATCCATCCATCCAACCAACTACCCCTCAATCCACCCATCCATTATTAAAATTTTGTCTTTTAATTTCACCCAGTTTCCTATTCTGGTTATTTCTTACATTTAGATTCTGAGGGAATCTCTGTCTGTCCTAATTATTACTTTCCCTAAATCCTGTCTGTATGTCAAGAATAATTCTCTCCAGGGTAAAACCTCAAAAAAGGAGCTGAAGCAGAAGTGGAAGAAGAAGAGGAAGAGAAGGAGGAGGAGGAAGAAGAAAGGGGAAGAGAATGTGGTAGAGGAGGAGAGGTAGTGGTTATATAGTGAGACACCAAAGAGCAGGACTGTGTGGGTGGCTTAGGCAGCCCATCACGCTCTCCTGCGGGGTCGTGTGGACATTAGGGATCCCAGGATTCTGGGCAGGATAAGCACAGCTCCCAGGGGACAGTCTCAGGCTTCAGACCCCTGGGGTCCCCGCAGGAAGGACCCTGGCGTTTCCATCAGGGGAGGGACCAGCCTCCTGACCCAGGGGAGTGGTTCAGCCTGCGCCCATCCTGCTTTCAGCCTGACATGGGAGTAGGGGAGCCCTGAGGACAGAGCCACGTGGGGATGGGGTGTGGTTGTACCATGAATGGAGGGGAGGAACGTGAGGCAGCCGTGAGATTCAGTTCACCCCGGAGAACAGCTGTACTCAGAGCTCAGACCCGTCCACAGGGGACGCAGGCACCTGTTCCTGCCCCGTCGTTCAGCTGCTGGTGAGTACCCCGAGGACAGCCCTCAGGACGGAGGGTCTGCATGTCCAAGGTGGAGGAGATGCTCTCCCAGGCTTTGGGTGGGCTTCCTGCAAACCAGGTGGGGGGCTGGAATCCATGGGGTTAGCTTCCCACAAAATGGGATCCATCCGCGTCAGAGCGCCCTCTGCTGGTCAGGACAGGGAGGCGCCGCCAGCTTTCTCAGTGACCCCTACTCAGGCCCACCTCAGGAGTGCTGGGAACTGCCCTGCTCCCTGGGGTTCCCTGCTCTGCCTGGCACATGAATGGCCCAATGAGCAGTAACCTCCGCAGGGCGCGGAGAGATGTGGGTGGGGATAACGTCGCTCCTCTTTGGAGACGTCCCAGCCTCTCCCCGCAGACAGAGCCACCTGTGACTGAGGTGAAGTGACACTGGCATCTCTGTGGGAGGACAGGGTCCAGGAACTCTGTCCCTGTGACCATTGACTCAGGTACCCCAGCTCATCATGTATGGCACATCCGTGCCCACAGTTCAGGAGCAAACACCAGCCAGGTGAGGTCTTCCTTATGTCCCACCTCGGGGCAGAGAGCGGGGAGGAGGGGAGCCATGAGAGGAGATGGAACTGGGTGGTCAGGGGCTGCCCCACCTGGATCTGAGCTGCTTCTGCTCCCTCTGCTGGGCGGGGGGGGGGGGAGCACATGTGCTGGGGAGTGTCCCAGAGAGTGATTCCTGCCAATGATGGCTTCCCGCCCCTCTGTGTCCTAGAGACACCGACAGGGAGGGACCCCAGCACGGGGATCCCTGTGGATCTGAGACAAAGGTAGGGTGGCCAGGGCCACTGAGGGGCTCAGTCCAGAAAGATGGACTCTGGGTCTCTGGAAGGGTCTCTCTGGACGTGTGAGACCCAGACCCTTTAGAGGGAGACGTGGGCAGAGCCCTCCCCCTGCAGGAGGAGGGCATCCCAGGCCCAGGCCCAGGCCTGGTGCTCAGGTCTCAGCCCAGGGAGGAGTCTGGAGCAGAGCCACTCAGTGTGGGGGCTCCCCTCTCCCTGGGGTTCCCCTCTCCATCTCACATCCTGCTGAGTCCTCCTTCCCGGATACACATGATGCAGCCTCCCTGCTCTCTCCCATTGGGTGTCTGCTTCCAGGTTAGACCATCTCCAGGAGCCGATGGGACTCAGATGGTCAAGGGACAGCGATGATGCAGGTCCAGAGGGCCCCCACCCTCCTCCTGCTGCTCTGGGGAACTCTGGTCCTGACCCCCAGCTGGGCCGGTGAGTTCAGGTTCAGAGGAGGTGGCTGTGCAGGGAGGAACGCGGGGACCCGGAGGGGGGGGAGGGTGCAGGCCCGGGAAGGTTCGTGTCCAGCTCCGGCCCTGCCCTCCGTCCTCCCCTCAGGCCCCCACTCCCTGAGGTATTTCACCACTGCAATTTCCCGGCCTGGCCGCGGGGAGCCCCGGTACCTCTCCGTCGGCTACGTGGACGACACGCAGTTCGTGTGGTTCGACAGCGACTCGGCGAGTGGGAGGATGGAGCCGCGGGCGCCGTGGATGCAGCAGCCGTGGGTGGAGCGGGAGGACCCGGGGTATTGGGAACGGAACACGCAGAGGGAAAGGCGACACGCAGAGCTTTTCAGGGGAGAACTGCAGAACCTGCGCAGCTACTACAACCAGAGCGAGGATGGTGAGCCGCGCGCCGGGCCCCACACGACCCCCCTCCCCACGGACCGGCCGGGGTTGCCCCGAGGGTCCGGGTCCCAGCGTCACCCCGAGGTGGAGGGACCCGCCCTTCCCCCCACCCCCTGGAGGAGCCCGCGGGGACATTGTCCCAGTTTCAATCTCAGTTTAGATTCAGTCCCCACGGGGCGGGCGAGGTGAGGCTGACCGCTTTGCTGGGTCAGGGTCTCACACCTTCCAGAGGATCAGAGGCTGCGACGTGGGACCGGATGGGCGCCTCCTCCGCGGGTACCAGCAATATGCCTACGATGGCACTGACTACATCGCCCTGAACGAGGACCTGACCTCCTGGACCGCAGCGGACTGGGCAGCTGAGATCACAAAGCGCAAGTGGGAGGCGATCGGTATGGCACAGAAAAAGAAGAGCTACCTGCAGGGGGAGTGTGTGAAGTGGCTCCTGCTTTACCTTGACAAAGGGAAGGAGACCCTGCAGCGCGCAGGTACCAGGGGCCCTGGGGCCCCCCTCTCCCCGGGGCAGGGGCTGCTACAAGGAGACAGAACAGGGGGTCAGTGTCAGAAACCCCTCCTCCAGGTCAGGAAGGGGCCGCCCTGGATGTCCAGGGCAGGTTCCAGAGTTACTCCCCTCCTCTCAGGGAAGGTAGGGGTGCAGGCTCTCCTGGGGTGCAGGGAGACCTCCTGTAATAGCCCACCAGCAGTTCCGATGGGCCCTGCAGGGGCTCTGGGACACACGGGGACCTGCTCTCTTAGGCTCTGTACGCTGCCCCAAACCCCTTGTGTCTGAGGCCTGATCCCAGCTTTTCTGAATCTCATGGCCTCCACCCAGATCAAGACCTTTTCTCCCCTCAAAGACCTGCCTCCTGTCCTGGGCTGTGTCTCCCTGATTCTAGAAGTTTCTAAAGACTAGAAGGTCCTTGCAGGTGCCTCTGTCCAAGCTGGTGTGTGTGCTGTGTGTTCCCTCCCTAGCCAGGTGTCTGTCCACTCTCATGATGGTCACATGGGAGCTGCTGGAGAGTCTCAGGGAGGATGCAAAGTTCCTGCATGTTCTCCCCTCCCCTCAGACCCTCCAAAGGCACACGTGACTCACCACCTTGTCTCTGCCCGGGAGGTCACCCTGAGGTGCTGGGCGCTGGGCTTCTACCCTGCGGACATCAGCCTGACCTGGCAGCGTGACGGGGAGGACCAGACCCAGGACATGGAGCTGGTGGAGACCAGGCCTGCAGGGGACGGGACCTTCCAGAAGTGGGCGGCCGTGGGGGTGCCCCCTGGAGAGGAGCACAGATACACGTGTCATGTGGAGCACGAGGGGCTGCCCAAGCCCCTGACCGTGAGATGGGGTGAGGAGGGCCGTGGGCACAGAGCCTCTTCTCAGGATAGCAGGGACCTGGGGGACCTCAGTGGGGTCAGGGCTGAAGCTTGGGATCAGGGCCCTCACCTTCCCTTCCCTTCTCCTCCCAGAGCCTCCTCCTCAGATCTTCATTATCATCCTGGGCATCGCTGGGGGCCTGGTCCTGCTGGGAGCTGTGGCTGGAGCTGTGATGTGGGGGAGGAGGAGCTCAGGTGGGCAGGGGAAGGGTCTGAGTGTGCACTCTAGACAGTGACAGGGCCCAGGGCTCTGATGTGTCTCTCTGGGCTTCTAGAGTGGAGACCTGCTGTGGGGAGGGGTGGGCAGAGGGGGACTGGGTGGTGGGGAGTCTGGGGAACACTGTGAGTATGAAGTGAGCTTTGAGAATGTCACCAGTCACAGCCACTGCCCTGAACCTGCTCATGATGATTGTCCTCCACAGCCCGAGGCCTCTGCCGTGTGGGGACTGAGTGATGGAAGGTGTGTTCCTGCTCCCACTTCCTGACTCAGGAACCCCTGATTGGGGGCTGGCCCCACTCTGCCCCCCCACACTTTCCTGTCAGAAGAGGTGGGTAGGCCCTCACTATCGCTGTCTTTACTTCCTCATGCTCTGAGCTGCAAGCTCTTCCTTCCACATTGAAATGAGGTTCTGGAGGTGACTCTATTTCTTGCCATGAAGGGATGGTGGGTACATTAAAAGAGAAGATTCTACATTTTCAGGAAAATAAATATAAACACCAAGAACTTTCCAGAACTCATGTGTTTGCTGTGCTGAGCTGTCCCAGGTGTGGGCAGGGGAGGTTTTGAAGACTGAGTATGGTCGGGGTTTGTGCCCAGGGGTTGCTCAGTGCATCGTGGGCTTTGACGTGGTCACTCCTCAGCCGGGTCACCTCTCTGCTCCTCTGACCTTGTCCCTCTTGGGAACCCTGTCCCACCAGGACCTGTGGTCTCAGGGACTCACAAGCCCCAGGCCTTGTCACGTGTCCTAATGCAGCGCATCTCCAGGACCCTGGACAGCGAGCCCTCCTGGGGCAGTTCAGCCTGGGCTTAGGCCTGGATGTGGCTCAGCACCCATCTTCTGGGTGTCTGTTGTTTCTTTGCTCTTGGGGACACTATGCCTGTTCCTATGTTTGTGTAGGCGTTTTGCTCTCAATCTCTGGGTGTCCCCATCTGACAGCAACAGGGTGCATGTTCCCTGTCAGTGTCCCGCAGGCCCAGGTCCCTGCACACAGGCCTCCCTGTGGTTGGAGAGATGGCTGTTTAAGCACTTCCTGCTCTGCCTCCTTCCTGGGCCTGACCCTTAAAACCCTCTGATTAGCGTGGTCTTTCTGGGGTCCAGCCCCACCCCAATCTCCAGGCCCCTCAGTCAAGAGTCACCTCATCAGCATCCCAAAGACACCTGTGCCTCAGCAAGTGCCCAGGATATAGGAGCTCAGTGCTAAGAGCCAGGGGCAAAGAAGAGATACTTTCTCTCATCCCACACGTCTCTGCCCAGAGACCCACGAATAGCCAACCCATCCCAATAGTTAAGGATGCTGGCACCTTACTAGAGTCCACTCACTCATGGACAAGAGTCCAGTCCATCCTCCTGTTGAGGATGGTTACATGGCCCACACATGTATGGAAACTGCCCCTCAGTTTTAGCCAGAGGGGAAAGTCAAGTTCATCCATCATGTGATATTGGTGCCCACCTCCCAGGAGAACAGTAAGGAAAGAGTGAGACAAAGTCAATTGTTAGCAGGAAGTGGGGCTCATGGTATCTCTGATATATTCCTGGTTAGCGGGTGAATTGTTTCAAATACTTTGAAAATGCGCTGGCAGCACTCACTACCTCCAGCATTAGACATTCCTCACCACACCCAGTGCCCCAGCAATTCTGCTCATGGTCATATCCCCAATAGACACACATACATATGTGTGCCAGAACATATGGAGAACTTATTCATAGGTGCAGTTTGCAAAATCTGCATATAAGACGAATGCACATGAGCAGTAGAGGATGAGTGTGGTGTGTTCATAGGAGACAACCCTGTAGCCTTGAATGTGGATCCGCTACAACCACAAGAGGCACTGGGAGGAGGAGGACATGGTATGGAGAGGCAGCAGGTGCAGGGAGGCGGCCACTGTTACAATCCCTTCTCCCCAAAGCTGACGGAACTCACCTGTGGGCTAGAAATCTAGGGAGGAGTGAGCCGGGATGGGGCCAGTGTTTGACCAAATAAAACTGAAGAGGGTCCGCTGAGGACTGGAATGCTCTGTGAGTGTTGTGGATAACAAACCTCACCCTGTGCAATGTCACTGTATGGATAGGATTTCTCCACCTCTCTCAGCGTGTGATCCTTCATCTTTTCATCCATTTTTAAAAATTTGTCTTTTAATTTCACCCAGTTTCCTGTTTGTTCTTGTTCCTTCTCACTTTTAGATTCTGAGGGAATTTCGGTCTGTCCAAATTATTAACTTTCCTAAATCCTGTCTGTATGTCAAGAATAATTCTTTCCAGGGTAAAACCTCAAAAAAAAAAAAAGAAGCAGAAGCAGAAGTTGAAGAAGAGGAAGAGCAGGAAGAAGAATAACAAGAAAGGGGAAGAGAATGTGGAAGAGGGGGAGAGGTAGTGGCTAAATAGTGAGTCACCAAAGAGCAGGACTGTGTGGGTGTCTAAGGAAGCCCGACACGGTCTCCTGCGGGGTCGTGTGGACATTAGGGATCCCAGGACTCGGGGCAGGGTTAGCACAGCTCCCAGGGGACAGTCTCCAGGCTTCACAACCCTGGGGTCCCCGCAGGAAGGACCGTGGCATTTCCAATAGGGGAGGGACCAGCCTTCTGACCCAGGGGAGAGGCTCAGCCTGCACCCATCCTGCTGTCAGCCTGACGTGGGAGCAGGAGAGCCCTGAGGACGGAGCCTGTGGGGATGGGGTGTGGTTGTACAATGAATGGAGGGGAGGAAAGTGAGGCAGCCGTGGGCTTCAGTTCACCCGGAGAACAGCTGTGACTCGGAGCTCAGATCAGTCCACAGAGGACACAGGCACCTGTTCCTGTCCTGTCATTCAGCAGCTCCTCAGGACGAACTGGTTTATTGCCTAATTACCACTAATCCGCAGTGGCTGATGGTGATGACATTAGAGATAAAGTTTCTCCTTTCAGAGACCCCCCAGACTCTCCATACAAAAAATCCACCCTCCTTCCTGTCTCAGGTAAGCTCTAAAAAACTTTTTCCCAGGATTCATCCACCATCCATCCATACACCAAATATCCAAGCACCCCTATATCCACTCATACACCCATCCATTCAATCACCCTCTATCCAACCATGCACCCATCCACCCATCCATTAATCCACCCATCCATCCTCCCACACATTCATTCATCCAACCATGCATCCATCTTCCATTCATTCATCCATTCATCCATTCACCCACCCACCCATCCATCCATCCATCCATTCATCCACCCATTTATCCATCCATTCACACATCCACCTATCCATCCACCCATTCATCCAACCACCCTCCATCCACCCATCCACCCATCCATCCACCAACCTATCCACCCATCCATCCATCCACCCATCCTCCCACCCATCCATCCATATACCCATCCAGCGATCCACACATCCATGCTCCCATCCACCGATCACATAATCCATGCATTCAACACCCATCCACCCATCCATCCAACCACCCTCTATTCACCCATCCATCCATCCATCTATCCATATATCCATGCATCCATCCACCTACCATGCATTATTCACCCATCCACCCATCCACCCACTCATCCATACTTCCATCCATCCATACACCAATCCATCCATCCATCCATCCATCCACCCACCCACCCAACCATCGACCTATCAATCTATCCACCCATCTACCCTTCCACACACCCTTCAATCCATCTTCCCATCTATCAATCCATTCACCCATCCATGCATCCATCCATTAATCCATCCTTCCATCTACACATCCATCCACGCACCCATCCATCCATCCATCCATCCACCAATCCATCTACCCACCCATCCATCCATCCCTCTATACATCCATCCATCCATCCATCCACCCATCCATCCATCCCCCATCCACCCATCCACCCAACCATCCACCCATACATTCATCCATCTACACATCCACCCATCCACACATCCATGCACGCATTCACCCATTACATCATCCATGCATTCATCACCCATCAACCCATCCACCCATCCATCCAACCACCCTCTATCCACCCATCCACTTATCCATCCATCCACCCATGCATCTATCCATCCATCCATCCATCCATCCATCCATCCATTCATCCATCCATCCATCAATCCGTGCATGCACCCATCCACCTATCACATCATCCATGCATTCATTACCCATCCACCCATCCACCCATCCATCCAACCACCCTCTATCCACCCATCAACCCATCAATCCATCCACCCATCCTTCCATCCATCCATGCATCCATCCAGCCATCTATCCATCCACCCATCCAACCATCCTTCAATCCATCTACGCAACTATCAATCCATTCACTCATCCACACATCCATCCATCCATCCATCCATCCACCCATCCATCCAAACCTAATATGTAGAGAGGCCGCTGTACAGGCTTCCTGGTGGCCTGCTGCTTGTGTATTGGAGACAGACAGAACATCCTCTCTCCAACAGCTGATGTGCTCAGGCATGAGGGTGGCCCATGCACCTGGAGGATCTATGTTTCTATCTCTCTCTCCCTCTCTTTCGCTCTAAATGTTTTAAAGCAAAGAAACAAATGAAACTCCCGCTCTCCTGGTGTGCACAGTGGGACAGGAAGGACAGGGAGCAATGAGGAGCGCACAGTGGGGACGCACATGGGCTGTACTCCATCAGCGGTGACAGCTGTGGCCTGGGAGAAGCCTTCCACTGTCCCCAGCCTGTGTCCTTCCCTTCTGTGGGCTGACTGTGCTCAGCCACCCCTCTTCTGCTCCTGTGACAGGGGCTGGGGTGGGAGCGTGGGAGGCCTCCATGACTAGAACATTCTAGAGGGTCCCTCACTGGACTGAAGCTGGGACTCTGGCATGAGTGCCAGTTCTCGCCAATGGGGTGGGAGTAGAAACAGGCAGAGCTGGGTGAACCGTCCCACAGAGATTGCACTGGACCCGAGGTACTGGAAACCTAAGTGGTTTGTTCACCCGTGTCTCCCCAACAAACCACTGGAAAGGGGGTGAAGGAGATGGGAAGAATCGTCCTTTCCAGATGAAATCAGTTCCACACATTGTAAACCAGGAAGGGCCCGTGGGCGGGGCCAGTGGGAGCCCCTTTGGAAGTGCCAACCAGGTCCCCGCAGGGGAGGGAGGCAGGAGAGGGAGGCGGTGGAGGAAACATGGGGCCTGGGATGGACCAGGTGGGGGAATGACTGCAGAGTGAGGAGGGGAAAGGTGCCAGGGCGCCCTCTGGGCCTCCCGCTGGCTGCATGCACCTCCCGCCCATGGGCATGGCCTGAGGCAAAAGGAGGTGTGCTCCTGCCCAGGGCACTAGCCCCAGAGGAAAGAAGCCTCAGAAGGCCTTCTCCTTCCCCTGAGCCCACAGCGCAGGGAGCTGGTGGAGGACCGGCCACGGGAGAGAGCAGGGCGTGAGCGCAGGCTGACTCTGGCCCTGAGAGCACACACATCCCGCTCCTCCGCCAGGGCCTGGGCGCGGGGCCCATGGCTGGTGTCCAGGAGACGCTGCAGAGCAGCTCTGAGCCTGCGGTCACTCTATGGCACAGGCCGCCTCACAGCGCTCCCGGGAAACCTGCTGACTGTCCGCGCTCTTCCCGAGGGCCTGCGTCTTATTCAATGTGGAGGGGGTTTGTCTGTCTGTCTGTCCTGTACACGGATGAGTGAGATCTCACCTAGTAAATGTATCATTGGGTCATGGTTCCTGAAGGGGATGAGTGTGAGTGTGTGTGTGTGTGCTTTATGGCTTCACTATTTGTGAGTGTGTGTCTTTTAGAGTTTGAGTCTTTAAAGATTAGGAGAGAATATGTGATATAGCTTGAACGCACTCCGTTTTTCTGATTTATATGCAAATGATGAGTTCCTAGGTTAAATAAATAAAAATATATCTGCAGGTTGTAAAAATAAAAAAAAAAAGTGAGGAGGAGATGCTGGGAGCGGGCGGTGAGGCCTGAGGGCGGGGCCAGGCCTGAGGAGGGGGCGCTGAGCCAGGCGGGGGGAGGGCGGGACTCCCAGGTCGCCCTGTGCTCACAGCCGGGCTCTGAGGGGCACTGAGCTGGGCAGGAGGGGGGCTGGATCTTTAGAGAGAGGGCAGGAGAGGGAGACTGAGGGGAGACCCCTCTCCGCTGGCCTCCTGCCCCTGATGGGGTGGGGCCTGCTCCTGGGGAGCCTGTCTGGAGTCTGCGCACTGTGGGGGGAGGGGCCCCCCCACCATCTAACCCCCCACCGAGGGCGCGGTGACAGCGCTGATGGTCAGAGCGCCTTGGGGACGGTCCCCTGACTCAGAGGCTGCTGCCCTGGCCCCGCCGCTCAGCGCCCAGCGGGCCGCCCTCGCCTTGGAGTCCTGGGCTGGTCCCCGGGCTGGGCTGCTGGGCGCTCACCCCTCCCCCAAGGGAGGCACCAGTCCCCCCCTCTCCTTTCTGGGACTCCTCCTTCTCCCTCCCAGGCCCCTCCTCTTCCCTTCCAGGCCTCTCCTCCTCCCCCTCTGCATTCTCTCCAAGGAAGAGAGAAATCACTGGAAAAACTTCTCCCAGTGAGAATTAACAAGAACAAATCTAAACACAGTGTGTGTGTGTGTGTGTGTGTGTGTGTGCCATCTCCTGTGAGTGTCACGTAGGTGCATGTGGGGTGCGCTCACACCTTTGGCGCCAATAAACACAGGACAGAGCAGGGCGGGCTGGGGCCACACCGCTCCCTCCTCCCGTCCCTCCTCCCGCGGGGGCACCGCCAGCCCGAGGACCGGCCTCTGCAGACACCGGGGGCGGCAGGGGCGGGGCTGCCTCGTGAGCGCCTGCGGCCTGGGGTCCCGGAAGGGGCAGCAGAACCCGGTCCCATTCCGTCCTTTCAGCCCCGCCCACAACACCCACCCGGACCCCCACTCAGGCCTCAGCGCTGCCGGGGCGCCCGGCGTCGGTGGGCTGGGCCGAGGGGCAGGAGCCCCAGCGCCGGCCTCGGGGGGTCACCGGGTGCGGGGGGGGGGGGCACCGGCCCAACCTCAGCCCCGGCGGGGCGGGCGCAGAACCAGCTCCACCCGCGGCGCCCGGGCGCCTCTCCGGAAGGGCTCCCGCCTTGGCCCCGGGGACACCGCCCCGCTGCTCCCTGGGCGGGGGTCTGGGGGGCCGCCCGCCCCTGGCACCCTATGTCTGTGCGGGCCCCACCCTGAGCCCGACTCCCCTCCCGCCCTCCCCGCGGCTCCGCCTCCCCCAGGGCTGGCCTCCGCCCCGGGACCCCGGCCCCCGAACCCCGACTGGCCGTGGCCCAGGAGCCGAGGACGGACTGCCGGCCGCGGGGGAGGGATGGCGGGTCCAGGAGGGACGGCGGGCGGCCGGGGACCCGCAAAGGCGGCTGCGCGTCCCCAGCGCCGCTGTGGGCTGAGTCCCGGGCTGTCCCTCCGCCGCCCCCTCCGGGGAGGTTCCTGGTCGCCCCGCGCCCCGCGGCGCCTCCTCGCGTCCCGGGCGCCGGGTCCCCAGAGGCGGGTCCGGGAGCTGCGTGCGCCGGGCCGTCTCCACGGACGCGCAGGGGACCGGCCTGCGCGGGGCGATCGCGAGCCCCAGAGGCGCGGTCGGGGGACCGAGAGCAGGAACCCCTCCACGGGGGCGGGGTCCGCACACAGGCGCCCCCCCAGCAGGTCGCCCCGAGCTGCAGCCTCCCCGCTGGAGGCCTGGGGGGGGGACGCAGCTGCAGACACCCCTGCCCCCGCCCTCCCCTCGGCCCCGCCCCGTGGGCACCCGCCCCGGCCCCGCAGCAAGGCCGCCAGCCCGGGTCCTGGGGAGCACCCCTCTTTCTGAGGGAGGGGGGCCGCACCCCGCTGAGCACAGTCTCCAGGGAGAACAGCAGCCGCCCTGACCAAGGCCCCTGTGGACGGAGGGCGGGGCCCGGGGCCTCCCGCACAGCCCGGGGCGCGGGGGGTCCTGGGAAAGGGGCGCCCGTGGGGCCAGGCCCCGGGTGCTCACGCTCAGGAGGGAGGCATGTCCATTGTGGGGACACACACCCCTTAGAGAGGAAACCGGCAAACACACCCCCACTTTACAGCCGGGGGCGGGGGGCGGGGGGGGCAGAGGCACCCCGAGCCTCAGGCTGCCGGTGTGGCCTCCGCCTGAAGGTGACGGGGAGCCCTGCGTCCCGCTGCCGCTCAAGACCCCGGGCCCCCGGGGCGGCGGCCGTTCCCTCCGCGGGGAGCCCGCAGCCTGGACCCGCCCGGCCCCGTCCTGCCCGCGTTGGGGGCTGGGTCCGGGACTCGGCCTCGCAGCCCATGAGGGGCCTCCTCCCGGGGGTGCGGGGAGGGACCCGGAGCAGAAGGGCCCGGATACACCGGGGACACGGCCCGCACCCCGGGTCTCAGCGGCAGCGGCGGAGATGCAGGCGGAGCCGCGCAGCGCCCCCTGCGGGCCGGGCCTGGGCAGCAGGAGGCGGCCGCCGCCCCGGGGCGCACAGGGACCCGCTGGCTGGGTGCGGACCTCACCCTGGGGCCCCCGGCGGGTCCCCCAGGCCCTGGCCCCGGGGCGTCCCTGTTCGCATGGGAGCCCGTGGAGGACGCGGGGCCCACAGCCCTGTCCCGGGGCCCGTGTGCCCGCCTCCCGCTCCCCCTGCCCCGCCTCCGCCCCTCCGGGCTGTGGCCGGCTCACCGTGAAGACCCCACACGTGCCATCACCCACGGGCGGTGCCCACCCAGACCCCTCGGCGCCCTGCCAGCACCCGCCCCCACCCCGCCGCCTCGGGGCCCGGCTCCTGCTGCGGCCGCTGCCGAGGGCCGGGGCCGGGCCGCCCGTGCCCGCCGCCTCCTGGGTCCTGTCGTCTCTCCTTTGGAGGAAAGTAGTTTGTCCCTGGCAGCGGCCTCCCGCCTGCAGGGCCCGCGCCTCCTGGGCTGGAGCGGCGCTGGCCTGGGTGTCCCCGGGCGCTGGCCGGACCGGATGGGCACGGGGAGGGCATCCGTGGGTCACTCGGTGCCAAACAGGGAGCCGGAGGGGCTGAAGGCCCCGGGACGCCAGGGTGCAGGCGGGGCAGGTGCGCCCGCTGCCCGGGGCCCAGCGGACGGGCAGGGACGGGGCTGAGAGACGCTGGGGGCAGGAGCCCAGCCCTTCCCGCCTCCGGTGCCAACTCGGCTGCAGACCCAGCGTGCCTGTTCCCTCGAGGGGCACTCCATGCCCACACCTGCTCCCCACCAGCCCCGGGGCATCTGGGGGTGCAGGGCCTGCCCAGCGGGGGTGCCGGGCCCCTGCTCCTGGTTCGTGGCCTCTGGGCCAGGGGGAGGCGGCAGCCAGGCTCCCGGGAGCTCCGGAGGCAGCACGCCGCCCCGTCCCGGACGCCGGGCATGAACGGGGCATCTGCACTGGGCTCGGGCCCCACAGGCCCCGTCCTGGGGGCAGGGCAGGGACAGGCCTGGGGCCGGTGGGTTTTCTCAGGCTCCTGTTGGCGGGAACGTGCCAGGCGGGCCTGCTGGGGGCTGTGTTTCTGGGGCGTCTGAGCCAAAGAGCCCGCGTGGGGGGCGGGGGCCCCTCGACCAGAGCGGGTGGGTGTGCGGGCAGCCCTGGCGTCTGCTGGGGATCGATCACCTGTGGGGGCCCCGCAGCTGGACGGAGGCCACAGGGTCCTGGCTGTTTGCCCTGGGCCCCGGGCGAGGCGTGCGCCCCCCGGGTGTTTGGGGGTGTGAGTGGCGGTGGGGTCCCTGCCCGGCGCCCCTCCCCGGAGCCTGCGGAGTCCCCAGAGGAGGTGCTGGTCCTGGTCCCACCCGGCCTGCCAGACGCCACGCCCACACACGTGACGCGGCAACGCCACTCACTCCCATTGGCTGAACCTTTTGTACAGCAGCCAATCAGCGTCCCCGCGGCTCCCGGTTGTAAGTCCTCCGCGGAAGCGCCCGGGCTCAGACGCTCCCCAAACGGCCAGGATGCGGGTGCAGAGGCCCCCCACCCTCCTCCTGCTGCTCTCGGGGGCGCTGGTGCTGACCCCCGGCCGGGCCGGTGAGTGCGGGTCGGAGGGGCGGCTGTGCGGGGCGGAGCGCGGGGACCGGCGAGGCGCGGGCCCGGGAAGGCGCGTGTCCAGCCCGGCCTGCCCCCCGTCCCCCCCAGGCCCCCACTCCCTGACCTATTTCGACACCGTCGTGTCCCGGCCCGGCCGCGGGGAGCCCCGCTTCCTCGCCGTCGGCTACGTGGACGACACGCAGTTCGTGCGGTTCGACAGCGACGCTGAGAATCCGAGGGCGGAGCCGCGGGCGCCGTGGATGCAGCAGCCGTGGGTGGAGCGGGAGGACCCGGGGTATTGGGACCGGCAGACCCGGATGTTCGGGGCAGCGGCACAGACTTACGGAGAGAACCTGCGGAACCTGAGCCGCTCCCACAACCAGAGCGAGGACGGTGAGCCGCGCACCAGGCCTGTCACGACCCGCCTGCCCACGGAGGGGCCAGGATCGCCCCGAGGGTCCGGGTCCCAGTGTCACCCCAGGTGGTGGGATCCGCCTTGGCCCAACCCCCCGCGCCCTGTCCCCGGGGGCAGCCCGCAGGGACTGAGACCCAATTTCAGTTTTAGATTCAGTCCCTGCTGGGCGGGCCTGGAGGGGCTGAAGTCCAGGGGACCGGGTCAGGGTCTCACACCCTCCAGGTCAAGTACAGCTGCGACCTGGGACCCGATGGGCGCCTCCTCCGCGGGCATGAGCAATTCGCCTACGATGGCACCGACTACCTCGCCCTGAACGAGGACCTGACCTCCTGGACAGCGGCCCACACGGCGGCTCAGATCACAAAGCGCAAGTGGGAGGTGGAGAGTGTGGCCCAGCAATACCGTAGCCACCTGGAGGGCCTGTGTGTGGACGGAATGCGCATGTACCTGGACAAAGGGAAGGAGACCCTACACCGCGCAGGTACCAGGGGCCCTGGATTCGCCCCATCTCTGTGGGGCTGGAGCTCATACAAGGAGACAGGACAGGGGTCAGTGATTGACACCCCTCCTCGGTGTTGGAGTGGGGCCCCCAGGATGTCTAGGTGAGGTTCCAGAAGGATTCCCCTTAATCTCAGGGACAGGTAAGGGTCCAGGCTCTGCTAGGGTGCAGATAGATCCACGGCAATAACACATAAGCGGTTCCTGGGACCCACCGGGACCTTCTCTCTCAGGTCTTGTGCTCTGCCCCACACCCCTGTGTCTGAGCCTGACCCCAGCTTTTCTGAGTTACATGGCCTCCACCCAGGTCAGGACCACAAATCCCTTTTCTCTCTCAGAGACCTGCCTCCTGTCCTGGGCTCTGCCTCTCTGATTCTAGAACTTTCTAAAGATGAGAAGTTCCTTCCAGGTGCCTCTGTCCAGGCTGCTGTCTGTGCTGTGTGCTCCCTCCCCACCCAGGTGTCTGCCCACTCTCAGGATGGTCACATGGTCGCTGCTGGAGTGTCCCATAAAGGATGCAAAGTTCCTGCATTTTCTCTCATTCCCTCAGAGCCTCCAAAGGAACATGTGACCCACCACCCCGTCTCTGCCCGGGAGGTCACCCTGAGGTGCTGGGTGCTGGGCTTCTACCCTGAGAACATCAGCCTGACCTGGCAGCGTGATGGGGAGGACCAGACCCAGGACGTGGAGCTGGTGGAGACCAGGCCTGCGGGGGACGGGACCTTCCAGAAGTGGGCGGCCGTGGGGGTGCCCCCTGGAGAGGAGAAGACCTACGAGTGCCAAGTGCAGCACGAGGGGCTGCCCGTGCCCCTGACCCTGAGATGGGCTGAGGAGGGCGGTGGGCACAGAGCCTCTTCTCAAGGCAGCGGGGTCCTGGGGGACCTCAGTGGGGACGGGGCTGAGGCCTGGGGTCAGAGCCCTCACCCCCCCTTCCCTTCTCCTCCCAGAGCCGCCTCCTCACACCTTTATCTCCATCATCCTGGGCATCGCTGGGGGCCTGGTTCTGCTGGGAGCTGTGGCTGGAGCTGTGATGTGGGGGAGGAGGCGCTCAGGTGGGCAGGGATGGGGTGTGAGTGTGCACTCTAGACAGTGACAGCGCCCAGGGCTCTGATGTGTCTCTCTTTCCTTCTAATCGGGAGACCTGCTGTGGGGAGGGATGTGAAGAGGGGGCACTGGGCGTTGGGGAGTCTGGGGGACACTGTGATCATGAAGTGGTTTGAGAATGTCACCAGTCACAGCCACTGCCCTGAACCTGCTCATGATGATTGTCCTCCACAGGGTGAGGCCGCTGCCTTGTGGGGACTGAGTGATGGAAGGTGTGTTCCCGCTCCCAATTCCCGACTCAGGATCCTCTGATGGGGGCTGTCTCCACCCTGCCCCCCACACACACACACACTTTCCTTTCAGCAGAGGCGGTTGGGGCTTCCCCTCCCCATCCCTGCCTTTCCTCCCTGGGGCTCTGAGCTGCCACTTCCTGCTCCGGATGGAAATGAGATGCTGATGTGACTGTTCATTTCTTGCCAAGGAGGCCTGGGGGGTATTTAAACTGGAAGCTCCTAAATTCTGAAGAGAAATAAATTGAAGCTCCAAGAACTTTCCAGTCACATGTGTTTGCTGTGCTGGGCCTGTGGCCGGCGGGACGGGAGGGGAGGTGAGGACAGAACGTCAAGTCAGGGCCTGGGCCTGCTCAGTGCTCAGTGCATCATGGGATTTGATGCAGTCACTCCTTGGCCAGGTCACCTCTCTGTCCTCTGACCTTGTCCCTCAGGGGAACCCTGTCCCACCAGGACCTGTGGTCACAGGAACTCCCCTCCCCCAGGCCTTGTCACGTGTCCTAATGCAGGGCATTTCCAGGACCATGGACAGCAAGCCCTCCTGGGGCAGGACAGCCTGGGCTCAGGCCTGAGCCCCCACCCCTTCCCCTGAATGCTTATGTCTTTGCTCTTGTGGACACTATGCCTGTTCTTGTCTTTCTGCAGGGGTTCTGGTCTCATTCTCTGGGTGTCCCCGTCTGACAGCAGCAGGAGGCAGGTTCCTTGTCAGTGTCCCGCAGGCCCAGGTCACAGCACTGTGGTTGGAGAGATGGGTGTTCAGGCTCCTCCTGCTCTGCCTTCTTCTGGGGCCTGAAGGTTCCTACCCTCTGATCAGCTGCGTCTTTCTGGGCATCAGACCCCACATGACGCTCTCCAGGCCCCTCAGCCAAGAGCCATCTCACCAGCATCCCAAAGACACCTGTCACTCAGGAGGTGCCCAGGGTTTAGGAGCTCAGTGACAGAAGCCAGGGGCAAAGAAGAGATATATTCCCTCATCCCACAGGTCTCTGCCCACACATCCATTAATAGCAAACGTTTTCCAATAGTTATGGATGCTGGCACCTTACTGGAGTCCCACCCACTCATGGACAAGAGTCCAGTCCATCCTTCTATTGAGGATGGTTACATGGTCCACACATGTATGAAAATGGCCCAAGAATCTCAGTCAGATGAGAAACTGAAATTCACCCACACTGTGCTATTGCTGCCCACCTCCCCCCATGGTGGAAATGACAGAGTCACGGAAAGTCAACCGTTCACAGGCATGTGGACTCCTCTCTCATATCCTCCTGGTGGGAAAGTGCGTTGTGTCACACCTGGTGGGAAATGCATTGTCCATACTCCCTGCTCCTAGAGACAGAGCAGGATGGGGTGTCGGGGAGTCTGAGGCTGAGCGTCCCCCATGGGAGGACAGGAGGTCACAGATGGGATGAGGGAGAGAGTGAAAGGCTCAGAAGGACAGATGGACTGAAAGCAGAGACGCCTGTTGGCAAACATGTGGAGGAAAGGGAAGCCTTACCCATGGTGGCGAGAACGTGCTTGTCCTCCAGAAAGAGATGCTCAGCCCTGACGTACCTCAAACCACCCAACTTCACCAATGGCTCCCTCTCACGGACTTGGCACTCCGGCCATGCCCCCCAATCTTCTCCAATGGGGTGCCACACATGTGCTGTCACAGGGGGAACATTAGTCAAGATGCCAGCTGCCCCACTCCCCCTTTTGACAGAAGTAATAAAAGGAGAGGGTTGAATGAGGTCACAGGGGTCTCTCGGGTCTTGGAATTTTGGGGAAGTCACACTGCCCCATGGGACACCTGTACACGCGAGAACAGAGACTGGTAAGGTAAGTGAACCAACTCCTCTGGAGGCGTGAGGAAATCGGGATGGAGCCATGGATGCAGAGACACAAAGGTGGGAATGGAGCCTGAGAGTTTCTTCTCAGGGTACGCCGAGGGGAGCCGGTTGGCAGCTCTACCTGGACAGGAGTGAGGGGACCACGGTTCTCCCTTCCAATTAGAGACCCCACATGGCCCCCTGATAGAAGGGAACTTTCTCGCGATGCTTTGTGACCACTTATGACTGCCCAGAATGCTTTTCTTTCTCTTGTGGACAGTGTAGGAGTTTCATAGAGAAAGCAGTTAACTCATCAAGTCCCCAGTGAATACGTACAAGAAACCTGTGTTGTGTCAGCCAAGCCAAGGGTTCAGCGAACCTGAGGGAGGGCCGGTGAAGGATGAGGAAGAGACAGACAAAGAGAATACGCTGGGTCTAGGTAGACAGGAACCCTGAGGAGCTTCCAGAATCTGCCTGCGGAGCCTGTGGCGGGAGAGGCTGTGAGAAGCCGGTGTGGTGGGGCCTGTGCCAACGTGGTGCCCGTTGCATCAGGGGTTTGAGGTGGTCACTCCGTGGCTGAGTCATGTTCGTTGCTCCTCTGACCTTGTCCCTCAGGGGAGCCCTGTCCCACCTGGACCTGTGGTCATACAACTCACACCCCCCAGGCCTTTTCCCCTGTCCTAATGCAGCGCATCTCCAGGACCCTGGACAGCGCATGCTTTGGGGGTCCCTGAAGTCAGCCTGTTTCTGGCCTGGATCCTGCCTTCAGCCCCCACCTGCAGGAGATTGTTGTGTTTGTGCTTTTGTGGATTTTATGCCAGTTACTCCGTGTGTGTGAACGCTGGTCTCTTTCTCCGGTGTCCCCTCTGACACAGGCGCCTGTTCCCATCAGTGTCCCGCAGGCCCCGGTCCCTGCACGCGGGAGCCCGTGGGACGGGAGGTGGACTTCAGGCTCCTGCTGCTCCGCCTCCTTCTCAGGCCTCATGTTCTATCCCCGAACTTCCGGGGGACCCGGTTCTGGAATCAGCACAGAGGAGCGCCCCCATTCCTCCTCTGAGATCAGGTCCCACTGGGATTATGCTCTGCCCGCGGCCCTCTCTCCAGCCTCCAGTGGCCCCCAGGATGTGGGGAGGGGGTGCAGCACTGTGGGCAGTGCAGGTGCAATGAGGGTGGAGGGAGGCATCCTGAGCTGCATCCGCCCCAGGACAGCTGTGCGGGGACCACAGCCAGGAGGTCACTGTGTCCAGCACAGGGAGGGCTCCCCTGCAGGGGCCGCGGCTGGTTAGTGACAGATGTGAGCGGGGGCTGCCTCTGGGGCCTCACTGAGGGGGTGGGGGACCCGCTGGCCGGTGGGCAGGAGTGTGGGCACAGGGTGTGTACGAGCCAGGGGACAGGGAGGGGAGAGGGAAGGGTTTTGGGGACACCCAGGGAAGGGACTCAGGTGTGGCTGTGGGACAGGGCAGGCGGCTGTTCGATGGGGGGTCAGTGTGGGGCTCGCTGGGAGGTGACCTTGAGGAGAGGCTGGAAGGTCATGACCCAGGAGGCCCTCTGGGGGGAAGTGTGCCAGGCGGGAACCTGCAGTGCGCATGCCCTGGGCAGGAGGGGCAGGTCTCTGGGAGGAGTCATGAGGCGGTGTGGGCGGAGCAGAGAGGGAGCTGAGAGGAGCCTGGGGACCACGTGGGCTGAGGGGTGGAAGGGCGAGGCCCTGCTGAGGGAGGCGGGGTCCCAGGATGGCTTGGAGCAGGGGAGGGACTTGGGGTGACGCCCCCTTGAAGGGGTCGCTGTGGCTGCTGTGCTCAGGACAGACCTGGGGGCCAGGGAGGTAGCGGGAGAGCAGGAGGGCCTGCGGGGTGCACGGGGAGATCACTCCGCAGGGTGACCTGGGAATAGTGGGACGGTGGGATTCTAGAACCTTCTGAGGAGGACCTGACAGCACCCCTCATGGGTCCATCCAGGGTCTGGGAGAGCGCGGGCACCGTCATCAGGAATGTCATTGGTGGAAGGAGGAGGACAGCGCTGCCCACAGCGGAGATGGGAGCTCAGGGAGCAGCACATATGGGGGGGGGCATCACAGACGTTGGTGTAAGAGATGTTGGGGGGCTGTCTGCTGGGAACAAAGGGGCGGGGGACTGGCAGGGGGACCTGAGCTGGAGGACGGAGGGGTGTCGCTGGAGAAACAGCCTTGGGCGGCGACGCACAGAAAGGCCATCTCGGGCCTGAAACAGGGACGCGCCCCCCAGGGAGCGAGGCTGCAGGAGACCAGGGGGAGGCGCCGACCGGGACCCAGGGCTGAGCGCCCCCATCCCACCCACCCCGCGCCCCTCTGCAGTCCTGGCCCCGAGTCAGTCACGGGTTGTGAATGTCCGGGGTCTCGCTTTCATTGCCCAGGAGGCCCTGGTCAGTCGCAGAGACTCCGGGGTCCGGGCCGAGGGGGACATCGGGGTCCCAGCGAGGCTGGTGCGGAGGCCGTGGGTCTGGGTCACAGGCTGAGCAGCAGGAACCGCCCAGGAAGCCCGGGGCCCGTGGGTGCCCCCTGCGGGGCTGGCTGCGGGGAGACCCTGGTCCAGGGCCAGTTCCCTGGGGTGGGGCCTGGGCGGGGCGGGGCTGTGAGGGGCCCACAGGGGTGCTGGGCCTCAGCCAGAGGGGCACCCGCTGGGGACAGCTCCCCGGGGACGGGCCTCACCCACAGGGAAGGGTTTTGTGTGTTTCCCTCAGAAAGGAAAGGGGGGCCGTGTGGTCAGTGATGGGGGTGGGCTGGGAGAGGCCTGTCCTTGTCTCTGCCCCGGGGGGGGTGTGAGGGTGTCAGGAGGGGACTCGGGGAGTGGGTGCGGGTCAGGGTGTCTCTAACCTGCTACCAGGAAGCGCACAGCTGAGCTGCGTGTTGGGGACAATGCACCCCACTTCTCCTGCCTCACACACAGCCCTGCGCATGCCCTGGGCTCTGACAGGAGGGGGAGCCACAGCTCAGGCTGAGGCCACACAGCCAGGAGGCCCCGCCCGGCCCAGGTCTGGCCCACAGGGACCCCTGCCCGCTGCCCACCCCCCCACCCCGAGTCCCCTGGGGCAGACCCTGGCCCCGGAGGTGGTCCTGCTGTCTTTGCTGCTCCTGATCCCCAGACACTGTTCCTGCCCCTCCCGCCCCTGCCCAGCGCTCTCTGCCAGCCCCAGCCCCTCCGGGCCACGTCATGGGTCCCAGAGACCCCGACAGGGAGGGACCCCAGCACGGGGCTCCCTGGGAAATCTGAGCCCAGCCCTGGGTGACGGGGCCAGTGAGCGACTCAGCCGTGTGCACAGGGTCTGCTCCCTCCTCTGCCGGAGGGACGTGGAGGCTCAGGTGTGGGGGCAATTGGACAACTGATGAAATGGACGTCTGACGGGCAGACGTTGGGTTATAACTTCACCATTCTGGCATAAAATCAGACCTGACCACACACACACACACACACACATACACACACACACAGACACACACACTCACACACACACACTAGAATCTTAGTCTGCGGTGTGATGCCATCTGTGCTAATAAAGGGGTAATGTGCTAATTAGACCAGACATCCTCCAGGTCTTCTTCCAGACAAAGCCATGGTGGTGGGGGCCAAGGCAGAGGCAGTTAGGGCGATCAGGCCGGCCAGGGAGAGCAGTTAGGCTTGACCAGTCTGGCAGGGGAAGGCAGCTGGGGGAAATCAGACAACAGGGGAGGGCAGCGGCGGGCAATCAGGCAGCAGAGGTGGTTAGGGGTGATTAGGCAGGCAGGCAGGGGAGCAGTTAGGGGAATCAGGCAAGCAGGCAGAGGAGTTAGGAGCGATCTGGCAGGCAGCAGGTGAGCAGTTAGGAGCTAGCATTCCCAGATTGTGAGAGGGATGTCTCCTAAGAGCTCCCAGATTGGAGAGGGTGCACTGAGGGTCACCCCCCTACACACACGTGCAAGAATTTCATACACCGGGCCTCTAGTTGTAAGGACCAGGTGTGCTCCTTCCTGAAACCCTGCAGGCGATACCCTTGTCTCCGTCTCCCTGGGAGGCGGGGCTCTCCTCTCTGTGTGTTCCCTGCAGTGTGAGCATGAGCGTGGCTGTGTGTACACGAGGCAGCAGAGGGAGAGAGAACTCCCAGAGAGACTGTCCCTGGGTCCAGTCTCAGAAGTGGTGTGATCACGCTCCTCGGAGGGGGAGGAAGAAATGGGGCGGGGGAGCCGGCCCTGGGCCCACCTGGGAAAGGGGCCACATCCGCTGCCCCCCACCTCTAGGTCCCTATCCCAGCCCGGATCCCCAAGGCCCCACGGGGTTGGGGGATCGGATAGGTGGCCAGGATCACCTAGCCGGAGCGCAAAGGAAGGAGCAGACACCAAGATGCAGGCGGCCATGAGCGCGGTCCCCCCCAATTCCCTCCCTGGGCTGCAGCCCCCGAACCAGGCTGGGCCTTCTGGGAGGAAGGGAGCCGGACAAACCCTGGTCCCGGCAGACTTTCCAAGGATGCAGCCAGGGAGCTGCTCTGCCACCATCGGAGCCGCGGCCCAGAAGCAGGCCGCCTGGGAACGGGTCACCCCCGGGGTCCCCAGGAAGGCGAGGGGCGGGCCCCTTTCCCACCCACCCGGGGCCCAGGAGGAGGGGCTCCCCACACCGGACCCTGGTCCCCATGCAGCGCGGGGCAGGGCGGGCGGGGACCCGCTCTCCGAGGCCCAGTCCGTGGTCCTGCCCCATCGCTCCGCCCGGGGGGACCCTGACTGAGAGGCTCCAGTGACACCCACAGAGTCTAGTGAGGCCCCCGTGGGCGCCCCGGCCACGCACACCCACCCAGGGTCTGAGCACGCTTCCCCTGGGGCGGGGTTCCCATGGCAACAGCACAGCCTCCGGAGGGACAGCTCCCTCTCCCCAGCCTCCCCCCAGCGCACCTCCTGGTGGTGGGAGCGCCATCCCACGCGGGGCGCGTCCTTATTCAGCGACGGAGCCAGAAGCCACGAGGCTAGGAAGGCTTGGCGGGGCGCCCCGGGCACGCAGTCCCGGGGTCACCGTCCTGACACCTCCCGTCCCAGCCCCGAGGGCGGAGGCAGCGTGGGCCCTGGTGCAGGGTCTGCCTCCGAACCCCAAACCCAGATGCCACGAGCATCTGCAATTCTGCTCCACGGGGCTCCCGTCACCCCCCCCCCCCCAGCTGCCTTGGGGCACCTGCTACCGCGTGACAGGGGCACCGCCCCATCACATCCCCCCTGGCTCTGTGTACCCCTGACACAGTCCCCCCAAAACTGTCCCCACAACACTGTCCCCCCAACACAGTCCCCCCTGACACTGTCACCTTCTGACACTGTCCCCCCCTGACACTGACCCCCTGACACTGCCCCCCACAGGCACTGCCCCCCTGGCTCTGTCCCCCCTGACACTGACCCCCTGACACTGTCCCCCCTGACACTGTTCCCCTGACACTGTCCCCCCTGACACTGTCCACCCCTGACACTGTTCCCCCTGCCACTGTCCCCCCCTGACACTGTCCCCCCTCTGCTGGCTCTGTTTCTCCCTGATACTTTCGCCCTGACACTGTCCCCCATGACACTGCCCCCCCCACACACTGTCCCTCCTTGCTCTGTCACCCAGGCACAGTCCCACCTGGCTCTGTCCCCCCCCAACACTGTCTCCCCTGACATTGTCCCCCCTTGGCATTGAACCCCTGGCTCTGTTCCCCCCCCCCCAGCTCTGTGTCCCCACCGGGGGACACCACCTAGTGAGACAGCCATAGGGCAGTGGCATTTCACCCCATCCCTGCTCCCTGGGGGGCTCAGGGTGGGGTGCCGGGGCCTCCCCCTCATTCCACACGTCTCCTGTCCCCTCACCTGCCAGCCTAGAGTCCAGCTCCACAGGGTCTTCGTGCCCCTAATGCTGTCAGGCCCGTGGCTGTGGGCAGCAGGTGGCACATTGGGAACCTCCATTCCTGCGTCCCTCATTAGAGGGCGGGCACGTGGCCACCTCCAGGGTGTCCAGTACTCCCGCCGGTGCCCATCTGGCACCGCATGTCCTACCTGGACACTCAGAGCCAGGGCAGCAAGCACCTCCGGCCACACCCGGGGCCTCCGGGATGCGTTGTCTGAGTTACACAGCGGGGTCCCCGGTCAGCACCAGTTCTAGCGCCGGCTGAGGGGAGGCGCGGGAACCATGGCCACCGGGGCGGTCTTGGCGGGGAGACCTGCACACACTCCACCCGGCGTGACCCAGGCGCCCCCCGAGGCTGGGGTGACCACGAGAAGAGCCCCTGGTTCGGGTCCAAAGTCACCCTCAGCACCTCTGCTCCGGGCCCTCCCTCAGAGCCTCCCACTCAGGTCTGAGGGCCGGATGGGGAAACAGAGGCCGAGCACAGGGTGGGCGAGAGAGGGCGCTGGGCCCACCCCCGCCTGCCGCCTCCCGTGGGTGAGGTCCCTGGTGTCCTCTCTCTGAGCCCCAGTTCCCTCAGCTGTCACAGGACAGGCCCCCCAGCCTGCCTCCCCCAGCCCCAGGTGCAGGGGGGAGGAGGGGACAGGAAGGCGCTTTGGGAACGTGGGAGCTCCAGGAGGGGGTACAGGAGGGGTCCCGCCCCCAGGGCGCCTGCCAGTCCCATGGGGCTGCCCTGAGGGTGGAGCAGGGACCCCTAGCCTGCCCCTCCCCTGCCCGGCCTGCCTCAGTGGAATGGGAGCACATGGCTAGGGGTTAGGAGAGGGCGAGGGAGCATTCCCTGAGTGTGCACGTGTGTGTGTGTGTGTGTGTGTGTGTGTGTGTGTGAGAGAGAGAGAGAGAGAGAGAGAGAGAGAGAGAGAGACAGAGCCACACAGAGCTCACACCACTGCCCCCTCTGCCCGCCCACTGGACTGGGGTCAGGGGTGGCACAGACAGAAGCTGATGACCAGATGGGGTGGTGGTGGTAGGAGGGGGGTGCCCGCCTCCTGGGTGGCGTGGTGGGAGCTGGAAGGCCTGGGCTGAGGGCCAGCCTCCCATCCCCGCTGGCTGTTCACCGCTGTGCTCCCGCCCTCATGGCGGCTCCAGCTTGCCCCTCAGGAGGGGGGCGGGGGGCATCTGGCTCAGCGGCTTCCCCGTGGGAACCAGGTCTTCGCAGGACGCGGTGGGATGGGCGCACACGTGGCCCGCGATGGCACTCATCCGCCTCCTTGGCGTTCGGAGGGGAGCCTGGCGGTGGAGTGACAGCCTGGGGGACGCCACTGCCCAGCGGGGTCTGGAGGGTGCAGAGCGGGTGGCGGTGCCCAGCTGAGAGCGGCGGGTCCGCCAGGAGCAGCCAGGGGCGCCGCGGCAGGGCCTGTGTGGGGCCCGGGGGCCGGGGCGGGGCCGGGCTGAGCCCTGGGGGCACCATGGGGCCTGTGCCCAGCGCTCCTGCTCCGCGGCCTCCTCTCCGCGCTGGGGCGGCGGCGGGGACCCGTCTGCTTGGGGGGCTCGGCCGGGAGAGACGACAAGTCTTCCTGTCCCCGATGGGATTCGGGGTTCAGGGGTCCCCTGCTCACGGAGGGCCGCCCCTGTGGGCACCGGGGCCCCATTCGTCCTGCTGTGCGTGGGGCGCTCTACCTGCCCCGCTCAATCCGCTCCCCCCTCTCGCTGCCGCCTTTGGGCCTGGGCTGCTCTGCAGAGTCCAGCTCCCGCTCCTCCGTCTGGTCACGGACCCCAGGGGCCCCGGGGAGCCGCGGCCGCCCAGCTCCAGGGCTGGGTCCCAGGGCTCAGGGGATGGAGGACCAGCCTCCTGGGGAGGGAGCACCCCAAGCCCACCCCTGAGGGGCGGGAGGTGGGCGGGGTCTCCCTGGAGGAAGCGCAGCGCCCGCCCGCCCGGCCCTCCTGGGGCTGCAGGAGCCCCTCGCACAGCATCCCCAGCTGCTCCCCAGGCCCAGCCCCTGGGACCCCGGACCCCGCAGCTCAGGGGGGCGCTGCGCCCTCAGGGCCCAGAAAGCGCTGCCCGAGGCTCCTCCACCTGCAGGTCTGGGCCCGGGGCCGCTGCCTCCGCCTCCTCCGCGGCCTCCCCGCTGGCCATTCCCTGTGGCCAGGCCGCCCAGCCGAGCCCGGACCGGGCAGGGCGCCCCGAGCCCCGTCTCAGATTTGTCCTCGGACTCGAGGCCCCTGCAGCCCCCCCGGGGGGGGGCGGTTCCGGCCTCAGGGCGGCCCTCCTCCCGCGGCCACTGGGCAGCGGCCCTTCCCCGGCGCAGGGGCTGAGCCTGGGCCAGGCCTGTCCTTCCTCAGGACGGTGCCTCCTTCCTTCAGGAATAAGGGGTCTCCCGCGGCCCCTGGATCTGACGGGGGGGGCGGCGGCAGGCCGGGGGTCCCCACAGAGCCCCTGGGGTTCCTGGTGGAGGAGACAGCGGAGCCCCTAGGGGAGCTGTGGGGACTCCGAGGGGGAGTGATGGCTCCTCCCTCCCTCCTGGGCGGTGTGAACCGGCCACGCAGGCGCCACGTGGGGCTTTGAAGGTGGTCTCCTGCCCTGGCCGGTGTGGCTCAGTGGATAGAGCGTCGGCCTGCGGAATGAAGGGCCCGGGTCCCATTCTGTTCCAGGGCACAGGCCTGGGGTGCAGGCTCCTCCCCAGTGCGGGGGGGAGGGGGGAGTTGTAGGGGGCACCCGCTCCATGATTCTCTCATCATTGAGGTTTCCACCTCTACCTTCCTCTCTGAAATCAATAAAAAATATATTTGCCAAGAGAAAATAAAATACAAACGGTCTCTGTTACATAACAGTATTTCTTAATTAAATAATATTAATAATCTAGAGAATAAGATAGAAATATGCAAATTAGACCAGGATATCAGGACCAGCTCAGAGCAAACCTCCAGCCGCCTCGGACACACACCAGGGCTGGGGGCAGCTTGGGGTCCCCCCACCCTGCCCTGGTGCCAGCCAGCCCCGAGGCCACTCCCCCGGGGGTTGGGGGGCAGGCACAGCGCGCTGCTGCCCTGGGGGCAAGGCCCCAGCAGACCCAGGGCCCTGCCCAGAGGGGCACAATGAGCTGGGGGGGGGGCAGACTGTGGCTGAGGCCGCTCCCCACCCGCTGTCAGTAGGACACCCCCTGAGGGCTCCCCCACTGTGAGGGGGCAGGCTGGGCTGAGGACACCCACCAGAGCACGAACTTCCTGCAAACGCCCCTAGTAATAATAATAATAACAACAACAATAGTAATAATAACAGCAGTAATAGACCTTCCTGCAGTCTGTCCATGCTAAGGGGGCGCTCAGCTCACACCCTGTCGCCCCTCCCCGGGCCCAGCCCCCTTTGCAAGGAGGACGCCCCGCGATGAGCACCCCCATCCCCGGGGCTCCCCTCCCTGCGGGTCCCTGTGGTCGGTGCGGGTCAGGCGGGGCTCCGTCCAGCGGGGACTCACTCTCCCATCCGCCCGGGACAGGCCGCGGCCCAGCGGCTGAGCGCGGCCCTGCGCCCGGGTCTGAGCGGGAGGAGCGGCCGCCCCCGCCCGGAGCTCCGCGTCCCCTCCTGGCGCTGCGCGGGGCCCCCCTCCAGGCAGCGGGGACGGGGCGCTGGCGCTGGGAGAGCCCCGCCCTGGGAGGGAGAGCAGCGCCGGGAGGGGTGGGCTGCCCTGGGGAGCCGCTCTTTCCGGGTCCCCCTGGTCCAGCTCTGGTGGGGGGTGGAGGGGCAGGGGGACCTGGCGCTGAGCCCCGGGATGGAGGCCCCCCATCACGTCCTATAAACTCCTGGGCTCAAGAGAAGCCCCGCCCCCGGGAACCTCCTTTTATGGGGGACCCGCCTCAGAGTCAGGGGGGCCGCCTCCCAGGCCTCCCCAGGGAGGAGCCCAGAGGTGAGCGCTCCCCACACACACCCCGCCCAGCCCTGCCCACGCGTCCCCTTCACACGGACACGCCCCGTGGACCCCGCGTGCTCCCATCACGTCATCGCTGGGGCCGCGGGCTGGGGGGCCTTCACAGCTGGTCCCGCGGCTCCCCCTCTCCCTCCCCCTCTTTCCTACAGCCACTTCCAGACGACTCTTCATTATTATTATTATTATTATTATTATTATTATTATTATTATTCCTATTGATTTCAGGAGGAAGGGAGAGGGAGACATAGGAACACCCATGATGGGAGTGTAAGGTCCCAAGACCCCCGGTGAGTCCGATGGAGGGGGCGACGACCCCATGTCAAACGCCGAGACCGAAACTTGATGCAAAAAGCATGAGGTTTTATTAGTACAAGCGCAGCGCAGGGGCTTCTCAAGCAGCCAGCATCAGTGCTGGCTGGCTGAGAGCCCCGAGTATTACAGGACATGAGTTTATATAGGCTAAAACCACGCGCAGGTGGTCTGTAAATCAGAGAACAATGTTAACAGATAATATTTGGCTCATAATAGCTGACAGTTGACTCATTTCCCAAGGAGGCTGGATGGTCTGTTTTTGCAGGTCGATCCCAGAAACAGATAAAATACCTATAGCCCTGCGGTTAAGGAGGCTGGATGGTCTCTCCCTGACAGGTGCATTCCGAGGTGGTCAGCTCAGTTCCCAGAGGGAGAATTCCACAGCGGTCAATCTCCCTCGGGACCTAGCCCTGCTTTTATTGATTTGTCATAAAATATTACATTCTGGCTTTTTGCATTTCAGGGTAGGGAGTTTCTGGGGACTGGCTTCTTTCTTGCCTAATCTTCAACCATAAAGAACTGACCTCATTCCTGTCTAATCTTTAACCTTAAAGGTCACATCCTGGAACAGGCAGTGGGGGAGGCCAATTCCTCAATCTTGGGGTCCTTACATTCCCCCCTTTTCTTTTTAGGGAAGTTCCAATCCTGGAACTATAGGTACCATCCCTGATTGGTCTCCCGTTCTCTCTTCCGGGTCTCAAGCCTTTCTCTCAGTTTGGACATGGAGTCTTTTATAACCCCTGAATGATCAGCATAGAAACAGCACTGCTCTTTGAGGGCTGCACATAGTCCTCCTTCTTTTAGAAATAGGAGGTCAAGCCCCCGTCTATTTTGTAAGGCTACCTCAGATAGGGACCCGACTGATTTTTCTAATTTGCCTATAGATTTCTCTAGGGTACTTAAATCCTGGTCTATTTGTTGATATAATTCTGGCTCACACATTTAGCTTTACTAAGCCTCGGACTTTTTCACTGGCTAGCAAAAAAATGTTTTTACCACAATACCAAAATTCCCATTGAAGTCCAATTCCCCTCCTGCCGGCATCAAGTCTCCTCCTGGCCCGTGTGGAGCTCAGCCGAGGGATCTCACGGGTGAGGCCGCTGGTTGCCAGGGTCCAAGCCGTTTTCTGTGCAGGAGCGGGGAGCGGTGTAGTCAGGTCTGGGTGCCGTCTACTTTAACAGCCATGGGCGTTTGCAGGTTGGGGTTAGTCTTTGGGCTTTACCCACACAGAGTCCAGAGTCTCCGGGCCGGCAGGGGTGTACAGGGTCCATGGTGGGCACTGGCAGTGCATCTGCAATAAGCTTATGGGTGGCTCTCTGGGTAAACTGCAGAGCCTGTAAGGACTTGAGCAAGGGAACGGTTACAAATTTTAGCTTTTAGTTTCTCCCTGACCCTGGGAAGGATGGAGAGGAAGTTTACCATACATGATCTCAAAAAATGGGGAACCCATCCCAGTAGAGGGCACATCTGGTCCATAAGAGGGAGAAGGGCAGGGGGTTGGTCCAATTTTCACCGGTTTCTAGGATAAATTTAATTAAACTTTTCAGAGTCTTGTTCATGCCTGTCCTAAGGCTTGAGATACCTTGCTACAAAGGCTGGGCTGTTATCTGATCCTATGACTACTGGCAGCCCAAACCTAGAGGCAGTTTCTGTCCTAGTGGGGTATGCTTCAACCTGACCTGAGGTATTTACAAAAAACAAAAACAAAAACAAAACACAAAAGAATTAGCATGTACTTATACCTTAATGTTGGTGGCTTAATCTCTGCGAAATCCACCTCCCAATGCTCTCCTGGGGAATCTCCTTGAATTCCCAGGGGGATCCTCTTATCTTGCTTAGTATTTACCTGTGCACAGACAGTACTTCTAATGGCTATGCTTTTAATTACCTTATCTAAGCTTGGTAGCATCTGTCTTACAGAAGTTCAGAAGACATGGTGACACCTAAGTGGGTAACCTGGTGTAACTGGGCAACTAATGTCTGACCTGAAGCCTCTGGGACCAACAGTCTGTCATCTGGTAGAGTCCACCAACCATCTGGTCCTTTGATGACTTGCTTCTGTTCAGCCAATTTCTCTTTTTGCTTGGTGCAGGTCGGGGTCCGGCAGGGTTACTAAGATTTATAAAGGCCCCACTGGTTTTGGGGCTTCTCAGGCATCTTCCTTAGCAGTTTGGTCTGCGGCTCTATTTCCTCTGGCTTTAATTGTCTCCCCTTTCTGATGTCTTTTGCAGTGCACTATTGCAGCTGCCTTTGGGAGTCAGATGGCCTCAAATAAGGCTAAAATAATGTCCTTTCTGGCTGGAGTTGGCAACCCTCTTTCCCGGGGGATGGCACTGTGTCCCCATCAAAGAGTCTGGATTAAGGCCAAAAGTTCAGGAACTGTGCCCAAACTGTGTGGTCCATGGTGACTACTGCTGCCCCGGCATATCAGATCCCATCCTGTACATAACTGCTCCCATCCGTGAACAGTACCTTGTCTGGTGATGATGGCAGGACATCTGTCAGTACTGCGTCTGTTACCTCTATGCAGT
This sequence comes from Vespertilio murinus, assembly GCA_963924515.1. Classification (NCBI taxonomy): domain Eukaryota; kingdom Metazoa; phylum Chordata; class Mammalia; order Chiroptera; family Vespertilionidae; genus Vespertilio; species Vespertilio murinus. Next base: position 49,392,766 of record OZ004716.1, on the reverse strand, counting down.
CATAAATGGGTTCCTCTGGATCATCTGGAAGCAGGCTGGCAGGGTTGATGGAAATGTCTTATGGAATCGGACACAGGGCTGGTCCAGGAGAAGAGCTTGGCACTGGGTGATTCTGGTGTTTGACATCCATCTCTCTGGAATACTCAAACGAGGGCCTCAACGGCATGGGGTGTTGTCTGGGCTAGCTCCTGGCCCAGAGTCTGCTTATCTGCCTCCTTCACCAGCAATGCTGTATTGGCCACTGCCCAGGGCACACTGGCCACTCCGCTGCCACAGGGTCTAGCTTCTTAGACAGATAGGCATCAGATCTCTTCCAGGGACCTAGAGTCTGAGTGAGAACCCCTTTTTTTAATGCCCCTTACCTCAGTCCCTTGGTGACATCTGGCAAGGCTAGGGCAGGTGCTGAGATGAGAGCCTTCTTTAGCTCCTCAAAGGCCAGTTGTTCCACTGTGGTCCAGTTCAGCGGCTGCATTCCCCCAGTGCGTGTTCCTTCCCAGGTCTATGGTCCTTCTTGATGTCCCAGGAAAACAGGCAGTTTGTCTGGTGGCTCTCTGGACTGATATCTTCTTAGAGGTCCCATTGGCTCTGTCAAGACTGAATAAACTGCCCCAGTGTTCACCAGTAAGTTAATAGGTTTGCCTCTCACTTGTAAGGTTACCCGTGGGGGCTTAATGGAAAGGAGCCCCGGTCCTGTTAAAAAAAACTCCTGAAGTCTAAGTTTCCCTTTCTTGCCTCTCTAGCTAATCTGCTAAGACATCCTCCCTTGTAGTGCCTATGTTTCCTACAATAGGCATACTAATTCCTTTTTATTTACTGCTGGCCTTTTCTTCCTTTCAACCTTTCTCTGTTCCTCTTCTCATCACATGCACAACCTTCACAAAAATCTTTATTATTTTAAATTAGCCTTTAAACTTTCTCTCTATGTCTTTCAAAAATTCAAAACCATGCCTTAAATTTTCTATTATTAAAAAGTATTTAGAAAAGGAGAGAGAGAAGAGAGAGCCGGCTCAGCCCCCTGTTCCTAGGCCTCCAGCAGCTTGAAATTTAAAGTGACACATTTTTCCTACAGATAAGGATCTCAGTTTCTGATAAGCCTGAAAAGAGGAATGGGGAATTTCTAACTGCACTTTTAAGCTTCCTAAGCCCCCTAACAGAACACGGTGAAAAGTGTCCAAGCAGTCACGGGAGTTTGGGGGGTCTCATTGGGGTATAGGGGGGTCACAAAAGAATTTCCCTCCTAGTCAGCCACCCCCTCCAGCTACACTAAACAACCCCGGGAGGGTGGAGACAGGGATCAGCGCAGGTCCCAGGTGGCGAAGGCGCTGCTTCCACAGAGGCATTTTCACTTGCCTCCTGCTGATGAAGGTGGCGTAGGGGAACCGGTGACCCTTACACTGAAATCAGACTCCCTGAATGTTCTGAAAAGTTCTTCTGCTCGACTGTTTCCATTAATATTATTGATTTTAAAACCATAACTTAAGAGTTGACATACACACACCAGGACCTAGTTGTCCTCAAAATATTTTCTTTTCTTTCTAAAGATTTTACAAAGTACTGTAATCATTAATCACATCAAATTTAAATGAGCAATTGAGACAAACAGTTCTGAAACCATTCCTCCACCACTGATAACTGGGTGGCGGCAGGTGTCTGAAATAAGATTCATTTAGTTTTTGAGCTTGCTGGGCAGACTTGGTGACTTTGCCAGCATAATCTTCCTTCTTGTAAACAGTTAACTTAAGTATCTGCTTTTAACTTTTTGTACCACAATTGTTACAATTTCATACCTTCAAATTAATAAACATACATAGAACTTTTGTTAGGCCGGCCGTTTTCCCTCTGGCAGAAAGCAAGCACCCCTGGAGAAAGAGTTCCCCATGGCCACTTGGGGCGGTTTGCTAGGTCAGAGCACTTAGTTTTAAACAAATTAAAAGTTTCTTTCCTTCTCCTTTTTTTTTCTCACAGATTTTCACACTTACATGAACAAATAATTATACCCAAGCAGACAAACAAAATATCAAACAAACATCTGTACTTATACCCTTTCAATAAACAAGTAACATTATAGTGTTTCAGCAAAACAGAAATGGCACTTATGTTGGGCAAAGAAACCAAGACTAATACTCTAGGAACCACGAGAGGAAAGTTATCTTACAGACCGGCATTGACCTTAAATCAAAAGCAGTAATATAAGACAGAGACAAAGAACAAAAAACTATACAACCAGACACCGGGCCCACACGAACTTACACAGATACAGAATACCAGACCAGATGAGGGATGATATCCCTCCCAGACGCTAGCCCGGCCGGACACGCAAGTGCCCGTCGCTGACCAGCTACCAGAAGTGACCTCACGGTCACCACCCGTCCCTGGGGCGTCCCCCAGGGTGACAGCTTTTTTGGTCGAAGACCTTTCAACCAGAGGTGCCGATTCCTTACGGTACCGACACCCTGTCCCAGACGAGGGATGCAATCCCTCCCAGATTCCAGAGAACACAAAAAAACGGACAGAGGACAAAACAAACACTGAACAACTCCGGAGACTGCTTACCTCCAAGACCGATCTTGGCGCTTGAGGGGTGGTCGCCCCAAATCCCGGACGAGCCCCCAAATGTAAGGTCCCAAGACCCCCGGTGAGTCCGATGGAGGGGGCGACGACCCCATGTCAAACGCCGAGACCGAAACTTGATGCAAAAAGCATGAGGTTTTATTAGTACAAGTGCAGCGCAGGGGCTTCTCAAGCAGCCAGCATCAGTGCTGGCTGGCTGAGAGCCCCGAGTATTACAGGACATGAGTTTATATAGGCTAAAACCACGCGCAGGTGGTCTGTAAATCAGAGAACAATGTTAACAGATAATATTTGGCTCATAATAGCTGACAGTTGACTCATTTCCCAAGGAGGCTGGATGGTCTGTTTTTGCAGGTCGATCCCAGAAACAGATAAAATACCTATAGCCCTGCGGTTAAGGAGGCTGGATGGTCTCTCCCTGACAGGTGCATTCCGAGGTGGTCAGCTCAGTTCCCAGAGGGAGAATTCCACAGCGGTCAATCTCCCTCGGGACCTAGCCCTGCTTTTATTGATTTGTCATAAAATATTACATTCTGGCTTTTTGCATTTCAGGGTAGGGAGTTTCTGGGGACTGGCTTCTTTCTTGCCTAATCTTCAACCATAAAGAACTGACCTCATTCCTGTCTAATCTTTAACCTTAAAGGTCACATCCTGGAACAGGCAGTGGGGGAGGCCAATTCCTCAATCTTGGGGTCCTTACAGGAGAGACCCATGGCTAGGCTGCCTCCTGCACCTCCCCCTGTCCCCCTTCTGAGGACAGAGTCCGCAACCCAGCAGGTGGCTCACGGGGAATGGAACCCTGACCTCCGGGTTCAAGGTCGATGCTCAGCCGCTGAGCCACACCCGGCCTGGCCCACGGTTCCCTAACAGAATGAGGACACAGACATTGGGAGGGATGAGGCTGGGGGAACTGGCACGCACCTTCTCAAACCTGAACATGAGAAGGAACCCCATGAGCAAGGTGATTGGGGGCCTCCCTCCCGTGTGAGGCTGCACAGAGATGGGGAACCCCAAGCCTTGGAAAGTCCCTGAACAGCACAGCGCCCGGGCCAGGCCTCGGGGACAGGGGGACGGGCGCCCCGCGCAGGAGGAGGGTCAGGACCGAGTCCGGGGCCCAGGCCTGCGCTCAGGTCTCCGCAGGGCACAGAGTCTGGGGGGGCAGCCCCGTGGTGGGGACTCCCCAGCGCCCTGGTTTCACTTCTCCTCTCGCAACCTGTTTCGGCGCCTTCTTCCTGGATACTCGTGACGCTTCCACAACTCGCGCTCCCATTGGCTGAACAGGTTCCACAGCAGCCAATCAGCGTCCCCGCGGCTCCCGGTTGTAAGTCCTCCGCGGAAGCGCCCGGACTCAGACGCCCCCCAAACGGCCAGGATGCGGGTGCAGAGGCCCCCCACCCTCCTCCTGCTGCTCTCGGGGGCGCTGGTGCTGACCCCCGGCCGGGCCGGTGAGTGCGGGTCGGAGGGGCGGCTGTGCGGGGCGGAGCGCGGGGACCGGGGGGCGCGGGCCCGGGAAGGCGCGTGTCCAGCCCGGCCTGCCCCCCGTCCCCCCCAGGCCCCCACTCCCTGACCTATTTCCGCACCGCCGTGTCCCGGCCCGGCCGCGGGGAGCCCCGGTACCTCGCCGTCGGCTACGTGGACGACACGCAGTTCGTGCGGTTCGACAGCGACGCTGAGAATCCGAGGGCGGAGCCGCGGGCGCCGTGGATGCAGCAGCCGTGGGTGGAGCGGGAGAGGCCGGGGTATTGGGACCGGGAGACGCAGATCAGCAAGGAGGACGCACAGAATTACCGAGTGAACCTGCAGACCCTGCGCGGCTACTACAACCAGAGCGAGGACGGTGAGCCGCGCGCCGGGCCCCTCACGACCCCCCTCCCCACGGACCGGCCGAGGTCGCCCCGAGGGTCCGGGTCCGAGCGTCACCCCGAGGCGGCGGGACCCGCCCGGCCCCCCACCCCCGGGAGGAGCCCGCGGGGCCTGTGACCTGATTTCACTTTCAGTTTCAGATTCAGTCCCCGCGGGGCGGGCGGGGCGGGCTGACCTCGGGGCGGGCTGACCTCGGGGCGGGCTGACCTCGGGGCGGGCTGACCTCGGGGCGGGGTCAGGGTCTCACACCCTCCAGGGGATGTCTGGCTGTGACCTGGGACCCGATGGGCGCCTCCTCCGCGGGTTCATGCAATTCGCCTACGATGGCACCGACTACCTCGCCCTGAACGAGGACCTGACCTCCTGGACCGCGGCCGACATGGCGGCTCAGATCACAAAGCGCAAGTGGGAGGCGGCGGGTGAGGCAGAGAGAAAGAGGAGCTACTTTGAGGGCCTGTGTGTGGACTCACTGCGCATGTACCTGGACAAAGGGAAGGAGACCCTGCAGCGCGCAGGTACCAGGGGCCCTGGGGCCGCCCCCTCTCCTACAAGGAGACAGGACAGGGGTCAGTGTCAGACACTCCTCCGTGGGGTCAGGAACATAGTCCCCCTGGATGTCCCGGTCAGGTTCCACAGGGACACGCCCTCCTCTAAGCGTCAATGAGGGATGCAGGGAGACACCTTGCAACAACCATTCAGCGGTTCCAATGGGCCCTCCAGGGGCTCTGGGACCCCCGGGGACCTGCTCTCTCAGGCCCTGTGCGCTGCCCCACACCCCCTGTGTCTGAGGCCTGACCCCAGCTATTCTGACTCACATGGCCTCCACCCAGGTCAGGACATAACTCCCTTTTCTCCCTCAGAGACCTGCCTCATTCCATGGGCTGTGTCTCTGATTCTAGAACTTTCTTAAGACCAGGAGGTCCTTCCAGGTGCCTCTGTCCAGGCTGCTGTCTGTGCTGTGTGCTCGCTCCCCACCCAGGTGTCTGTCCACTCTCAGGATGGTCACATGGACGCTGCTAGAGTGTCCCATGGAGGATGCAAAGTTCCTGCATGTTCTCCCCTCCCCTCAGACCCTCCAAAGGCACACGTGACCCACCACCCCGTCTCTGCCCTGGAGGTCACCCTGCGGTGCTGGGCGCTGGGCTTCTACCCTGCGGACATCAGCCTGACCTGGCAGCGTGACGGGGAGGACCAGACCCAGGACATGGAGCTGGTGGAGACCAGGCCTGCGGGGGACGGGACCTTCCAGAAGTGGGTGGCCGTGGGGGTGCCACCTGGAGAGGAGCACAGATACACGTGCCAAGTGCAGCACGAGGGGCTGCCCGAGCCCCTGACCGTGAGATGGGGTGAGGAGGACCTTGGACACAGAGCCTCTTCTCAGGGCATCGGGGCCCTGGGGTCCTCAGTAGGGTCTGGGGTGAGGACAGGGTCAGGACCTTCACCTTCCCTTCTTTTCTCCTTTCAGAGCCGCCTTCTCGCACCTTTATCATCATCCTGGGCATCGCTGGGGGCCTGGTCCTGCTGGGAGCTGTGGCTGGAGCTGTGATGTGGGGGAGGAGGCGCTCAGGTGTGCAGGCGTGGGGTCTGAGTGTCTGCCCACTGGGGGTTCAAGCCCAGGTAGAGGTGTGTCCGCCTCATTCACGGGAATCACCACCCTCACCATTGTGATGGCCAGTGTGGGGCTCTGTGCTCACACTCACTCTGTAGTGAGGCCCGTGGGAAATGAGGGGCCCACTTCTCACCTGATGATGCTGGTGGTGGGGACCCCGTTCCCAGCAGCCCCAGGTCAGAGGGCAGGTCCCTGGAGGGCGGTGGGTCCAGTCCCCACACATGCACTTCCCTCAGGTGTCCTGGTCCTGCCCTGGGTCTGTACACTCGGTTCTGTAAACTTCTCTGGGCCCAGGACTAGGGCTTCCTTTAGGACCTCATGGCCCTGCCTCCTCCCTGGTCTCTCACGGGGTGTTTGCTTCCCGCAGGTGGAAAAGGAGGGAGCTACTCTCAGGCTGCCATTGAGTATGGGGAAAGGTGGGGGGTGACCCCTGAGACCTTGTGACAGTGCAGAGGGAGCCATAGGGGACCCACCCCCATAGTTCCTCTTAGTCTTCTACCCTGGGCTCTGACCCCGTCCTGGTGTGTCCCCCCCAGGCAATGACAGCGCCCAGGGCTCTGATGTGTCTCTCTGGGCTTCTAAAGGGGAGACCTGCCATGGGGAGGGGTTAGCAGAGGGGGTGCTGGGCGGTGGGGAGTCTGGGGGACACTGTGAGCATGAAGTGGGTTTGAGAATGTCACCAGTCACAGCCACTGCCCTGAACCTGCTCATGATGATTGTCCTCCACAGTGTGAGGCCGCTGCTTTGTGGGGACTGAGTGATGGAAGACTTGTTCCCGCTCCCACTTCCGGACTCAGGACCCTCTGATGGGGGGCTGCCCCTGCCCTGCCCCCCACACTTTCCTGTCAGCAGAGGCGGCTGTGCCCTCCCAATCCCCATCCCTGCCTTCCCTCCCTGCTGCTCTGAGCTGCCACTTCCTGCTCCGGATTGAAATGAGATGCTGATGTGATTCTGTTTGTTCATTTCTTGCCAAGAAGGCTTGGGGTGTTAATTAAAGGGGAAGCTCCTAAATTCTGAGGGGAAATAAATTGAAGCTCCAAGAACTTTCCAGTCACGTGTGTTTGCTGTGCTGGGCCTGTCACAGGCGGGACGGGAGGGGCGGTGAGGACGGAGCGTGGTCGGGGCCAGGGCCTGGTCAGTGCTCAGTGCATCGTGGGCTTTGACGTGGTCACTCCTCGGCCGGGTCACCTCTCTGCTCCTCTGACCTTGTCCCTCAGGGGAACCCTGTCCCACCAGGACCTGTGGTCACAGGGACTCCCCTCCCCCAGGCCTTGTCACGTGTCCTAATGCAGTGCACTCCAGGACCCTGGACAGCGAGCCCTCCTGGGGCAAAGTGGTCTGGGCTCAGGCCTGGGCCCGCCCTCCCCCCTCCTCTCCTGGGGGTTGGGAGTTTCTTTGCTCTGGGGGCGTTATGCCTGTCCCTGTTCTTGGGTGTGCGTTCTGGCCTCACTCTCTGGGTGTCCCCGGGGACAGGGCTGGAATGTGGGAGTGCTGTGGAGAGGGGTCCACTGTGGAGCTTGGGGAGGGAAGATGGCTGTTTTATTTGTTGTCCTCACCTGAGGATATCCTTCCATTGACATTCAAGGAGAGAGGAGGGGGAGGGGAGAGGCAGAGGGAGAGACACATCCATGTAAAAGAGAGGCATCTATGTGTCGCCTCCAGCACAGGGATGCATGGAGCCTGCACCGAGGTACATGCCCGTGACCGGAATACAGCCTGCGACCTTCAATCCCAGGGCCGCACACTCTCCATTGAGCAACGTGGCTGGGAGAGGAGGGTGTTGCAATGTGGGTGGTCAGCAGGGGTCTCATTGGGAAGGGGACTTCTTACAAAATATTTTAGCCCTCGGCGGTTTGGTCCAATCGCTAGCCGGTTTGGTTCAGTTGGCCTGCAGACTGAAGAGTCCCAGTTTCCAATCTGGTCAAAGGCATGTACCTTGGTTGGGGGCACATCCCCAATAGGAGGTGTGCAGGAGGCAGCTGGTGGATGCTTCTCTCTCATCGATGTTTCGCTCTATCCCTCTCCCTTCCTCTCTGTAAAAAAATCAATGAAATGTTATTTTTTAAAATCTAACTTGAGACCGAAGAACAAAAACACCGCGTGTGGGTGGGTGTTTGCTGTCGTGATAATGATGGAATCTAAACCCATGGGCCCCTTGTAGCATCATTTCTCCGTCAGAAGTGTCCGAGCTCGAGGTCCCCCCAAACCCACGCTCCCGTGTTCGAAGATATCCATGAAGACGGTGAAGGCATGCTTTTCAAAGTGTGTATCCCTTTAATGTGTCTGTTCTACTAAGCATTACCAGGTGGGGTGGGAATTTCAGGGATGGGGGATTGAGGTCTCGGGCACAGACAGAAGGTCCCCGCTGACTCACGTGCCACAGTGACTTGGCTAGAACGCTTTGGAGGAGCAGCTAGGAGCTCCCGGCGCCCACCGCCCTGGTGGCCAGTTTGCAGGACTGGATGTGCCCGGAGGCGATGATGCCCGGGTGCTCCCTGTCAGCCGAACACTCCTTTCAGTATCAGCTCGTCACTGTCCCAAGGTTTAGTGCAAATGGTGAGGTGGAGGTTCTTCTCTTCCACAGCCCTCAGCAGGTTCTGCGTTTCCTCGTCAAATGCATCTATGTCCAGCCTGGGGAGATAGACACCGTTGCCCTCTCTGCACCCCAATGCCACTCTCCCCTACACCCGGCTGGGGGACTTGCACAGGATGTGAGAAGTGGAGCCAGACTCATGGACACGGAGCATAGACTGACAGCTGTCAGAAGGGAGTGGGTTGGGGGCTGAGTGAGAAGGGTGAAGGGATTAAGCAAAGAAAAAATAATAGAGAGGAAGACCCATGGACTCAGACAACAGTGCAGTGACTGCCAGAGGGAAGGGGGTTAGGGGAGTGAAGGGGGAATAAATGGTGATGGAAGGAGACTTGACTTGAGGCAGCAAACACACAATCTATATATATAAAAGCCTAAGCAACCATTTGCCCCTTTGACCGGTAGCTATGACATGCACTGCCCCAGGCGGGGAGACACTCAGCACACAGGCGTGATAACATGGAACAGACAGATGAATCTCAGAGGGAAGGGGGGAGGGCAGGAAGAGATTAACCGAAGATCTTATGTGCATACTAGAGGCCCGGTGCACAAAATTCATGCCAGAGTAGACCTTTCTTCCCCTGGCTGCCAGCACCGGCTTCCCTCCAGCACTGGGACCTGGGCTTCTCTCCCAGCCCCAGCTTTGTTCAGGAGGTTGTCCAAAGGGATATCCAGTCTAATTAGCATATGATGCTTTTATTATAAAAAACTAGAGGCCTGGTGCACGAATTTGTGCACCGGTGGCATCCCTCAGCCTAGCCTGCAGGGATGGGACCGAAATCAGCAGTCCGACATCCCCCAAGGTGTCACGAATTGTGAGAGGGTGTGGACAGGCCGGTGCACAAATCCGTGCCCTGGGCCTCCAGTACAATATGAAAATGACGTAGTGTAGAACTGTATGCCTGAAACCTGTATGATTTTATTAACCAGTGCCATCCCAATACATTAAATTTTTTTAAAAAACGTAATTTTTTAAAAAGAGAAAGCACAAATCCTTCCTGTAGAGTAACTACATGAACAGGAGCAAGATGCACCATTTTGTTCTTCCAGGGACCTACCATCTGGAAGGGAGTCAAGTATTTGCTCTACAGGTGTCCATTAGGTCCACTCTAAATGCAGATACAATACCAAGTCCTAGTATTTTTATTTGATTTGTTGTGGGGTTTTTTTTACACAGAGGAAGGGAGAGGAATACAGAGTCAGAAACATCGATGAGAGAGAGACATCCATCAGCTGCCTCCTGCACACCCCCCAATGGGGATGTGCCCGAAACCAAGGTACATCCCCTTGACTGGAATCGAACCTGGGACCTTTCAGTCTGAAGGCTGATGCGCTATCCACTGAGCCAAACCGGTTAGGGCCTAAGTGCTACTCTTGGTTCCGGAAGGGACTTCTGGGTGAAGACCCTGCTCAGCTGTCTATAGGATCTCCCGTCTCTGAGCTGGATTGCATATTTTGGGACAAGGTAAGTACAAGACGATGTGTCTAGGAAAAAAAAAAGTGCTTCTCACCCACCAGTGTGGTTCAGTGGATAGAGAATCAGCCTGCGGACTGTAGGGTCCCGGGTTTGATTCTGGTCGAGAACATGTACCTTGGTTGCAGGCACATCTCTAGTGGAAGGTGTGCAAGAGGCAGCTGATCGATGTTTCTCTCTCATCGATGTTTCTGACTATCTCTTTCCCTTCCTCTCTGTAAGAAATCACTAAAATATGTATATATAAAGTGTTTCTCACCTGGGGCAGCTCTGCCTCTGAGAGGACATCTGTCAATGCTGGAGACATTTTTTTAAACTTCAGGGAATGGAGGGGATAGCCTGCCTCTTATCAAATTAATTCATTTTTGTTGAAATGTGATTGACACATAACATTGTATGGGTTTAAGGTATGTAACGGGTTGGTTCAATATATCTGTGTACTGCAATATGATTATCTCCATCACATCATATAGTTATAATTTTTCTTGGTGAGAACAAGATCTAGTCTCTTGCCTTGGCTGGTTTGGCTCAGTGGACAGAGCATCGTCCTGTGGACTGAAGAGTAGAAGGTTTATTTCTGGTCAGGGCACATGCCCAGGATGTGGGCTCCATTCCCAGTGGGGGGCGTTCCAGAGGCAGCTGATCAATGATTCTCTCTCATCATGGATGTTCCTACCTCTCTCTTCCTCTCCCTTCCTCTCTGAAATCAATAAGAATTTTAAAATGGGAACTTCCAAGTTGCTAAGAGAATAGATCTTTTTAAAAAATACTTTTTTTTGTTGATTTCAGAGAAGAAGGAAGAGAGAGAACCATCCATGATGAGAGAGAATCATGGACCGGCTGTCTCCTGCAAGCCCCTCACTGGGGATCGAGCCCACATCCTGGGCATGTGCCCAGACCAGAATGGAACCGTGACCTTTAGGTTCATAGGTCAACACTCAACCATTGAGCCACACAGGCCGGGTTGATCCTCACGACTGGAGGGAGGTGCTAGGAGCCCGTGACGGGCAGGCAGACACCGGGAAAGCTGCTCAGCATCTGCGCTGCAGCCAAGAGCTCTGCGGCCCCAGGTCCACTGCACCAGGCTCGGCAGCCCCGCCCGGAGCCCCGCGTCTCCCTGGGGCCCCCCTCCACCAGCAGAGGCGCCCGCTCACCCGAGCAGCTGCAGGGCACAGTCCTGGTGGCCCAGGGCTTCACACAGCACCGCCATGCCATCGCGGTCCAGGCTGTTCCATTCCAGGTTCAGGCCCCTCAGGGACTTGCAGCCGATGAGGGCCGAGGCCAGGTCAGAGCAGCAGGCGGCGGTGAGCTCACACAGCTCCAGCCTGCCACAGAGAAGCACACCAGGGGCACCGCCCTGCTCTGGCTGGGCTGGGAGGCGCGCTGTGGCGAGACGCCCCTTCCACGCCTCTGAGCGGGAGACTTGATGGTCTCGACCCGCGGTTCTCCACGGGGGCCCTTGTGTCCCCTGGGGGGCACGTGGCGATGTCAGGAGACATTCAACAAGCCAGGGGATTCTAATGGCTGCTGGTGGGTAGAAAGAAGCCAGGACCTGACTGGTGTGGCTCAGTGGATAGAGCGTCGGCCTGCAGACTGCAGGGTCCCAGGTTCAGTTTTGGTCAAGGGCATGGACCTTGGTTGGGGGCACATCCCCAGTAGGGCGTGTGCAGGAGGCAGCTGATGGATGTTTCTAACTCTCTGGCCCTCTCCCTTCCTCTCAGTAAAAATAATCAATAAAATATATTATTTTTAAAAAAGGAAGAAGGCAGGGCCGCAGCCTAACATCCTACAGTGCCCAGGACAGTCCCCTCTCCCCGTCACAACAAAGAAGATCCAGTCCCAAATGTCACCACGCAGCGCCCAGACTGGGAACCCCTGGTCTCCCAGGACAGCATTTTACTTTGTTCCGGACCCTTCCCTGCTGGGAATCCCCCAGCTCTTCCTCTTCTTGAAACGGGAAGCTTACCCAAAAAGACCGTCAGCACACACTCACCCGAGATTCTCCAGTTTACAGTTAGGGTGCCTCAACGCCCCACATAACTGTCTGACACCAGCATCTTGTATTTTGTTGTCCCCTAGCTTCAGCGTCTTCAGGTTTCCGTTGCTGATAAGAACCCCAGAGAGGTCCTCACAGCAAGCAGGAGTGAGGTAACATCCCGCCAACCTGTGGAGGAGACACACACACACACACACACACACACACACACACACATAGACACAATCAGGAGGTCCGGTCTCGATCGCCTCAGCTTGCTTTCACTTCCTGCTATGAAGGATGAAAGAGTGCTTCTGAGATGGTGATGGTGATGGTGATGACAGTGATAATACAGGAAATGGTGATGGTGATGGCAGTGATGGTACAGGAGATGGTGATGGTGATGGCAGTGATGGTACAGGAGATGGTGATGGTGATGGCAGTCATGGTATAGGAGATGGTGATGACAGTGATGGTACAGGAGATGGTGATGGTAGTGATGATACAGGAGATGGCGATGGTGATGGCAGTGATGGTATAGGAGATGGTGATGACAGTGATGATACAGGAAATGGTGATGGCAGTGATGATACAGATGATGATGGTGATGGCAGTGATGGTACAAGAGATGGTGATGGTGTTGGCAGTGATGGTACAGGAGATGGTGATGGCAGTGATGGTACAGGAGATGGTGATGTTGTTGGCAGTGATGGTACAGGAGATGGTGATGGCAGTCATGGTATAGGAGATGGTGATGACAGTGATGGTACAGGAGATGGTGATGGTAGTGATGATACAGGAGATGGCGATGGTGATGGCAGTGATGGTACAGGAGATGGTGATGACAGTGATGATACAGGAGATGGTGATGGCAGTGATGATACAGATGATGATGGTGATGGCAGTGATGGTACAGGAGATGGTGATGGCAGTGATGGTACAGGTGATGGTGATGGCAGTGATGGTACAGGAGATGGTGATGGTGATGGCAGTGATGGTACAGGAGATGGTGATGGCAGTGATGATACAGGAGATGGTGATGATAGTGATGGTACAGGAGATGGTGATGGCAGTGATGGTACAGGAGATGGTGATGGCAGTGATGGTACAGGAGATGGTGATGACAATGATGGTACAGGAGATGGTGATGGCAGTGATGATACAGGAGATGGTGATGGTGATGGCAGTGATGGTACAGGAGATGGTGATGGCAGTGATGGTACAGGAGATGGTGATGGCAGTGATGGTACAGGATATGGTGATGACAGTGATGGTACAGGAAATGGTGATGGCAGTGATGATACAGATGATGATGGTGATGACAGTGATGGTATAGGACATGGTGATGGCAGTGATGGTACAGGAGATGTTAATGGCAGTGATGGTACAGGAGATGGTGATGGTGATGGCAGTGATGGTACAGGATATGGTGATGACAGTGATGGTACAGGAGATGGTGATGGAAGTGATGGTACAGGAGATGGTGATGGTGATGGCAGTGATGGTACAGGAGATGGTGATGGTAGTGATGGTACAGGAGATGGTGATGGTGATGGCAGGGATGGTACAGGAGATGGCGATGGGGATGGCAGTGATGGTACAGGAGATGGCGATGGGGATGGCAGTGATGGTACAGGAGATGGTGATGGTGATGGCAGTGATGGTACAGGAGATGGTGATGGTGATGGCAGTGATGGTACAGGAGATGGTGATGGTGATGGCAGTGATGGTACAGGAGATGGTGATGGTGATGACAGTGATGATACAGGAGATGGTGATGGCAGTGATGGTACCGGAGATGGTGATGGCGATGGCAGTGATGATGCTAGAGGTGATTTGGAAGTGGTGATGGTGATGCTGGAGATGGTGGTGGTGGTGATGATGGTGAGAACAAATAACATCTAGTCTTTAGCCCTAGCTCGAGTGATTACAGTGAAGGGAATTAGCAATGAAAAGAGACTCATGGACACAGACAACAGTGTGCTGATTGAGCAGGGTGAAGGGATTAAGCATTACCACCATATGCCGGAGGCGATATGGAGATGACAGTGCAGGCTGTGATGATGATGGTGGTGGTAAAGATGGTGATGATGATAATAGTGATGATGGTGGTGATAAGGATGATGGTGGTAATAGTGATAATGGGGATGGTGATGATCATAATAGTGGTGATGCTGGAGATGATGGTGGTAGAGATTATGGTGATTAGTGGTAGAGATGATAATGGTCACGGTGGTCATGGTGATGGTGATGATAATGACTGTGGCAATGATAATGATGATGGTGGTGATGAAGGTTAGGTGTTGGTGATAGTGCTAACGGCCATGGTGGTCGTGGTGATGGTGATGATGGAGGTGGTGATTATGGTGATGATAAAGATCCTACAACCTCTCAGTTCTGTCTCATCAGCCCAGTTACTCTGGGCTCCCTGCCCTTCTCCTGTCCTCATGGCCTCTGTGCCCAGGCCCTGCTCTCAGTGCTCTCATGGTGGGAATGCTTTGGGCTCCAATACCAGCAGGGCTCTCCTCACGCCCTCCACATCTCTCCACGGACGCCACCTGTTGGTAAGGACGGCCCTGAATACGTACCTGATATCATGTCCCAGTCTCCTCTCTACATGCTTCCCCACAGTACTCATCACCCGCTAACACACACGTGCATGGCTCTGACATGTATACATGCATGTGATCATCTATGGGAATGCTTATATAGGCACACATATATGCGCATTTGTGTAATATATCTGGCACACGTATGTGTATTGCTGTGTGTATGCTTATCTGTGGTTCTCAAGCAGACATGATTTTTGCTCATGCCCCTCTCAGGGGACATAGGGCAATGCCTGGGGACATTTTTGGTGGCCACACCAGGACCCACGGTGCTACCGACATGCCTGTTCCGTTAAAACACCCTACACAGCACAGGTCAGCACTCCCATGACCAAGAATGATCTGGGCCAGGTGTCAACCATGCTGAGACTGGGAAACCACCATATATACACAAACGCACAATTACCTGCAGCCTCACACTCACGTGTGTGTGCGTGTGCGCATGTGTGTGCATATGAAATGCCATCAAATCGACTTCTACAGAAGCAGGGCTGTTGGAGCGTTCCGGGCACCACGCTCCTCCCCTCCCCACAGCAGGAAGGAATGCTCCACGAGGCGCCTCCTGCCGTTATCCATCCAGCGCTGGTCACGGGCACATGATCGGCAATGTTTCTGTATGGGGGTCATCCCTACGCGGTGCCTCGTGCAGGTGGGCGGTACACTTACCCTCACGGGGAGAGGGGCGCCCTCACACGCTCACCCGGCTAGTCGAGGGCACAGAGGACCCGGGACCCAACTACCGAGGAGCGTGTCCCCCCATCCCAGGCGCCCCTTCATTAAGCCGCACGGGCATCAACGCACCCCTGGCCTTCCAGGAAGCACCAGGCGGGTCAGCACTTAGCCTCGTGGGGGATTTTCCCAGCAGGCCCCGCGCTCCCCCTCCTTCCGCGTCCCTCGCAGCAGCCCAGGGCGCGCCAGCATCAAACCCGCCTGACGTCCGCCCGCGTCCCTGCAGCCAGACCTACCACAGCTGCTGGAGGCGGCAGCCGGGCTGCTCCAGCGCCTCACAGAGCAGCTTCACGCCGCTGTCCTCCAGGAAGTTGGAGCCCAGGTCGAGGAGGGACAGAGTGGAGCTCCGCACGAGGGCCTGGGCGAGGTAGTCACAGGCGTCAGAGGAGAGGCAGCAGTAGGTCAGCCTGCAGAGACACACGCGCACACGCGTGGTCAGCCTGCGCACGCTGCACGCGGTAACGGTTTCCTGAAGGCGCGTGGGAAGGCCTTGCCATCCCTCCCTCCCAGCGCTCGCCGAGGACACACGAGAGGATTAGAATGCGTGGCAGTCGCCCTGGCTGGTGTGGCTCCGTTGGTGGGAGCGCTGTCCCATCCACCAGAAGCGCGCAGGTTCCGTTCTTTTTAGAAGATATATATTTTATTGATTTTTTTTTTACAGGGAGGAAGGGAGTGGGGTAGAGAGTTAGAAACATCGATGAGAGAGAAACATGGATCAGCTGCCTCCTGCTCACTCCCCACTGGGGATGTGCCCACAACCAAGGTACATGCCCCCAACTGGAATTGAACCCAGGACCCTTGAGTCCGCAGGACGACGCTCTAGCCACTGAGCCAAACTGGCCAGGACCACAGGTTCGATTCTTGGTCAAGACACAAGAGTCAACCAACCACTGTGTGCATCAGTAAGTGGGAAAACAAACAGATATTCTCTCTCTCTCTCTCTCTCTCTCTCTCTCTCCCTCTCTCTCCTATCTCTCATCAATAAATTAATTGAATAGTTTGGTTTTGATGTTTACTATCCCTGGAATTTATTTTATTGTTGAATTTCTTTCACAGTCTAAAAAGTCATCTCATCCCTGGCCAGTTTGGCTCAGTGAATAGAGCATCAGCCTGTGGACTAAAGGGTCCCGGGTTCGATTCCGGTCAAGGGCACGCACTTCGGTTGCATGCTCAATCCCATGCCCTTGTCAGGAGGCAACTCATTGGTGTGTCTCTCCCACATTGATGTGTCTCTCTCTCTCCTCCTCTCTTTCACTCCGTAATTATCAGTCAATAAAATTCATTTAAAGTAAGCAAATAAAAGTCATCTCAGTAACAGTATTCCAGTCCTCCTCTATTTTAAATGCCCCTGTGTGAGCAATGCATGTATCTGTACACACCTGCACACCTGCATATGCACGCGCGCTTGCGCGCACACACATACACATACACACACACACACAAGTTGGGTGTGATTTTTACCCTCTCCTCACCTGAGGACGTGTTTATTGATTTGGGGTAGGAGGAGAGAGAAAGAGAGAGGCATCGACGTGAGAGAGAAACAACCACCGGTTGCCTCCCATAGGGTGCAATGAATGAGGGGATGGCACTGCAACCCGGGTGTGTGCCCTGACCAGAATCGAACCTGCAACCTTTTGGGACAAACCAACCAACGAAGCCACCAGCCGAGGCAAATAGAAGGCCTGCTTCTGGGGCCCCTCTGCTCCCATAGACGTGACTGACCCCGCACCGCCCCACCCCAGGCAGCCCCGAGTTTTTCTGATTTTGCCCCAAGTTTCCTGTGGCCCCCCAGGCAAACCAAGCCTGCGCCCTGCTGCCCTCCCGCCCAGCGCCAGCAGAGGGCGCTGTTCCCTCAACAACACAGGCCTCAGAAGCCCTGCCCTTTGAAAGGAATCCAATAAACACCTTCTTTTAGTTTTGTTTTGCTGACGCTCTATCCACCAAGCCAAGCCGGCTAGGGCTCTCTTTTTTTAATATTCTGCCAACAGCCGAAACCGGTTTGGCTCAGTGGATAGAGCGTCGGCCTGCAGACTGAAAGGTCCCAGGTTTGATTCAGGTCAAGGGCATGTGCCTTGGCTGCGGGCACATCCCAGTGGGTGGTGTGCAGGAGGCAGCTGATGGATGATTCTCTCTCATCGATGTTTCTAACTCTCTATCCCTCTCTCTTCATCTCTGTAAAAAAGAAAAAAAATCAATAAAATGTATATATTTTTAAATATTCTGTTAACATTTATTTTGCCTTGGGTTCCGGCTCCGCCCCTGGACCCGGCCCCGCCCCTGCCCCGCCACCGACCCATCCCGCTCAATCGCCAGCCCCGTGTCTCAATCTCCCATCTTGGGTCTCCAGGGACAACTGGTCACCCCAATCCGGCCTCTGGAGACAAGTCCGGGCCGGGCCGTCTGGGCCCAGAGCCACCAGGCAGCCTTCCTGCGCCGGCAGTTTGGGGGTGCTGGTCGCCCGCGCTCCTGGGAGGTGGAGGAAGAAATGGGGGGGAGGAGCCGGCCACGACCCCCCTGGGAAAGGAGCCGCATCCCCCGCCCCCCACCCCCACGTCCCTGTCCCAGCCCGGATCCCCAAGGCCCCGTGCGGGGTTCGGGGTTCGAGAGAGGAGGCCACAATCTCAGAGCCCGCGCGCAAAGGAAGGAGCAGACACCGCGCCACAGGCGGCCATGTGCGCGTCCCCCCACCCTTCCCTCCCTCCCTGGGCTGCAGCCCCGCACCGGGCTGGGCCTCCCGGGAGGAGAGGGCCCGGAGCTGGAGCCGGACAAACCCTGGTCCGGGCTGACTTTCCGCGGATGCAGCCAGGGAGCCGCTCTGCCACCAACGGAGCCGCAGCCCAGAAGCAGGCCGCCTGGGAACGGGTCACCCCGGGGGTCCCCAGGAACAGGAGGGGGCGGCCCCCTGAGTGCTCCGGGCGTGGAGACCTCCCCCCACCACACACCCCCTTTGCAGCTAAGGCCTAGCCCCCTCACGCACACACCCCTCCCCAGGGGAAGGGAAGAGAGCATCACGGGAGTGAGAGAGTAGCACGTACGGGGTCGGGGTCGGGGCGCTGGAGGGAATGGCCCCCCCTTTTTCTTTCCTTCTTTAAAATATATTTGTACAGCCCTAAGCGGTGTGGCTCAGTGGATAGAGTGTCGGCCTGCGGACTGAAGGGTCCCGGGGTTCGATTCCCGTCAAGGGCATGGACCTTGGTTGCGGGCACATCCCCAGTGGGGGGTCTGCAAGAGGCAGCTGATGGATGATTCTCTCATCGATGTTTCTAACTCTCTATCCCTCTCCCTCCCTCTCTGTAAAAAAATCAATAAGATATATATATATATATATATATATATATATATATATATATATTTTTTTTTTTTTTAAAGAGCTCCTGGTTCTATTTCTTCATTGATCTCAGAGCGAGAGGGGAAAGGAGGGAGAGAGAAACAGCCATGCTGAGAGGGAATCATGGACCGGCCGCCTCCTGCACGCCCCCCACCGGGGATGGAGCCCGCATCCCGGGCCTGTGCCCTGTGATGGGGGATCGAACCCGGGCCCTTTCGTCGCCAGGCGGAAGCTTTGGGCTCTGGGCCACCCCGGGGGTGGGCAGAGGGGCCCTCGGGCGCCCAGACCCACTCACAGCAGCGACTCCAGCGCGCAGTCCGGATGCTTGAGGCCCTCGCTCAGGAGCAGGGCGCCGCTGGCCATCACTGGGTTCTCCACCAGCGACAGGAGCCGCAGCCGCGGGCTGCCCGCCACCAGCAGCGCCACGTCCTCGCACGCCTCGTCCGTGATGTCGCACTTGCCCAGCCTGCACCGGGGCGGGGGGCAGGGGGTGGGGGAGAGACACGGGGTGGGCGCTGGGCTCATCGGCAGAGACAAACAGAACCCCCACCGGGGCTCGCCAGAGGGGAGGGGCTGGGGGACGGGTGGGAAGGGCCAAGTATCAACAGGGTCACAGGCCCTGGCCGGGGTTGCTCAGTGGGTAGAGCGTTGGCCTGTGGAGTGAAGGGCCCCGGGTTCCGGTCAAGGGCACTTGCCCCGGGGTTGCAGGCTCGATCCCCAGCAGGGGGTGTGCAGGAGGCAGCTGATCAGTGATTCTCTCTCATCATGCATGTTTCTCTCTCTTTCTCTCCCGCTCCCTTCCTCTCTGAAATCAGTAAAGAATATAAAAAATATGTTAAGGCCGAAACCGGTGTGGCTCAGTGGATAGAGCGCTGGCCTGCGGACTGAAGGGTCCCAGGTTCGATTCCGGTCAAGGGCATGTACCTTGGTTGCGGGCACATCCCCATTAGGAGTTGTGCAGGAGGCAGCTGATGGATGTTTCTCTCTCATTGATGTTTCTGACTCTCTATCCCTCTCCCTTCCTCTCTGTAAAAAAAATCAATAAAATATTTTTTAAATAAAAAATATTCTTATTGATTTCAGAGAGGAAGGGAGAGGGAGAGAAACATCCATGATGAGAGAGAATCATGGATCGGCTGCCTTCTGCACGCCCCTGGGCATGTGCCCTTGACGGGAATCGAACCTGGGACCTTTCAGTCCGCAGGCCGACGCTCTATCCACTGAGCCACGCCAGCCAGGGCTGTGCCTTTGGTTGCCTTTCTCTGACCTTAGGAAAAAGTCAGAGTGCATGGTTGTCACAAGGATGACTGTTGAGCCAAAACCGGTGTGGCGCAGTGGACTGAGCGTCGGCCTGCGGACTGAAAGGTCCCAGGTTTGATTCCCGTCAAGGGCATGTACGTTGGTTGCGGGCACATCCCCGGTAGGGGGTGTGCAGGAGGCAGCTGGTCAATGTTTCTCTCTCATCGATGTTTCTAGCTCTCTATCCCTCTCCCTTCCCCTCTGTAAAAAAAAAAAAATCAATAAAATATATATTAAAATTTTTTTAAAAAAGAATGACTGTTGACTTGCGGGGCATTTCTCTGCACCTGAAGGTGTGTGTGTGTGTGTGTGTGTGTGTGTGTGTGTGTGGTTGTGGGCCATGGGGGAGCATGCTGCGGCCATGAGTGGGTGGAGGCCAGGGAGCGGCTCAATAGCGCCCCCAACAGAGGATTCACTACCTGGCGCTCAATCTGATGAGCGGATTGCCTGTCCACAGCTCTGAGGTTGAGGAAACCCCGTCTGGGCCCCCAATGCAGTTAGGAAACCACCTGCTGGCCCTCTCCCGGGGACGGGCGGGGGGGTCAGGTCCCCAGAGGGAGCTCTGGGCATCCCAAACGAGTCGCTGCCCGCGGCCCTCCCCGCAGACTCACATGAGCTGTTGGATGTTGCACATGGGGTGCCTCAGCGTCTCGCTCAGCAGCGCCACCCCCTGGGCGGACAGGTCGGTGCCGTACAGGTTGAGGTAGGTCAGGTGCGGGCTGTGAAGCAGCGCCTTAAAGAAGTCCGCGCTCTTTCCCACGTCGGAGGAGAAGTTGTATCTGCCGAGGAGGAGGAGGAGGTGGGGAGGGCCCGAGGGTGAGGTCCGAGCGCCAAGCGGGCACCTCCCCCAGCTCTTCCTGCTCCCCCGACCCCGCTGGCCCCACCAGCTGCTGGGAGAAACCCGGTCCCTCCCGCCTGCAAATTCTTTCCTCCGGGTCCTCAGGCTGCGGACAGGCACCGGGCCCCAAGGCTTGGGGGACGGGTCCTCACTGGGCACTGAACCCCAAACCTACGTATGTGCCCTGAGCAGGGATTGAACTCAAAACCTGTGTGTGCGCCTGGGAATTGAACCTGCGACCTAGGCCCGGTGCATGAATTCGTGCATGGGTGGGGTCCGGCCAGCCTGGCCAGGGGGAAGGGACGTGGGCGGTTGGCCGGCCTGCCTGCTGGTCGAACCCCTGGTCGAGGGGACAATTTGCATATTAACCTTTTACTACCATATTTGCCGGCGTATAAGACGATTTTTTGGCCCTGAAAAATATGCCTCCAAGTGGGGGGTAGTCTTATACGGCGAGTATATAACAAACTCTGTATTTTTAGTGGAAATGTTAGGGGGTCGTCTTATACGCCCAGTCGTCTTATACGCCGGCAAATACGTATTTTTCAGGGCCAAAAAATCGTCTTATACGCTGGTAAATATGGTATGTAGGATGTACACTGAGTGGCCAGATGATTTTGTGCTCAGAGATCATCAACGTCTGGCCACTCAGTGTGTATAGACAAGATTGCATACTGACCATACTTACTTTTTTTCCCAAAGATTTTAAAAATTATTTTTTATTGATACTTTACAGAGAGGAGGGGAGAGGGAGAAAGAGCTAGAAACATCCACCAGAGAGAAACATCCATCAGCTGCCTCCTGCACACCTCCTACTGGGGATGTGCCCGCAACCAAGGCACATGGCCTTGACCAGAATCGAGCCTGGGACCCTTCAGTCCACAGGATGACGCTCTATTCACTGAGCCACACCGGCCAGGACCATGCTTACTTTCTTAAAAGCCAGAGTGGAGAGAATGGGTTTCTACTATGAAAAAAAAAACAGGTGAACCGAAACCGGTGTGGCTCAGTGGACAGAGCGTCGGCCTGCGGACTGAAGGGTCCCGGGTTCGATTCCGGTCAAGGGCGTGTACCTTGGTTGTGGGCACATCCCCGTTGGGGGGCTGTGCAGGAGGCAGCTGGTCAGTGTTTCTCATCGGCGTTTCTAACTCTCTATCCCTCTCCCTTCCTCTCTGTAAAAAAAAAAAATCAATAAAATATATATATTTTTTTTAAAAATCCGGTGACACATCGCACTCACAACAGCTTCTGGAGTCTGCAGGAGGGCTGAGCCAGCGCCTTCCAGAGGATCGCCTGGGAGGCCTCGTCGAGGTTGCAGTTGTCCAAGTCCAGCACCTGGAGGTCCGGGCTGTTGCTGAACACGCAGCACAGCGCCCGCCAGTTGGTGAGCTTCTGGTTGTAGCTGCGGGAGACACACACCGTGGGCGTGGCCGCGTTCGCCCCGGGCCGTCCTCCGAACAGGCAGGACTCCGCTCCCAGAGCCCCTCCCCGCTGCCGGGCACCCGGCAGGTAAACTGAGTCACCGTGGCTCAGGGGGAGGAGACCCGGGGCCACAGCAATGGGATCAAATCCCGCGGGAGCCGCCGGTGAGCTACGTGACCCGTGCACGCGACCCAGTCTCATTCTGCCTCCTCCTCCTCCTCCTCCTCCTTGATGAAGGGAAAACATTTTTTTTTAAATATATTTTTTATTGATATTTTTCACAGAGAGGAAGCGAGAGGGACAGAGAGAAACATCAATGAGAGAATCATCGACCAGCTGCCTCCTGCACGCCCCCTACTGGGGATGCACCCGCAACCAAGGTACATGCCCTTGACCGGAATCGAACCCGGGACCTTTCAGTCCGCAGGCCGATGCTCTATCCACTGAGCCAAACAGGTCAGGGTTGTTGCTGTTGTTTTTATTTTTTAAGAAATATATATATTTTTATTTTTTACAGAGAGGAAGGGAGAGGGATAGAGAGTCAGAAACATCGACGAGAGAGAGAGAGAGAGAGAGAGAGAGAGAGAGAGAGAGAATGATCTGCTGCCTCCTGCACACACACACACACACACACACACACACTGGGGATGTGCCCGCAACCAAGGTACATGCCCTGTACCGGAATCGAACCCGGGACCCTTGAGTCCGCAGGCCGAGGCGGACTATCCACTGAGCCAGACTGGTCAGGGCGGTTGCTGTTGTTTTTAAGCACAAAAACATGAGGACCCGTGAAATACCCAGTGGGGAAAGCAGCAAGCCAGCCATAGAGCGGGGCTGGAGGGGGCGGGGCGGGGCTAGAGGGGGGCGGGGCTGGAGAGGTGGGGCCGGAGAGGGTGGAGCTGGAGGGGCGGGGCTGGAGAGGGGCGGGGTTGAATAGGGGCGGGGTTGGATAGGGGCAGGACTAGAGAGGGGCGGGACTGGGTAGGGCAGGGCTGGAGGGCGGGACTAGAGAGGGGCGGGACTAGAGAGGGGCGGGACTGGAGAGGGGCGGGACTGGAGAGGGGCGGGGCTAGAGAGGGGAGGGACTGGATAGGGCAGGGCTGGAGGGCGGGACTGGAGAGGGGCGGGACTAGAGAGGGGCGGGACTAGAGAGGGGCGGGACTGGGTAGGGCAGGGATGGAGGGCGGGACTGGAGAGGGGCGGGACTGGAGAGGGGCGGGACTGGAGAGGACGGGCGGGACTGGAGAGGGGTGGGGTTGGAGAGGGGGCGGGGCTAGAGAGGGGCGGGACTGGATAGGGGTAGGGGGTTGGAGGGCGGGGCTAGAGAGGGGCAGGAGTGTCAAGGGGCGGGGCTGGTGGGGAGGGGCGGGACTAGGTAAGGGCGGGGTGGAGAGGGGCGGGGCTGGCGATGAGGGGTGGGGCTTGTGGGAGGGGCTAGAGGGGCGGGACTCGCGGGGGGCGGGACTGGGTAGTGGGCGGGGTTTGGAGGGGCGGGACTGGAGAGGGCGGGACTTGATACGGGCGGGGCTAGAGATGGGAGGGACTGGCAAGGGGCGGGGCTGATGGGGAGGGGCGGGACTAGGTAAGGGCGGGGTGGAGAGGGGCGGGGTTGGCTATGAGGGGCGGGGCTTGTAGGGAGGGGCTAGAGGGGGCGGGGTTTGGAGAGGGGCGGGACTCGCGAGGGGCGGGACTGGGTAGTGGGCGGGGTTTGGAGGGGCGGGGCTAGAGATGGGCGGGACTGGCGAGGGGCGGGGTTGGAGGGGCGGGGCCGGCGAGGGGCGGGGCGGGCGGGGCGGGCTGCACTCACTCCAAGGAGCCTCCCTGGTCCTCGGCGAGCAGGTCCTCCACGTCCACGTGGAGCACCCGCAGGCTGAGGGCGTGCTGGAGGCAGGCGGCGTAGACCAGCAGGTCGTCGGAGCTGCTGGCGTAGATGTCGATGTCGCTGAACAAGCTCATGGCCCCCCTGGCGAAGTCGGGGTCCTGCGCCTCCAGCACGCCGGCGCACAGCTCCTGGAAGCGGACGGGCAGCTCGCCGCGCTCCGCCCGCTCGCTCAGGCCCCGCAGGCAGGCGGCCACCTCCCCTCGCAGGCCCTCGGCCAGCGGGAAGCCCCAGGCCCCCCGCAGCAGGCCGGCCACGCTCTCCGCCGCGAGGCCGAACACGAAGAGCGCCGTGGCCGCCAGGAAGGGGGGCGCCGCGGTCAGGGCGAGCTGGACCAGCTCCGCGGCGCTCCCGATGCCGCCCGGGTCCCGGGGGCCGCCGCGGAGCAGGTACCAGAGGGCCGCGCAGACCTCCTGCACCAGCGGGTGCGGGAACACCCAGCGGCTCCCGTTCTGCCGCAGGAGCCCCGTCCTCGCCCAGGCCAGCGCGTGCGCCTCGGCCACCCCGTGGCGGCGCAGGTGGCCCGGCTGGAAGACGAACCGGCCGGCCCACACGCCCTCGGCCGCCAGGGCGCACAGGGCCCGCAGCCGGCTCCGGCCTTGGCCCCGCGGCCAGCCGGCGCTCCCGAGCTCGAAGGCGCCGAGCAGGAAGGAGGCGTAGATGCTCGTGGTGGTCTGCGTGTGCAGGCCGAGCGGCCGGCCGGCCCGCAGCTGCTGCCGCAGGCTGGCGCACACCAGCCAGCAGGCCAGCGGGAACTGGCACAGCGGGAACGCGGGCGTGTGCTGCACCGCGGCCAGGGCCCGCGCCGCCGCCCGCTCCCCGTCCTCCTCCCCCGCGAAGAAGCGGCGGAAGTAGAGCCACCGCTGGTGGCCCGAGAAGCCCAGCATGTGCACCCACACCGGGCGGCGCAGCAGGTGGCGCAGCCGGCGGGAGCCGGCGGGCCCCAGCGACACGAGCAGCGAGGCCTCGGGCAGCAGCGCGCGCTGCAGGAGGCGGCGCAGCACGGCGTGCACGGGCCGCGGCCGCCCCACGTCGTCGTCGTCGGTGCACCGGTCCTCCACCTCCTTCCTTCCCTCCTCCTCCTCCTCCTCCTCCTCCTCCTCCTCCTCGTCGTCGTCCATGGTGTCCACGTCGAGTTTGAGGTCCTCCAGGCCGTCCACGATGAAGAGGACCTTCTCGGGCCGCGAGAAGGCGTCGTGCAGGGGCCCCGAGGCGGCGGGCCAGTCGGCGGCCAGCAGGCCGGCCAGGCTGGCCTCGGCCAGGTCGTTGAGCTCGGCGCAGCTGACGAAGAAGACGAAGGAGAAGCGGCCCTGCCACAGGCGGCCCGACGCCCACTGCAGCATCAGCCTCCGCAGCAGCGTGGTCTTGCCCACGCCGTCCGCGCCCACCAGGGCCACGGTGGCCGCGTGCTCGCCCGCCCCATCCTGGGGGCACCGTGGGGCCTGTGCCCAGCGCTCCTGCTCCGAGGCCTCCTCTCCGCGCTGGGCCGGCGGCGGGGACCCGTCTGCTTGGGGGGCTCGCCGGGAGAGGAGCCAAGTCTTCCCGCACCGGATGCGATTCGGGGTACAGGGGTCCCCTGCTCACGCAGGGCCGCCCCTGTGGGCACCGGGGCCCCATTCGTCCTGCTGTGCGTGGGGCGCGTGTTGCAGACCTGCAGGTGCTGCTCCCTGCGCCCTCCTCGCCGCCTCCCCCTCCTCTGCCTCCTCATGGGACCTGAGCCAGAGCTGAGCTCGCACCTGCCCCTGCCCCTTCACCCGCCCCTGCCCCGCTCATCCCGCCCTTGCCACTCCCACCCGCCCCTGCCCTGCTAACCCCGCCCCTGCCCCACTCACCCCTCCAATGCCCACTCATTCAGCCCCTGCCCCAATCACCCCGCCCCTACCCCATGCATCCTGTCCCTAACCTCCCCATCCCATCCTCATCCTAATCGCCATTCCTATCCCCATCCCATCCCCATCCCCATCCCAACCCATCCCCATCCCATCCCATCCCATCCCCATCACTATCCCCATCCCCATCTCATCCCCAGCCCATCCCATCCCCATCCCCATCTCATCCCCATCCCATCCCCAGCCCATCCCATCCCCATCCCTATCTCATCCCCATCCCATCCCCACCCAATCCTCATCCCCATCCCCATCCCTTCATCCCCATCCCATCCCATCCCCATCCCATCCCATCCCCATCCCCATCCCATCCCATCGCATCCCATCCCCATCCCCATCCCATCCCATCACATCCCCATCCCATCCCCATCCCCATCTCATCCCTAGCCCATCCCATCCCATCCCAACCCCATCCCAACCCCATCCCCATCCCATCCCATCCCCATCCCATCCCATCCCCATCCCATCCCCATCCCATCCCATCCCATCCCCATCCCATCCCCATCCCATCCCATCCCCATCCCCATCCCCATCCCCATCCCATCCCATCCCATCCCATCCCCATCCCATCCCATCCCCATCCCATCTCCATCCCCATCCCATCCCCATCCCATCCCCATCCCATCCCCATCCCCATCCCCATCCCATCCCCATCCCATCCCCATCTCATCCCATCCCCATCCCCATCCCATCCCCATCCCCATCCCATCCCATCCCATCCCATCCCCATCCCCATCCCATCCCATCCCCATCCCCATCCCATCCCATCCCCATCCCATCCCCATCCCATCCCATCCCATCCCATCCCCATCCCATCCCCATCCCATCCCATCCCCATCCCCATCCCCATCCCATCCCATCCCCATCCCATCCCATCCCATCCCCATCCCATCCCATCCCCATCCCATCCCATCCCATCCCATCACCATCCCATCCCCATCCCATCCCATCCCCATCCCCATCCCATCCCATCCCATCCCCATCCCCATCCCATCCCATCCCCATCCCCATCCCATCCCCATCCCATCCCATCCCATCCCATCCCATCCCATCCCATCCCCATCCCATCCCATCCCATCCCCATCCCCATCCCCATCCCATCCCCATCCCATCCCATCCCATCCCATCCCCATCCCCATCCCATCCCGTCCCATCCCATCCCCATCCCATCCCATCCCATCCCCATCCCCATCCCATCCCATCCCATCCCATCCCATCCCCATCCCCATCCCATCCCATCCCCATCCCATCCCATCCCATCCCCATCCCATCCCATCCCATCCCCATCCCATCCCATCCCATCCCATCCCCATCCCATCCCATCCCATCCCCATCCCATCCCATCCCATCCCATCCCCATCCCATCCCATCCCATCCCATCCCATCCCGATCCCATCCACATCCCATCCCATCCCATCCCCATCCCATCCCCATCCCATCCCATCCCCATCCCCATCCCATCCCCATCCCCATCCCATCCCCATCCCATCCCATCCCATCCCCATCCCATCCCCATCCCCAACCCCATCCCATCCCATCCCATCCCATCCCATCCCATCCCCATCCCATCCCATCCCCATCCCATCCCATCCCATCCCCATCTCATCCCATCCCCATCCCATCCCCATCCCATCCCCATCCCCATCCCATCCCCTTCCCATCCCCATCCCATCCCCATCCCCATCCCATCCCCATCCCCATCCCATCCCATCCCATCCCCATCCCCATCCCATCCCCATCCCATCCCCATCCCATCCCCATCCCATCACCATCCCATCACCATCCCATCCCCATCCCATCCCCATCTCATCCCATCCCCATCCCCATCCCATCCCCAACCCCATCCCCATCCCCATCCCCATCCCCATCCCATCCCATCCCCATCCCATCCCCATCTCATCCCATCCCCATCCCCATCCCATCCCATCCCATCCCATCCCCATCCCATCCCATCCCCATCCCATCCCCATCCCATCACCATCCCTTCCCATCCCCATCCCCATCCCCATCCCATCCCCATCGCATCCCATTCCATCCCCATCCCCATCCCATCCCCATCCCATCCCCATCCCATCGCCATCCCCATCCCCATCCCCATCCCATCCCATCACCATCCCATCCCCATCCCATCCCCATCTCATCCCCATCCCATCCCCATCCCCATCGCATCCCAGCCCATCCCCATTCCATCCCCATCCCCATCCCCATCCCCATCCCCATCCCATCCCCATCCCATCCCCATCCCATCGCCATCCCCATCCCCATCCCCATCCCATCCCATCACCATCCCATCCCCATCTCATCCCATCCCCATCCCATCCCCATCCCCATCGCATCCCAGCCCATCCCCATCCCATCCCCATCCCATCCCCATCCCCATCCCCATCCCCATCCCCATCCCCATCCCATCCCATCCCCATCCCCATCCCATCCCCATCCCCATCCCCATCCCATCCCCATCCCATCCCCATCCCCATCCCATCCCCATCCCCATCCCCATCCCCATCCCCATCCCCATCCCATCCCCATCTCATCCCATCCCCATCCCCATCCCATCCCCATCCCATCCCATCCCCATCCCCATCCCATCCCCATCCCCATCCCATCCCATCCCCATCCCCATCCCCATCCCCATCCCCATCCCATCCCCATCTCATCCCATCCCCATCCCCATCCCATCCCCATCCCATCCCATCCCCATCCCCATCCCATCCCCATCCCCATCCCATCCCATCCCCATCCCCATCCCATCCCCATCCCCATCCCCATCCCCATCCCCATCCCCATCCCATCCCCATCCCCATCCCATCCCCATCCCCATCCCCATCCCATCCCATCCCATCCCCATCCCATCCCATCCCATCCCCATCTCATCCCATCCCCATCCCATCCCCATCCCATCCCCATCCCATCCCCATCCCCATCCCCATCCCATCCCATCCCCATCCCATCCCCATCTCATCCCATCCCCATCCCCATCCCATCCCCATCCCCATCCCCATCCCATCCCCATCCCATCCCCATCCCCATCCCCATCCCCATCCCATCCCATCCCATCCCCATCCCATCCCCAACCCATCCCATCCCCATCCCCATCCCATCCCATCCCATCCCCATCCCATCCCCATCCCATCCCATCCCATCCCCATTCCATCCCCATCCCATCCCATCCCCATCCCCATCCCATCCCATCCCATCCCCATCCCCATCCCATCCCATCCCCATCCCATCTCCATCCCCATCCCATTCCCATCCCATCCCCATCCCATCCCCATCCCATCCCCATCCCCATCCCCATCCCATCACATCCCCATCCCATCCCCATCTCATCCCATCCCCATCCCCATCCCATCCCATCCCATCCCATCCCCATCCCCATCCCCATCCCCATCCCATCCCCATCCCCATCCCATCCCATCCCATCCCCATCCCATCCCATCCCATCCCATCCCCATCCCCATCCCATCCCATCCCATCCCATCCGATCCCCATCCCCATCCCATCCCCATCCCCATCCCATCCCCAACCCCATCCCCATCCCCATCCCTATCCCATCCCCATCTCATCCCATCCCCATCCCCATCCCATCCCCATTCCATCCCATCCCCATCCCCATCCCATCCCCATCCCCATCCCATCCCCATCCCCATCCCCATCCCCATCCCCATCCCCATCCCCATCCCATCCCCATCTCATCCCATCCCCATCCCCATCCCATCCCCATCCCATCCCCATCCCATCCCCATCCACATCCCCATCCCATCCCATCCCCATCCCATCCCCATCTCATCCCATCCCCATCCCCATCCCATCCCCATCCCCATCCCATCCCCATCCCATCCCCATCCCCATCCCCATCCCATCCCATCCCATCCCCATCCCATCCCCATCCCATCCCATCCCCATCCCCATCCCATCCCATCCCCATCCCATCCCCATCCCATCCCATCCCATCCCCATCCCATCCCCATCCCATCCCATCCCCATCCCCATCCCCATCCCATCCCATCCCATCCCCATCCCCATCCCATCCCATCCCCATCCCATCTCCATCCCCATCCCATTCCCATCCCATCCCCATCCCATCCCCATCCCATCCCCATCCCCATCCCCATCCCATCCCATCCCCATCCCATCCCCATCTCATCCCATCCCCATCCCATCCCCATCCCATCCCCATCCCATCCCCATCCCATCCCCATCCCATCCCATCCCCATCCCCATCCCCATCGCCATCCCATCCCATCCCATCCCCATCCCATCCCCATCCCCATCCCCATCCCATCCCATCCCATTCCCATCCCATCCCCATCCCCATCCCATCCCCATCCCATCCCATTTCCATCCCAATCCCCATCCCATCCCCATCCCATCCCATCCCCATCCCATCCCATCCCATCCCATCCCCAAAACCATCCCATCCCCATCCCATCTCCATCCCATCCCATCCCCATCCCATCCCCATCCCATCCCCATCCCATCCCATCCCATCCCATCCCCATCCCATCCCCATCCCATCCCATCCCATCCCATCCCCATCCCATCCCCATCCCATCCCCATCCACATCCCCATCCCATCCCATCCCCATCCCATCCCCATCTCATCCCATCCCCATCCCCATCCCATCCCCATCCCCATCCCCATCCCCATCCCCATCCCATCCCATCCCATCCCATCCCCATCCCATCCCATCCCCATCCCAATCCCCATCCCATCCCATCCCATCCCATCCCATCCCCATCCCCATCCCCATCCCATCCCCATCCCCATCCCATCCCATCCCATCCCCATCCCCATCCCATCCCCATCACATCCCCATCCCATCCCATCCCCATCCCATCCCCATCCCCATCCCATCCCCATCCCATCCCATCCCATCCCATCCCCATCCCCATCCCATCCCATCCCATTCCCATCCCATCCCCATCCCCATCCCATCCCCATACCATCCCATTTCCATCCCAATCCCCATCCCATCCCCATCCCATCCCATCCCCATCCCATCCCATCCCATCCCATCCCCATCCCCATCCCATCCCATCCCATCCCCATCCCATCCCCACCCCATCCCCATCCCATCCCCATCCCATCCCCATCCCATCCCATCCCATCCCATCCCCATCCCATCCCATCCCATCCCATCCCCATCCCCATCCCATCCCATCCCATCCCCATCCCATCCCCACCCCATCCCCATCCCATCCCCATCCCATCCCCATCCCATCCCCATCCCCATCCCCATCCCCATCCCATCCCCATCCCATCCCATCCCATCCCCATTCCATCCCCATCACAATCCCCATCCCCATCCAATCCCATCCCCATCCCATCCCCATTCCATCCCATCCCATCCCATCCCCATCCCCATCCCATCCCATCCCCATCCCTCCATCCCCATCCCATCCCCATCCCATCCCCATCCCATCCCCATCCCATCCCCATCCCCATCCCCATCCCATCCCATCCCATCCCCATCCCATCCCATCCCATCCCCATCCCTATCCCCATCCCATCCCTATCCCATCCCATCCCATCCCCATCCCCATCCCATCCCCATCCCATCCCCATCCCATCCCCATCCCATCCCCAACCCATCCCCATCCCCATCCCATCCCATCCCATCCCATCCCATCCCATCCCCATCCCTATCCCCATCCCATCCCCATCCCATCCCATCCCATCCCATCCCCATCCCCATCCCCATCCCCATCCCATCCCATCCCATCCCATCCCCATCCCTCCATCCCCATCCCATCCCCATCCCATCCCCATCCCATCCCCATCCCATCCCCATCCCATCCCCATCCCATCCCCATCCCATCCCATCCCCATCCCCATCCCATCCCCATCCCATCCCATCCCATCCCCATCCCCATCCCATCCCCATCCCATCCCCATCCCATCCCATCCCATCCCATTCCCATCCCATCCCCATCCCCCATCCCATCCCCATCCCCATCCCATCCCATCCCCATCCCCATCCCCATCCCCATCCCATCCCATCCCATCCCCATCCCATCCCCATCCCCATCCCCACACTTGCTGATCACTCCCCTCCTTGGCCCCATGCCGCCTTCCCTTCCTGTCCCTCAGCCCGGGGTCCTGTGGTCCGCAACGCCCTCCGCAGGGTGATGCCCAGCGGCCCCGCCCCTCCTCCCCGGTCAGCCTCTCCCTCCCCTCGCTCACGGGGAGGCCGCCCGGACCTCCCGCCAGGCGCCTGAGGCAGGAGGCCGCGCTCTGGGCTCTCCAATGCGCCCTGTTTGACCCGGGAGCCCGCCCCTCACTGGCTGCTTCCCAGCCCAGACTGGCCACAGCGGGAAACTGAGGCAGGCCCGTGGCTCCGCGGAAGGCCCACTTGGGCTCCAGCCCCTCCCCTCCCCCACCCCCTACCCATCTGGGCTTTCCCTGCCCGGTCCCGAGCCCAGGACGCCCCAGCCCGCCCCTGCGCTCTCCGCCCCTGGAGGCAGGTTCCCAACCGGGAGGCACATGCTCCTGGTGACGGGCAGGTTTAACATAAAACCCAAAGTTTAATTTTATTTTGTTATGTAAAAAGTATTTCTATTGATTTTAGAGAAGAAGAGGAAGAGAGAAACATTCATGATGAGAGGGAATCCTGCATCGGCCCCCTCCTCCACGACCCCACGGGGGATCCGGCCCGCAACCCGGGCCTGAGCCCCTGACCGGAACCGAACCCGGGACCTTCAGTCCGCAGGCTGGTGCTCCATGCACTGACCCCACCAGCCAGAGCTGAAATGCGGGGTTTCATGGAGGATGGGGGGCGGGGAGGGGGCTCAGGACACCCCAGGGCTGCGGAGGGAGGCGCTGTGCGCAGCCTGAGCCCAGGGCCGCCTCCGTCCTCCCCGCAGCCCGCGGTGCTGGCTGTCCGAGGCGGCGGCCGTGCGCTCCTCAGGCCCCGGGTCCGGTCTCTGACCCCTGGGGTCTGTCCATGCTATGGGGGCGCTCAGCTCACACCCCTCTCCCCTCCCCGGGGCCCAGCCCCCTTTGCAAGGAGGAGGCCCCGAGATGACCCCCCCATCCCCGGGGCTCCCCTCCCTGCGGGTCCCTGTGGTCGGTGCGGGTCAGGCGGGGCTCCGTCCAGCGGGGACTCACTCTCCCATCCGCCCGGGACAGGCCGCGGCCCAGCGGCTGAGCGCGGCCCTGCGCCCGGGTCTGAGCGGGAGGACGGGCCGCCCCCGCCCGGAGCTCCGCGTCCCCTCCTGGCGCTGCGCGGGGCCCCCCTCCAGGCAGCGGGGACGGGGCGCTGGCGCTGGGAGAGCCCCGCCCTGGGAGGGAGAGCAGCGCCGGGAGGGGTGGGCTGCCCTGGGGAGCCGCTCTTTCCGGGTCCAGCTCTGGGGGGGGGGGGGAGGGACGGGGGGACCTGGCGCTGAGCCCCGGGATGGAGGCCCCCCATCACGTCCTGTAAACTCCTGAGCGCAAGGGAAGCACCGCCCCCCGGGATCCTCCTTTTATGCGTGACCCGCCTCAGAGTCAGGGGGGCCGCCTCCCAGGCCTCCCCGGGGAGGAGCCCAGAGGTGAGCGCTCCCCACACACACACCCCGCCCAGGGCTGCCCACGCGTCCCCTTCACACGGACACGCCCCGTGGACCCCGCGTGCTCCCATCACGTCATCGCTGGGGCCGCGGGCTGGGGGTCTTCACAGCTGGTCCCGCGGCTCCCCCTCTCCCTCCCCCTCTTTCCTACAGCCGCTTCCACACGACTCATTATTATTATTATTATTATTATTATTGTTATTATTCCTCCTATTGATTTCAGGAGGACCGGAGAGGGAGACATAGGAACACACACGATGGGAGAGAGCCATGGCCAGGCTGCCTCCTGCACCTCCCCCTGTCCCCCTTCTGAGGACAGAGTCCGCAACCCAGCAGGTGGCTCCGGGGAATGGAACCCTGACCTCCGGGTTCAAGGTCAATGCTCAGCCGCTGAGCCACACCCGGCCTGGCCCACGGTTCCCTAACAGAATGAGGACACAGACACTGGGAGGCTGAGGCTGGGGGAACTGGCACGCACCTTCTCAAACCTGAACATGAGAAGGAACCCCATGAACCAGGTGATTGGGGGCCTCCCTCCTGTGTGAGGCTGCACAGAGATGGGGAACCCCAAGCCTTGGAAAGTCCCTGAACAGCACAGCGCCCGGGCCAGGCCTCGGGGACAGGGGGACGGGCGCCCCGCGCAGGAGGAGGGTCAGGACCGAGTCCGGGGCCCAGGCCTGCGCTCAGGTCTCCGCAGGGCACAGAGTCTGGGGGGCAGCTCCGTGGGGGGGACTCCCCAGCGCCCTGGTTTCACTTCTCCTCTCCCAACCTGTTTCCGCGCCTCCTTCCTGGATACTCGTGACGCGTCCACAGCTCTCACTCCCATTGGCTGAGGGGCTACTACAGCAGCCAATCAGCGTCCCCGCGGCTCCCGGTTGTAAGTCCTCCGCGGAAGCGCCCGGACTCAGACACCCCCAAACGGCCAGGATGCGGGTGCAGAGGCCCCCCACCCTCCTCCTGCTGCTCTCGGGGGCGCTGGTGCTGACCCCCGGCCGGGCCGGTGAGTGCGGGTCGGAGGGGCGGCTGTGCGGGGCGGAGCGCGGGGACCGGCGGGGCGCGGGCCCGGGAAGGCGCGTGTCCAGCCCGGCCTGCCCCCCGTGCCCCCCAGGCCCCCACTCCCTGACCTATTTCGAAACCGTCGTGTCCCGGCCCGGCCGCGGGGAGCCCCGGTACCTGGAGGTCGGCTACGTGGACGACACGCAGTTCGTGCGGTTCGACAGCGACGCGGCGAGTGGGAGGATGGAGCCGCGGGCGCCGTGGATGCAGCAGCCGTGGGTGGAGCGGGAGGACCCGGGGTATTGGGACCGGGAGACGGTGACGGCCAAGAACAACGCACAGATTTTCCGAGGGAGCCTGCAGACCGCCCTCCACTACTACAACCAGAGCGAGGACGGTGAGCCGCGCGCCGGGCCCCTCACGACCCCCCTCCCCACGGACGGGCCGGGGTCGCCCTGAGGGTCCGGGTCCGAGCGTCACCCCGAGGCGGCGGGACCCGCCCTTCCCCCCACCCCCGGGAGGAGCCCGCGGGGCCTGTGACCCGATTTCACTTTCAGTTTCAGATTCAGTCCCCGAGGGGCGGGCGGGGCGGGCTGACCTCGGGGCGGGCTGACCTCGGGGCGGGGTCAGGGTCTCACACCTACCAGAGGATGACTGGCTGTGACCTGGGACCCGATAGGCGCCTCCTCCGCGGGTACAATCAATACGCCTACGATGGCACCGACTACCTCGCCCTGAACGAGGACCTGACCTCCTGGACCGCGGCCGACATGGCGGCTCAGATCACAAAGCGCAAGTGGGAGGAGGCGGGTGTGGCAGAGCGTTGGAGGAGCTACTTTGAGGGCCGGTGTGTGGACTATCTGCGCATGTACCTGGACAAAGGGAAGGAGACCCTGCAGCGCGCAGGTACCAGGGGCCCTGGGGCCGCCCCCTCTCCCCGGGGCTGGGGCTCACACAAGGAGACAGGACAGGCGGTCAGTGTCAGACACCCCTCCTTTGGGGTCAGGAACGGAGTCCCCCTGGGTGTCCCGGTCAGGTTCCACAGGGACAGGCCCTCCTCTAAGGGTCAATTAAGGGTGCAGGGAGACCGCCTGCAATAACCCACCAGCGGTTCCAATGGGCTCTCTAGGGGCTCTGGGACCCCCAGGACCTGCTCTCTCAGGCCTTGTGCGCTGCCCCACACCCCCTGTGTCTGAGGCCTGACCCCAGCTTTTCTGAGTCATGTGGCCTCCACCCAGGTCAGGACCATAAGTCCCTTTTCTCCATCAGAGACCTGCCTCCTGCCCTGGGCTGTGTCTCTCTGATTCTAGAACTTTCTAAAGACTAGGAGGTCCTTCCAGGTGCCTCTGTCCAGGCTGCTGTGTGTGCTGTGTGCTCCCTCCCTACCCAGGTGTCTGTCCACTCTCAGGATGGTCACATGGGCGCTGCTGGAGTGTCCCATGGAGGGTGCAAAGTTCCTGCATTTTCTCCCCTCCCCTCAGACCCTCCAAAGGCACACGTGAGCCACCACCCCGTCTCTGCCCGGGAGGTCACCCTGAGGTGCTGGGCGCTGGGCTTCTACCCTGCGGACATCAGCCTGACCTGGCAGCGTGACGGGGAGGACCAGACCCAGGACATGGAGCTGGTGGAGACCAGGCCTGCGGGGGACGGGACCTTCCAGAAGTGGGCGGCCGTGGGGGTGCCCCCTGGAGAGGAGCACAGATACACGTGCCGTGTGCAGCACGAGGGGCTGCCCGAGCCCCTGACCGTGAGATGGGGTGAGGAGAGCCGAGGGCACAGAGCCTCTTCTCATGGCATCGGGGCCCTGGGGGTCCTCAGTGGGGTTGGGGCTGAGGCCTGGGGTTAGCGCCCTCACTCTCCGTTCCCTTCTCCTTTCAGAGCCGCCTTCTCACACCTTTATCATCATCCTGGGCATCGCTGGGGGCCTGGTCCTCCTGGGAGCTGTGGCTGGAGCTGTGATGTGGGGGAGGAGGCGCTCAGGTGGGCAGGCGTGGGGTCTGAGTGTCTGTCCACTGGGGGTTCAAGCCCAGGTAGAGGTGTGTCCGCCTCATTCAGGGGAAGCATCATCCCCCGAGTGTGAGGGCCAGTGTGGGGCTCTGTGCTCACAGTCACTCTGTAGTGAGGCCCGTGGGAAATGAGGGGCCCACTTCTCACCTGATGATGCTGGTGGTGGGGACCCCGTTCCCAGCAGCCCCAGGTCAGAGGGCAGGTCCCTGGAGGGCGGTGGGTCCAGTCCACACACATGCACTTCCCTCAGGTGTCCTGGTTCTGCTCTGGGTCTGTACACTCGGTTCTGGAAACTTCTCTCGGCCCAGGACTAGGGCTTCCTTTAGGACCTCACGGCCCTGCCTCTTCCCTGGTCTCTCACAGGGTGTTTTCTTCCCACAGGTGGAAAAGGAGGGAGCTACTCTCAGGCTGCCAGTGAGTATGTGTGTGTGACCCCTGAGTCCTGTGACAGTGCAGAGGGAGCCATAGGGGACCCACCCCCATAGTTCCTCTTAGTCTCCTACCCTCACTCTGACCCTGTCCTGGTGTGTCCCCCCCAGGCAATGACAGCGCCCAGGGCTCTGATGTGTCTCTCTCGGCTTCTAAAGGCGAGACCTGCCGTGGGGGCGGGGGGCCTGGGCAGTGGCGAGTCTGGGGGACACTGTGAGCATGAAGTGGGTTTGAGAATGTCACCAGTCACTGCCCTGAACCTGCTCATGATGATTGTCCTCCACAGCGTGAGGCCGCTGCCTTTTGGGGACTGAGTGATGGAAGGTGTGTTCCCGCTCCCACTTCCTGACTCAGGACCCTCTGATGGGGGCTGTCTCCACCCTGCCCCCCCCCACCACACACACTTTCCTTTCAGCAGAGGCGGTTGGGGCTTCCCGGTCCCCATCCCTGCCTTTACTCCCTGGGGCTCTGAGCTGCCACTTCCTGCTCCGGATGGAAATGAGATGCTGATGTGATTGTTCATTTCTTGCCAAGAAGGCTTGGGGTGTTTACTAAAGGGGAAGCTCCTAAATTCTGAGGGGAAATAAATTGAAGCTCCAAGAACTTTCCAGTCACGTGTGTTTGCTGTGCTGGGCCTGTCACAGGCGGGACGGGAGGGGCGGTGAGGACGGAGCGTGGTCGGGGCCAGGGCCTGGTCAGTGCTCAGTGCATCGTGGGCTTTGACGTGGTCACTCCTCGGCCAGGTCACCTCTCTGCTCCTCTGACCTTGTCCCTCAGGGGAACCCTGTCCCACCGGGACCTGTGGTCACAGGGACTCCCCTCCACCAGGCCTTGTCACGTGTCCTAATGCAGTGCACTCCAGGACCCTGGACAGCGAGCGTTCCTGGGGCAAAGTGGTCTGGGCTCAGGCCTGGGCCCGCCCTCCCCCCTCCTCTCCTGGGGGTTGGGAGTTTCTTTGCTCTGGGGGGCGTTATGCCTGTCCCTGTTCTTGGGTGTGCGTTCTGGGCTCACTGTCTTGGTGTCCCCGTGGGACAGGGCTGGAATGTGGGAGTGCTGTGGAGAGGGGTCCACTGTGGAGCTTGGGGAGGGAAGATGGCTGTTTTATTTGTTGTCCTCACCCGAGGATATCATTCCATTGACATTCAAGGAGAGAGGAGGGGGAGGGGAGAGGCAGAGGGAGAGACCCATCTATGTAAAAGAGAGGCATCTATGTGTCGCCTCCAGCACAGGGATGCATGGAGCCTGCACCGAGGTACATGCCCATGACCGGAATACAGCCTGCGACCTTCAATCCCAGGCCCGCACACTCTCCATTGAGCAACGCGGCTGGGAGAGGAGAGTGTTGCAATGTGGGTGGTCAGCAGGGGTCTCATTGGGAAGGGGACTTCTTACCAAATATTTTAGCCCTAGGCGGATTGGTCCAGTTGGCCTGCAGACTGAAGAGTCCCAGTTTCCTATCTGGTCAAAGGCATGTACCTTGGTTGGGGGCACATCCCCAATAGGAGGTGTGCAGGAGACAGCTGGTGAATGCTTCTCTCTCATCGATGTTTCGCTCTATCCCTCTCCCTTCCTCTCTGTAAAAAAATCAATAAAATGTTATTTTTAAAAATCTAACTTGAGACCGGAGAACCAAAACGCCTCGTATGGGTGGGTGTTTGCTGTCGTAATAATGATGGAATCTAAACCCATGGGCCCCTTGTAGCATCACTTCTCCGTCAGAAGTGTCTGAGTTGGAGGTCCCCTCAAACCCACGCTCCCGTGTTCGAAGACATCCATGAAGACGGTGAAGGCATGCTTTTCAAAGTGTGTGTCCCTTTAATGTGTCTGTTCTACTAAGCATTACCAGGTGGGGTGGGAATTTCAGGGATGGGGGATTGAGGTCTCAGGCACAGACAGAAGGTCCCCGCTGACTCACGTGCCACAGTGGCTTGGCTAGAACGCTGTGGAGGAGCAGCTAGGAGCTCCCGGCGCCCACCGCCCTGGTGGCCAGTTTGCAGGACTGGATGTGCCCGGAGGCGATGATGCCCGGGTGCTCCCTGTCAGCCGAACACTCCTTTCAGTATCAGCTCGTCACTGTCCCAAGGTTTAGTGCAAATGGTGAGGTGGAGGTTCTTCTCTTCCACAGCCCTCAGCAGGTTCTGCGTTTCCTCGTCAAATGCATCTATGTCCAGCCTGGGGAGATAGACACCGTTGCCCTCTCTGCACCCCAATGCCACTCTCCCCTACACCCGGCTG
The DNA here is from genome assembly GCA_963924515.1 of Vespertilio murinus. Taxonomy (NCBI): domain Eukaryota; kingdom Metazoa; phylum Chordata; class Mammalia; order Chiroptera; family Vespertilionidae; genus Vespertilio; species Vespertilio murinus. The sequence goes on along the minus strand of OZ004716.1, from coordinate 49,353,476 downwards.
GGGGACTTGCACAGGATGTGAGAAGTGGAGCCAGACTCATGGACACGGAGCATAGACTGACAGCTGTCAGAAGGGAGTGGGTTGGGGGCTGAGTGAGAAGGGTGAAGGGATTAAGCAAAGAAAAAATAATAGAGAGGAAGACTCATGGACTCAGACAACCGTGCAGTGACTGCCAGAGGGAAGGGGGTTAGGGGAGTGAAGGGGGAATAAATGGTGATGGAAGGAGACTTGACTTGAGGCAGCAAACACACAATCTATATATATAAAAGCCTAAGCAACCATTCGCCCCTTTGACCGGTAGCTATGACATGCACTGCCCCCGGCGGGGAGACACTCAGCACACAGGCGTGGTAACATGGAACAGACTGATGAATCTCAGAGGGAAGGGGGGAGGGCAGGAAGAGATTAACCGAAGATCTTATGTGCATACTAGAGGCCTGGTGCACAAAATTCATGCCAGAGTAGACCTTTCTTCCCCTGGCTGCCAGCACCGGCTTCCCTCTAGCACTGGGACCTGGGCTTCTCTCCCAGCCCCAGCTTTGTTCAGGAGGTTGTCCAAAGGGATATCCAGTCTAATTAGCATATGACACTTTTATTATCAAAAACTAGAGGCCTGGTGCATGAATTTGTGCACCAGTGGCATCCCTCAGCCTAGCCTGCAGGGATGGGACCAAAACCAGCAGTCTGACATCCCCCAAGGTGTCCTGAATTGTGAGAGGGTGCGGCCAGGCCGGTGCACAAATCCGTGCACTGGGCCTCCAGTACAATATGAAAATGACATAGTGTAGAACTGTAGGCATGAAACCTGTATGATTTTATTAACCAGTGCCATCCCCAATACCTTAAATTAAAAAAAAAAAAACAACGTAATTTTTTTTAAAAAAGAGAAAGCACAAATCCTTCCTGTAGAGTAACTATATGAACAGGAGCAAGATGCGCCAATTTTGTTCTTCCAGGGGCCTACCATCCGGAAGGGAGTCAAGTATTCGCTCTACAGGTGTCCATTAGGTCCACTCTAAATGCAGATACAATACCAAGTCCTAGTATTTTTATTTGATTTGTTGTGGGGGTTTTTTTTACAGAGAGGAAGGGAGAGGAATACAGAGTCAGAAACATCGATGAGAGAGAGACATCCATCAGCTGCCTCCTGCACACCCCCCAATGGGGATGTGCCCGTAACCAAGGTACATGCCCTTGACTGGAATCGAACCTGGGACCTTTCAGTCCGAAGGCCGATGCGCTATCCACTGAGCCAAACCGGTTAGGGCCTACGTGCTACTCTTGGTTCAGGAAGGGACTTCTGGGTGAAGACCCTGCTCAGCTGTCTATAGGATCTCCCGTCTGAGCTGGATTGCATATTTTGGGACAAGGTAAGTACAAAACGATGTGTCTAGCAAAAAAAAAAGTGCTTCTCACCCACCAGTGTGGCTCAGTGGATAGAGAATCAGCCTGTAGGGTCCCGGGTTTGATTCTGGTCGAGAACATGTACCTTGGTTGCAGGCACATCTCTAGTGGAAGGTGTGCAAGAGGCAGCTGATTGATGTTTCTCTCTCATCGATGTTTCTGACTATCTCTTTCCCTTCCTCTCTGTAAGAAATCACTAAAATATGTATATATAAAGCACTTCTCACCTGGGGCAGCTCTGCCTCTGAGAGGACATCTGTCAATGCTGGAGACATTTTTTTAAACTTCAGGGAATGGAGGGGATAGCCTGCCTCTTATCAAATTAATTCATTTTTGTTGAAATGTGATTGACACATAACATTGTATGGGTTTAAGGTATGTAACGGGTTGGTTCAATATATCTGTGTACTGCAATATGATTATCTCCATCACATCATATAGTTATAATTTTTCTTGCTGAGAACAAGATCTAGTCTCTTGCCTTGGCTGGTTTGGCTCAGTGGACAGAGCATCGTCCTGTGGACTGAAGAGCAGAAGGTTTATTTCTGGTCAGGGCACATGCCCAGGATGTGGGCTCCATTCCCAGTGGGGGGCGTTCCGGAGGCAACTGATCAATGATTCTCTCTCATCATGGATGTTCTTACCTCTCTCTTTCTCTCCCTTCCTCTCTGAAATCAATAAGAATTTTAAAATGGGAACTTCCAAGTTGCTAAGAGAATAGATCTTTTTAAAAAATACTTTTTTTTGTTGATTTCAGAGAAGAAGGAAGAGAGAGAACCATCCATGATGAGAGAGAATCATGGACCGGCTGTCTCCTGCAAGCCCCTCACTGGGGATCGAGCCCACATCCTGGGCATGTGCCCAGACCAGAATGGAACCGTGACCTTTAGGTTCATAGGTCAACGCTCAACCATTGAGCCACACAGGCCGGGTTGATCCTCACGACTGGAGGGAGGTGCTAGGAGCCCGTGACGGGCAGGCAGACACCGGGGAAGCTGCTCAGCATCTGCGCTGCAGCCAAGAGCTCTGCGGCCCCAGGTCCACTGCACCAGGCTCGGCAGCCCCGCCCGGAGCCCCGCGTCTCCCTGGGGCCCCCCTCCACCAGGAGAGGCGCCCGCTCACCCGAGCAGCTGCAGGGCACAGTCCTGGTGGCCCAGGGCTTCACACAGCACCGCCATGCCATCGCGGTCCAGGCTGTTCCATTCCAGGTTCAGGCCCCTCAGGGACTTGCAGCCGATGAGGGCCGAGGCCAGGTCAGAGCAGCAGGCGGCGGTGAGCTCACACAGCTCCAGCCTGCCACAGAGAAGCACACCAGGGGCACCGCCCCGCTCGGGCTGGGCTGGGAGGCACGCTGTGGCGAGACGCCCCTTCCATGCCTCTGAGCGGGAGACTTGATGGTCTCGACCCGCGGTTCTCCACGGGGGCCCTTGTGTCCCCTGGGGGGCACGTGGCGATGTCAGGAGACATTCAACAAGCCAGGGGATTCTAATGGCTGCTGGTGGGTAGAAAGAAGCCAGGACCTGACTGGTGTGGCTCAGTGGATAGAGCGTCGGCCTGCAGACTGCAGGGTCCCAGGTTCAGTTTTGGTCAAGGGCATGGACCTTGGTTGGGGGCACATCCCCAGTAGGGCGTGTGCAGGAGGCAGCTGATCGATGTTTCTAACTCTCTGGCCCTCTCCCTTCCTCTCAGTAAAAATAATCAATAAAATATATTATTTTTAAAAAAGGAAGAAGGCAGGGCCGCAGCCTAACATCCTACAGTGCCCAGGACAGTGCCCTCTCCCCGTCACAACAAAGAAAATCCAGTCCCAAATGTCACCACGCAGCGCCCAGACTGGGAACCCCTGGTCTCCCAGGACAGCATTTTACTTTGTTCCGGACCCTTCCGTGCTGGGAATCCCCCAGCTCTTCCTCTTCTTGAAACGGGAAGCTTACCCACAAAGACCGTCAGCACACACTCACCCGAGATTCTCCAGTTTACAGTTAGGGTGCCTCAACGCCCCACATAACTGTCTGACACCAGCATCTTGTATTTTGTTGTCCCCTAGCTTCAGCGTCTTCAGGTTTCCGTTGCTGATAAGAACCCCAGAGAGGTCCTCACAGCAAGCAGGAGTGAGGTAACATCCCGCCAACCTGTGCAGGAGACACACACACACACACACACATAGACACAATCAGGAGGTCCAGTCTCGATCGCCTCAGCTTGCTTTCACTTCCTGCTATGAAGGATGAAAGAGTGCTTCTGAGATGGTGATGGTGATGGTGATGACAGAGATAATACAGGAAATGGTGATGGTGATGGCAGTGATGGTACAGGAGATGGTGATGTTGATGGCAGTGATGGTACAGGAGATGGTGATGGTGATGGCAGTGATGGTACAGGAGATGGTGATGGTGATGGCAGTGATGGTACAGGAGATGGCGATGGTGATGGCAGTGATGGTACAGGAGATGGCGATGGTGATGACAGTGATGGTACAGGAGATGGTGATGGTGATGGCAGTGATGGTACAGGAGATGGTGATGGTGATGGAAGTGATGGTACAGGAGATGGTGATGGTGATGGAAGTGATGGTACAGGAGATGGTGATGGTGATGGCAGTGATGGTACAGGAGATGGTGATGACAGTGATGATACAGGAGATGGTGATGGCAGTGATGGTACCGGAGATGGTGATGGCAGTGATGATGCTAGAGGTGATTTGGAAGTGGTGATGGTGATGCTGGAGATGATGGTGGTGGTGGTGATGATGGTGAGAACAAATAGCATCTAGTCTTTAGCCCTAGCTCGAGTGATTACAGTGAAGGGAATTAGCAATGAAAAGAGACACATGGACACAGACAACAGTGTGCTGATTGAGAAGGGTGAAGGGATTAAGCATTACCACCATATTCCGGAGGCGATATGGAGATGACAGTGCAGGCAGTGATGATGATGGTGGTGATAAAGATGGGGATGATGATAATAGTGATGATGGTGGTGATAAGGATGATGGTGGTAATAGTGATAATGGGGGTGGTGATGATCATAATAGTGGTGATGCTGGAGATGATGGTGGTAGAGATTATGGTGATTAGTGGTAGAGATGATAATGGTCACGGTGGTCATGGTGATGGTGATGATAATGACTGTGGCAATGATAATGATGATGGTGGTGATGAAGGTTAGGTGTTGGTGATAGTGCTAACGGCCATGGTGGTCGTGGTGATGGTGATGATGGAGGTGGTGATTATGGTGATGATAAAGATCCTACAACCTCTCAGTTCTGTCTCATCAGCCCAGTTACTCTGGGCTCCCTGCCCTTCTCCTGTCCTCATGGCCTCTGTGCCCAGGCCCTGCTCTCAGTGCTCTCATGGTGGGAATGCTTTGGGCTCCAATACCAGCAGGGCTCTCCTCACGCCCTCCACATCTCTCCACGGACGCCACCTGTTGGTAAGGACGGCCCTGAATACGTACCTGATATCATGTCCCAGTCTCCTCTCTACATGCTTCCCCACAGTACTCATCACCCGCTAACACACACGTGCATGGCTCTGACATGTATACATGCATGTGATCATCTATGGGAATGCTTATATAGGCACACATATATGCGCATTTGTGTAATATATCTGGCACACGTATGTGTATTGCTGTGTGTATGCTTATCTGTGGTTCTCAAGCAGACATGATTTTTGCTCATGCCCCTCTCAGGGGACATAGGGCAATGCCTGGGGACATTTTTGGTGGCCACACCAGGACCCACGGTGCTACCGACATGCCTGTTCCGTTAAAACACCCTACACAGCACAGGTCAGCACTCCCATGACCAAGAATGATCTGGGCCAGGTGTCAACCATGCTGAGACTGGGAAACCACCATATATACACAAACGCACAATTACCTGCAGCCTCACACTCACGTGTGTGTGCGTGTGCGCATGTGTGTGCATATGAAATGCCATCAAATCGACTTCTACAGAAGCAGGGCTGTTGGAGCGTTCCGGGCACCACGCTCCTCCCCTCCCCACAGCAGGAAGGAATGCTCCACGAGGCGCCTCCTGCCGTTATCCATCCAGCGCTGGTCACGGGCACATGATCGGCAATGTTTCTGTATGGGGGTCATCCCCACGCGGTGCCTCGTGCAGGTGGGCGGTACACTTACCCTCACGGGGAGAGGGGCGCCCCCACTCGCTCACCCGGCTAGTCGAGGGCACAGAGGACCCGGGACCCAACTACCGAGGAGCGTGTCCCCCCATCCCAGGCGCCCCTTCATTAAGCCGCACGGGCATCAACGCACCCCTGGCCTTCCTGGAAGCACCAGGCGAGTCAGCACTTAGCCTCGTGGGGGTTTTTCCCAGCAGGCCCCGCGCTCCCCCTCCTTCCCGCGTCCCTCGCAGCAGCCCAGGGCGCGCCAGCATCAAACCCGCCTGACATCCGCCCGCGTCCCTGCAGCCAGACCTACCACAGCTGCTGGAGGCGGCAGCCGGGCTGCTCCAGCGCCTCACAGAGCAGCTTCACGCCGCTGTCCTCCAGGAAGTTGGAGCCCAGGTCGAGGAGGGACAGAGTGGAGCTCCGCACGAGGGCCTGGGCGAGGTAGTCACAGGCGTCAGAGGAGAGGCAGCAGTAGGTCAGCCTGCAGAGACACACGCACACGCGCACACGCGTGGTCAGCCTGCGCACGCTGCACGCGGTAACGGTTTCCTGAAGGCGCGTGGGAAGGCCTTGCCATCCCTCCCTCCCAGCGCTCGCCGAGGACACACGAGAGGATTAGAATGCGTGGCAGTCGCCCTGGCTGGTGTGGCTCCGTTGGTGGGAGCGCTATCCCATCCACCAGAAGCGCGCAGGTTCCGTTCTTTTTAGAAGATATATATTTTATTGATTTTTTTTTACAGGGAGGAAGGGAGTGGGGTAGAGAGTTAGAAACATCGATGAGAGAGAAACATGGATCAGCTGCCTCCTGCTCACTCCCCACTGGGGATGTGCCCACAACCAAGGTACATGCCCCCAACTGGAATTGAACCCAGGACCCTTGAGTCCGCAGGACGACGCTCTAGCCACTGAGCCAAACTGGCCAGGACCACAGGTTCGATTCTTGGTCAAGACACAAGAGTCAACCAACCACTGTGTGCATCAGTAAGTGGGACAACAAACAGATATTCTCTCTCTCTCTCTCTCTCTCTCTCTCTCTCCCTCTCTCTCCTATCTCTCATCAATAAATTAATTGAATAGTTTGGTTTTGATGTTTACTATCCCTGGAATTTATTTTATTGTTGAATTTCTTTCACAGTCTAAAAAGTCATCTCATCCCTGGCCAGTTTGGCTCAGTGAATAGAGCATCAGCCTGTGGACTAAAGGGTCCCGGGTTCGATTCCGGTCAAGGGCACGCACTTCGGTTGCATGCTCAATCCCAGGCCCTTGTCAGGAGGCAACTCATTGGTGTGTCTCTCCCACATTGATGTGTCTCTCTCTGTCCTCCTCTCTTTCACTCAGTAATTATCAGTCAATAAAATTCATTTAAAGTAAGCAAATAAAAGTCACCTCAGTAACAGTATTCCAGTCCTCCTCTATTTTAAATGCCCCTGTGTGAGCAATGCATGTATCTGTACACACCTGCACAACTGCATATGCATGCACGCGCGCACACACACACACACACACACACACACACAAGTTTGGTGTGTTTTTTACCCTCTCCTCACCTGAGGATGTGTTTATTGATTTGGGGTAGGAGGAGAGAGAAAGAGAGAGGCATCGACGTGAGAGAGAAACAACCACCGGTTGCCTCCCATAGGGTGCAATGAATGAGGGGATGGCACTGCAACCCGGGTGTGTGCCCTGACCAGAATCGAACCTGCAACCTTTTGGGACAAACCAACCAACGAAGCCACCAGCCAAGGCAAATAGAAGGCCTGCTTCTGGAGGCCCCTCTGCTCCCATAGACGTGACTGACTCCGCACCGCCCCACCCCAGGCAGCCCCGAGTTTTTCTGATTTTGCCCCAAGTTTCCTGTGGCCCCCCAGGCAAACCAAGCCTGCGCCCAGCTGCCCTCCCGCCCAGCGCCCGCAGAGGGCGCTGTTCCCTCAACAACACAGGCCTCAGAAGCCCTGCACCTTTGAAAGGAATCCAATAAACACCTTTTAGTTTTGTTTTGCTGACGCTCTATCCACCAAGCCAAGCTGGCTAGGGCTCTCTTTTTTTTAATATTCTGCCAACAGCCGAAACCGGTTTGGCTCAGTGGATAGAGCGTCGGCCTGCAGACTGAAAGGTCCCAGGTTTGATTCAGGTCAAGGGCATGTGCCTTGGCTGCGGGCACATCCCAGTGGGTGGTGTGCAGGAGGCAGCTGATGGATGATTCTCTCTCATCGATGTTTCTAGCTCTCTATCCCTCTCTCTTCCTCTCTGTAAAAAAGAAAAAAAAATCAATAAAATATATATATTTTTAAATATTCTGTTAACATTTATTTTGTCTTGGGTTCCGGCTCCGCCCCTGGAACCGGCCCCGCCCCTGCCCCGCCCCCGCCCCATCCCACTCAATCGCCAGCCCCATGTCTCAATCTCCCATCTTGGGTCTCCACAGACAACTGGTCACCCCAATCCGGCCTCTGGAGACAAGTCCGGGCCGGGCCGTCTGGGCCCAGAGCCACCAGGCAGCCTTCCTGCGCCGGCAGTTTGGGGGTGCTGGTCGCCCGCGCTCCTGGGAGGTGGAGGAAGAAATGGGGGGAGGAGCCGGCCACGACCCCCCTGGGAAAGGGGACGCATCCCCCGCCCCCCACCCCCACGTCCCTGTCCCAGCCCGGATCCCCAAGGCCCCGTGCGGGGTTCGAGAGAGGAGGCCACAATCTCAGAGCCCGCGCGCAAAGGAAGGAGCAGACACCGCGCCACAGGCGGCCATGTGCGCGTCCCCCCACCCTTCCCTCCCTCCCTGGGCTGCAGCCCCGCACCGGGCTGGGCCTCCCGGGAGGAGAGGGCCCGGAGCTGGAGCCGGACAAACCCTGGTCCGGGCTGACTTTCCGCGGATGCAGCCAGGGAGCCGCTCTGCCACCAACGGAGCCGCAGCCCAGAAGCAGGCCACCTGGGAACGGGTCACCCCCGGGCTCCCCAGGAAGGCGAGGGGGCAGCCCCCCACCACACACCCCCTTTGCAGCTAAGGCCTCGCCCCCTCACGCACACACCCCTCCCCAGGGGAAGGGAAGAGAGCATCACGGGAGTGAGAGAGTAGCACGTACGGGGTCGGGGTCGGGGCGCTGGAGGGAATGGCCCCCCCTTTTTCTTTCCTTCTTTAAAATATATTTGTACAGCCCTAAGCGGTGTGGCTCAGGGGATAGAGCGTCGGCCTGCGGACTGAAGGGTCCCGGGTTCGATTCCGGTGGAGGGCATGGACCTTGGTTGCGGGCACATCCCCAGTGGGGGGTGTGTAGGAGGCAGCTGGTCGATGATTCTCTCTAATCGATGTTTCTAGCTCTCTATCCCTCTCCCTCCCTCTCTGTAAAAAGAATCAATTATATATATATATATATATATATATATATATATATATATATATATATATTTTAAAAAAAGCTCCTGGTTCTATTTCTTCATTGATCTCAGAGCGAAAGGGGAAAGGAGGGAGAGAGAAACATCCATGCTGAGAGGGAATCATGGACCGGCCGCCTGCTGCACGCCCCCCACCGGGGATGGAGCCCGCATCCCGGGCCTGTGCCCTGTGACGGGGGATCGAACCTGGGCCCTTTAGCCGCCAGGCGGAAGCTCTGGGCTCTGGGCCACCCCGGGGGCGGGCAGAGGGGCCCTCGGGCGCCCAGAGCCACTCACAGCAGCGACTCCAGCGCGCAGTCCGGATGCTTGAGGCCCTCGCTCAGGAGCAGGGCGCCGCTGGCCATCACTGGGTTCTCCACCAGCGACAGGAGCCGCAGCCGCGGGCTGCCCGCCACCAGCAGCGCCACGTCCTCGCACGCCTCGTCCGTGATGTCGCACTTGCCCAGCCTGCACCGGGGCGGGGGGCAGGGGGTGGGGGAGAGACACGGGGTGGGCGCTGGGCTCATCGGCAGAGACAAACAGAACCCCCACCGGGGCTCGCCAGAGGGGAGGGGCTCGGGGGGCGGGTTGGAAGGGCCAGGCATCAACAGGGTCACAGGCCCTGGCCGGGGTGGCTCAGTGGGTAGAGCGTTGGCCTGTGGAGTGAAGGGCCCCGGGTTCCGGTCAAGGGCACTTGCCCCGGGGTTGCAGGCTCGATCCCCAGCAGGGGGCGTGCAGGAGGCAGCTGATCAGTGATTCTCTCTCATCATGCATGTTTCTCTCTCTTTCTCTCCCGCTCCCTTCCTCTCTGAAATCAGTAAAGAATATAAAAAATATGTTAAGGCCGAAACCGCTGTGGCTCAGTGGATAGAGCGCCGGCCTGCGGACTGAAGGGTCCCAGGTTCGATTCCGGTCAAGGGCACGTACCTTGGTTGCGGGCACATCCCCATTAGGAGTTGTGCAGGAGGCAGCTGATGGATGTTTCTCTCTCATTGATGTTTCTGACTCTCTATCCCTCTCCCTTCCTCTCTGTAAAAAAAATCAATAAAATATTTTTTTAAATAAATAATATTCTTATTGATTTCAGAGAGGAAGGGAGAGGGAGAGAAACATCCATGATGAGAGAGAATCATGGATCGGCTGCCTTCTGCACGCCCCTGGGCATGTGCCCTTGACGGGAATCGAACCTGGGACCTTTCAGTCCGCAGGCCGACGCTCTATCCACTGAGCCACGCCGGCCAGGGCTGTGCCTTTGGTTGCCTTTCTCTGACCTTAGGAAAAAGTCAGAGTGCATGGTTCTCACAAGGATGACTGTTGAGCCAAAACCGGTTTGGCGCAGTGGACTGAGCGTTGGCCTGCGGACTGAAAGGTCCCAGGTTCGATTCTGGTCAAGGGCATGTACGTTGGTTGCGGGCACATCCCCGGTAGGGGGTGTGCAGGAGGCAGCTGGTCGATGTTTCTCTCTCGTTGATGTTTCTAGCTCTCTATCCCTCTCCCTTCCCCTCTGTAAAAAGAAAATCAATAAAATATATATTAAAATTAAAAAAAAAAAAGAATGACTGTTGACTTGCGGGGCATTTCTCTGCATCTGAAGGGGTGTGTGTGTGTGTGTGTGTGTGTGGTTGTGGGCCATGGGGGAGCATGCTGCGGCCATGAGTGGGTGGAGGCCAGGGAGCGGCTCAATAGCGCCCCCAACAGAGGATTCACTACCTGGCGCTCCATCTGATGAGCGGATTGCCTGTCCACAGTTCTGAGGTTGAGGAGACCCCGTCCGGGCCCCCAATGCAGTTAGGAAACCATCTCCTGGCCCTCTCCCGGGGACGGGCGGGGGGGTCAGGTCCCCAGAGGGAGCTCTGGGCATCCCAAGCGTGTCGCTGCCCGGGGCCCTCCCCGCAGACTCACATGAGCTGTTGGATGTTGCACATGGGGTGCCTCAGCGTCTCGCTCAGCAGCGCCACCCCCTGGGCGGACAGGTCGGTGCCGTACAGGTTGAGGTAGGTCAGGTGCGGGCTGTGAAGCAGCGCCTTAAAGAAGTCCGCGCTCTTTCCCACGTCGGAGGAGAAGTTGTATCTGCCGAGGAGGAGGATGAGGTGGGGAGGGCCCGGGGGGGTGAGGACCGAGCGCCAAGCGGGCACCTCCCCCAGCTCTTCCTGCTCCCCCGACCCCGCTGGCCCCACCAGCTGCTGGGAGAAACCCGGTCCCTCCCGCCTGCAAATTCTTTCCTCCGGGTCCTCAGGCTGCGGACAGGCACCGGGTCCCCACGGCTTGGGGGACGGGTCCTCACTGGGCACTGAACCCCAAACCTACGTATGTGCCCTGAGCAGGGACTGAACTCAAAACCTGTGTGTGCGCCTGGGAATTGAACCTGCGACCTAGGCCCGGTGCATGAATTCGTGCATGGGTGGGGTCCGGCCAGCCTGGCCAGGGGGAGGGGACGTGGGTGGTTGGCCGGCCTGCCTGCTGGTCGAACCCCTGGTCGAGGGGACAATTTGCATATTAACCTTTTACTATGTAGGATGTACACTGAGTGGCCAGATGATTTTGCGCTCAGAGATCATCAACATGTGGCCACTCAGTGTGTATAGACAAGATTGCATACTGACCATACTTACTTTTTTTCCCCAAAGATTTTAAAAATTATTTTTTATTGATACTTTACAGAGAGGAGGGGAGAGGGAGAAAGAGCTAGAAACATCCACCAGAGAGAAAAATCCATCAGCTGCCTCCTGCACACCTCCTACTGGGGATGTGCCCGCAACCAAGGCACATGGCCTTGACCAGAATCCAGCCCGGGACCCTTCAGTCCACAGGATGACGCTCTATCCACTGAGCCACACCGGCCAGGACCATGCTTACTTTCTTAAAAGCCAGCGTTGAGAGAATGGGTTTCTACTATGAAAAAAAACAGGTGAGCCGAAACCGGTGTGGCTCAGTGGACAGAGCGTCGGCCTGCGGACTGACGGGTCCCGGGTTCGATTCCGGTCAAGGGCATGTACCTTGGTTGCGGGCACATCGGCGTTTCTAACTCTCTATCCCTCTCCCTTCCTCTCTGTAAAAAAAAAAAGAAAATCAATAAAATATATATATATATTTTAAAAATCCGGTGACATATCACACTCACAACAGCTTCTGGAGTCTGCAGGAGGGCTGAGCCAGCGCCTTCCAGAGGATCGCCTGGGAGGCCTCGTCGAGGTTGCAGTTGTCCAAGTCCAGCACCTGGAGGTCCGGGCTGTTGCTGAACACGCAGCACAGCGCCCGCCAGTTGGTGAGCTTCTGGTTGTAGCTGCGGGAGACACACACCGTGGGCGTGGCCGCGTTCACCCCGGGCCGTCCTCCAAACAGGCAGGACTCCGCTCCCAGAGCCCCTCCCCGCTGCCGGGCACCCGGCAGGTAAACTGAGTCACCGTGGCTCAGGGGGAGGAGACCCGGGGCCACAGCAATGGGATCAAATCCCGCGGGAGCCGCCGGTGAGCTACGTGACCCGTGCACGCGACCCAGTCTCATTCTGCCTCCTCCTCGTCCTCCTCCTCCTCCTTGATGAAGGGAAAACACTTTTTTAAAAAAATATATTTTTTATTGATATTTTTCACAGAGAGGAAGAGAGAGGGACAGATAGTTAGAAACATCCATGAGAGAGAATCATCGACCAGCTGCCTCCTGCACGCCCCCTACTGGGGATGCACCCGCAACCAAGGTACATGCCCTTGACCGGAATCGAACCCGGGACCTTTCAGTCCGCAGGCCGATGCTCTATCCACTGAGCCAAACAGGTCAGGGTTGTTGCTGTTGTTTTTATTTTTTAAAAATATATATATTTTTATTTTTTACAGAGAGGAAGAGAGAGGGATAGAGTCAGACACATGGGCGAGAGAGAGAGAGAGAGAGAGAGAGAGAGAGAGTGACATTGATCTGCTGCCTCCTGCACACACACACACACACACACACACACACACACTGGGGATGTGCCCGCAACCAAGGTACATGCCCTGTACTGGAATCGAACCCGCGACCCTTGACTCCGCAGGCAGAGGCGGACTATCCACTGAGCCAGACTGGTCAGGGCGGTTGCTGTTATTTTTAAGCACAAAAACATGAGGACCCGCGAAATACCCAGTGGGGAAAGCAGCAAGCCAGCCATAGAGCGGGGCTGGAGGGGGCGGGGCAGGGCTGGGCGGTGGCGGGGCTGGAGAGGGGCGGGACTAGAGAGGGGTAGAGCTGGAGAGGGGCGGAGCTGCAGGGGCGTGGCTGGAGAAAGGTGGGGTTGGATAGGGGCGGGACTAGAGAGGGGCGGGACTGGGTAGGGCAGGGCTGGAGGGCGGGATTGGAGAGGGGCGGGATTGGCGAGGGGCGGGACTGGAGGGTGGGGCGGGGCTGTAGAGGGGCGGGGCTAGAGAGGGACGGGGCTAGAGAGGGGCGGGACTGGAGAGGGCGGGGCTGGGTAGGGACGGGACTGGAGAGTGGGCGGGGTTTTGAGGGGTGGGACTGGAGAGGGGCGGGGCTGGAGAGGGCGGGACTAGAGAGGGCAGGACTGGAGAGGGCGGGACTAGAGAGGGGCAGGACTGAAGAGGGGCGGGGTTGGAGAGGGGGCGGGACTCGCGAGGGCGGGGCTGGAGAGGGGCGGGGCTGGAGAGGGGCGGGACTCGCGAGGGCGGGATTGGCGAGGGGCGGGGATGGAGAGGGGCGGGGCTTGGTAGGGGGCGGGACTGGAGAGGGGTGGGTTGGAGAGGGGGCGGGGCTGGCTGGGAGGGGCGGGGATGGATTGGCTGGGCTGGAGAGGGGCGGGACTAGAGAGGGGCGGGACTGGATAGGAGGGGCGGGACTGGAGAGGGGTGGGGTTGGAGAGGGGGCGGGGCTAGAGAGGGGCGGGACTGGACAGAGGCAGGGGGTTGGAGGGCGGGGCTAGAGAGGGGCAGGACTGTCAAGGGGCGGGGCTGGTGGGGAGGGGCGGGACTAGGTAAGGGCGGGGTGGAGAGGGGCGGGGCTGGCGATGAGGGGAGGGGGCTAGATGGGGTGAGGTTTGGAGAGGGGGCGGGACTCGCGAGGGGCGGGACTGGTAGTGGGCGGGGTTTGGAGGGGCGGGACTGGAGAGGGCGGGACTTGATACGGGCGGGGCTAGAGATGGGCGGGACTGGCGAGGGGGCGGGGTTGGAGGGGCGGGGCCGGCGAGGGGCGGGGTGGCGGGGCGGGCTGCACTCACTCCAAGGAGCCTCCCTGGTCCTCGGCGAGCAGGTCCTCCACGTCCACGTGGAGCACCCGCAGGCTGAGGGCGTGCTGGAGGCAGGCGGCGTAGACCAGCAGGTCGTCGGAGCTGCTGGCGTAGATGTCGATGTCGCTGAACAAGCTCATGGCCCCCCTGGCGAAGTCGGGGTCCTGCGCCTCCAGCACGCCGGCGCACAGCTCCTGGAAGCGGACGGGCAGCTCGCCGCGCTCCGCCCGCTCGCTCAGGCCCCGCAGGCAGGCGGCCACCTCCCCTCGCAGGCCCTCGGCCAGCGGGAAGCCCCAGGCCCCCCGCAGCAGGCCGGCCACGCTCTCCGCCGCGAGGCCGAACACGAAGAGCGCCGTGGCGGCCAGGAAGGGGGGCGCCGCGGTCAGGGCGAGCTGGACCAGCTCCGCGGCGCTCCCGATGCCGCCCGGGTCCCGGGGGCCGCCGCGGAGCAGGTACCAGAGGGCCGCGCAGACCTCCTGCACCAGCGGGTGCGGGAACACCCAGCGGCTCCCGTTCTGCCGCAGGAGCCCCGTCCTCGCCCAGGCCAGCGCGTGCGCCTCGGCCACCCCGTGGCGGCGCAGGTGGCCCGGCTGGAAGACGAACCGGCCGGCCCACACGCCCTCGGCCGCCAGGGCGCACAGGGCCCGCAGCCGGCTCCGGCCTTGGCCCCGCGGCCAGCCGGCGCTCCCGAGCTCGAAGGCGCCGAGCAGGAAGGAGGCGTAGATGCTCGTGGTGGTCTGCGTGTGCAGGCCGAGCGGCCGGCCGGCCCGCAGCTGCTGCCGCAGGCTGGCGCACACCAGCCAGCAGGCCAGCGGGAACTGGCACAGCGGGAACGCGGGCGTGTGCTGCACCGCGGCCAGGGCCCGCGCCGCCGCCCGCTCCCCGTCCTCCTCCCCCGCGAAGAAGCGGCGGAAGTAGAGCCACCGCTGGTGGCCCGAGAAGCCCAGCATGTGCACCCACACCGGGCGGCGCAGCAGGTGGCGCAGCCGGCGGGAGCCGGCGGGCCCCAGCGACACGAGCAGCGAGGCCTCGGGCAGCAGCGCGCGCTGCAGGAGGCGGCGCAGCACGGCGTGCACGGGCCGCGGCCGCCCCACGTCGTCGTCGTCGGTGCACCGGTCCTCCACCTCCTTCCTTCCCTCCTCCTCCTCCTCCTCCTCCTCCTCCTCCTCCTCCTCGTCGTCGTCCATGGTGTCCACGTCGAGTTTGAGGTCCTCCAGGCCGTCCACGATGAAGAGGACCTTCTCGGGCCGCGAGAAGGCGTCATGCAGGGGCCCCGAGGCGGCGGGCCAGTCGGCGGCCAGCAGGCCGGCCAGGCTGGCCTCGGCCAGGTCGTTGAGCTCGGCGCAGCTGACGAAGAAGACGAAGGAGAAGCGGCCCTGCCACAGGCGGCCCGACGCCCACTGCAGCATCAGCCTCCGCAGCAGCGTGGTCTTGCCCACGCCGTCCGCGCCCACCAGGGCCACGGTGGCCGCCTGCTCGCCCGCCCCGTCCTCGTCCTCGGCGCCGAGCACCTTGCGCAGCAGCTCCTGCTCGGGCCGCGTGGACTCGTCGTAGGCGCCCTCCGGCACCGCCAGGCACGTCTCGCGCTCCCACAGGTCCGAGAACTTCCTCTCCATGTGCCCCTTGTACGGGTTGATCTTCTCTGGGGGGGGGGGGGGGTCAGGAGGGCAGAAGACAAGGCTGTGTTACTTTTTTTTCTTAATTATTCTTTTTTTTTGTGGAGTTTTTTTAAAATTTATTTTTTATTTGTTTCTTTCCTAATTATTTATTTTTAAATATATTTTATTGATATTTTACAGAGAGGAAGAAGGGAGAGGGATAGAGAGCTAGAAACGTCGATGAGAGAGAAACGTCGACCAGCCGCCTCCTGCACACCCCACACCGGGGATGTGCCCGCAACCAAGGTCCATGCCCTTGACCGGAATCGAACCTGGGACCCTTCAGTCCGCAGGCTGACACTCTATCCACTGAGCCAGACCGGTTAGGGCAGTGTTACTTATTTTTTTAAAGAATATTATGTTATTGATCTTTTTCTTATTTTTAAAAATATATATTTTATTGATTTTTTTTTTTTACAGAGAGGAAGAGAGGGATAGAGAGCTAGAAACATTGATGAGAATCATCCATCAGCTGTCTCCTGCACGCCCCCTACTGGGGATGTGCCCGCAACCAAGGTCCATGCCTTGACCGGAATCGAACCCGGGACCTTCCCGTCCACAGGCTGACGCTCTATCCACTGATGAACCAAACCGGTTTCGGCTTTTCTTATTTTTTAAAAAAATATATATATATTCATTTGTGACAGCGAGGAAGGGAGAGGGAGAGAGAGCTAAAAACATTGATGAGAGAGAGACATCCATCAGCTGCCTCCTGCACACCCCCTACTGGGGATCGAGCCTGCAACCCAGGCCTGTGCCCTTGGACCGGAATGGACCCCGGCACCCTTCAGGCCGAGACGCTCTGCCCGCCGAGCCTCACGTACCTCTGATCTCATCCTTGGCCTTGGCCCAGAGGTCCCTGCGGTCGACCTTCAGGAACAGCCGCAGGGCGACCTCCCAGGCCTGCTGGCCGGGGTAGCGGCTGCACAGCAGCGTGGCCAGGTCGTCCCTGGACGCCTTCTTCAGCTCCGGCCCCGGGATGGGCGGGAGGCCGGGCGGCGCAGGCTCCTGCTTGAGGAGCTCCTTGAATTTCCAGAACTCGTCCTTCTTCAGCTCCTTCAGGTACCACAGCAAGCAGACATCGGAGAAAAAGGACTCGGCCATCGCCTCCCAGGACGGGGGCGGGGGAGAGCCCCGACTCTTCTGGGGAGGGAAATCCTCAAAAACAAGAAAAAAATAGGCGATTCCTGGGGAAGAAGGAGGAGACGAGAGAGTTGAGTCTCAGCCGTCGAAAGCAGCTTCAGTCTATTCTTTCTTTCATATATATATATATATATATATATATATATATATATTGGTTTTTCAGAGAGAGAGAGAGAGAGAGGGATAGGGAGTTAGAAGCATCGATAAGAGAAACATCCATCAGCTGCCTCTTGCACACCCCCTACTGGGGATGTGCCTGCAACCAAGGTACATGCCCTTGACCGGAATCGAACCTGGGACCTTCCCATCCGCAGGCCGACGCTCTATCCACTGAGCCAACCCGGTTTCGGCTTCAGTCTGTTCTTTACAACAGAACCCCGGTGCAAAAATTCAGGCGCAGGTGGGCTCTCTCAGCCTGGCGGGCAATCAGGCCTGTCTCGCCCAGTCCAGGGGGAGGGACTGTGGAAGGTTGGCTGTGGGAGCACATTGACCACCGGGGGGCAGTTCCTGTGTGGAGTGTCTGCCCCCTGGTGGTCAGTGTGTTTCATAGCAACTGGTCAACCAATTGTTCAGTTGACCCATCTTTTTTTATTTTTTAATATATATATTTTATTGATTTTTTTTTTTACAGAGAGGAAGAGAGAGGGATAGAGAGTTAGAAACATTGATGAGAGAGAATCATCGATTTCCTGCCTCTTGCACACCCCCTACTGGGGATGTGCTCACAACCAAGGTACATGCCCTTGACCAGAATCGAACCTGGGACCTTTCAGTCCGCAGACTGACGCTCTACCACTGAGCCAAACCGGTTCGGGCTCTCACTGCTTTTCTAGCTGAACTCTCCTCTGAGCACCGCGCCCCTGTGCCCTGCAGCCCCTCCGATGCAGGCCGGTCAGCCCCGCCCCTCACACGGCTTTGCCGGGACGTGGGCCTCCCCCTGGGAACACGCTCACCGCTCACACGCCGCCTGCGCCCAGCCTGCCTCGGTCTCCACAACTCACCGCACCTGACCCACCCCTCTCCTTCCGCCTCTGCGGCCCGCCGACCCGCATCAGCCACAAATCCCCCACATGTGGTGCAGGGCCCAGGTCGGCAAACTCATCCGTCCCCGGAGCCAAATAGCCACAGCACAACGGTGGACATTTCTTCGGAGAGCCACATTCTTTAAACTTAAACTTCTTCAACACAGACTCGCCCAGGCCGTGGTGTTTTGTGGGAAAGCCACACGCCAGGGGCCAAAGAGCCAAAGTCTGCGGACCGCGGGTTTAGGGTAAACGAGGGCCACTAGAACTTCCGGATGGAGAAGGATGAGGCGCTGGAAGCCAATCAGACACCAGGTCTCACGCGTAACCCTCCCCTCTGCCCCTCCTCCCTCTGTAATCCCCAGAAACCTGGTCTCCATCCCTCTCCCCAGGTTCCATGAGTCTCACAATCACCACCGAGAGACCAAGTCTAAGACTTGGATTTGGGGGATCTTCATCTCTTCTCCTTAGCTCCGATACCCAAGGCCCTCCAACTCGGTCTCCGATTCCATTTTGTTTTAGTTCACTTCTTTTTTTTTAATTTATTGATGAGAGGAGGGAGAGAGAGAGACAGAGAGAGGAGAGAGATTTGCCGCTCCACTTATCTGTACAATCATTGGCTGGTTCTTGCCTGTGCCCATTGAATCAAACCCATATGATTGGATCAAAAAACTATGGTACATCTACACCATGGAATACTATGCTGCCATAAAAAAGAAGGAATTCTCATCATTGGCAGCAATCTGGATGGAATTGGAGAACATCATGCTGAGTGAAATCAGCCAATCAGTGAAAGAGAAACACCACACGACCTCACTTGGTGTGTGGGGAGGACGCTCTTATCATCTGAGTGCCCGGCCAGGGCTCCGACTCCACTTGAGACAAGGAAACCTCGGGCCTGCTCTCCCGCCCAGGTTAGCGCTGGGAGCACGGAGGCTCCTAGGGAAGTGCTGGTGCACCTTCTCTGCGTGAACGTGAGCGCCTTTCCCCCAGAGCCTCCTTCCCGCCATTGAGGGGCCGGACTGGGTTCTTTGGGGTGTGGGCCACCTCATTCTTTATGCACAACGGACCTGCAAAAGGGAAGAAAGAAAGAAGAAAGAAAGAAAGAAAGAAAGAGAGAGGAGAGAGAGAGAGAGAGAGAGAGAGAGAGAGAGAGAGAAGAAAGAAGAAAGAAAGAAGGAGAGAGAGAGAAGAAAGGAGAAATAAAGAGAGAAAGAGAGAGGGAGAAGAGAGAGAAGAAAGGAAGGAGAAAGAAAGAAGAAAGAAAGAAAGAGAAAGAAAGAAAAAGAAAGAAAGAAAGAAAGAAAGAAAGAAAGAAAGAAAGAAAGAAAGAAGAAAAAAAGAAAGAAAGAAAGAAAGAAAGGAAGGAAGGAAGGAAGGAAGGAAGGAAGGAAGGAAGGAAGGAGAAAGAAAGAAAGAAAGAAAGAAAGAAAGAGAAAGAAAGAAGAGAGAAAGGGAGGGAGGGAGGAAGGAAAGGAGGGAGAGAGGGAGGGAGGGAGGGAGGAAGAAGGGAAGGAAGGAAAGGAAGGAAGGAAGGGAAGATGGAAGGAAGGGAGGATGGAGGGAAGGAAGGGAGGAGGGGAGGAGGGAGGGAGGAAGAAAGGAAGAGAGAGAGGGAGGAGGGAGGGAGGGAGAGAGGAAGGAAGGAAGAAAGGAGGAGGGAAGGGGGAAGGAAAGAAGGGAGAAGGGAGGTCTAAAAGAAAACATCCTCACCCAGTCAGGCAGCTGGTCCTCCAGGCTGGTCCCCATCAGAGAGCATCTGTGGGCGCCAAGACTATAAGACCGTGCCTGCCCTCTGATTGGCTGTGGAGCCTCCCCCTCCCATTGGCCGGCGGGACTCTTGATTGATGAGGCCGGAGGGTGATGGGAAACTGCTGCGGCTTGTTTCAGGTGGGAAGGGTCTTCCGGCCCATCCCCCTGGCACTACCCATAGCCCTGCCCGCTCCGACCTCAGCGAGCGCTGGGCTTCAGCCAGCTGTCCCCTCCCAGGCAATGGCGGACCACCCTGCCCATGACCTGAGCCCCTGCTTTCCCCAAATCCCCACCTCCCGAGCAAGTTACCTGTCTTAAATATATACATACCCTGTTCCCCCGAAAATAAGACAGTGTCTTATATTAATTTTTGCTCCCAAAGATGCGCTAGGTCTTATTTTCAGGGGATGTGTTATGGTTTCCATGAAGTAGGTCTTATTTTCGGAGGATGTCTTATTTTCAGGGAAACACAGTAGATATAGATAGAGCTAGAGCTAGAGATAGAGATATATATTTGTATTGATCTCAGACAGGAGGAGAGAGAAACATCAATGATGAGAGAGAGTTGTGGATCGGCTGCTTCCTGCACGCCCCACACTGGGGATGAGCTCCACCCGGGCCTGTGCCCTGACCAGGGATTGAACTGTGACCTCCTGGATCCTAGGTGGACGCTGAACCACGGAGCCACGCGGGTGGGTGAGAAGTTATCTTGTACATCTCATGGCAGCACCCAGAAGGCAGCCTTCGTGCGTGAGGAAGGTGTCAGCGGCTGACTACTCAGGGCTAGTCTTGGGTAAGGAGCTCCGGGTGGGAAAGGCAGGAGCTAGAACTTGCAGATGTCTCCTCTATTTTTTTTGTAATCGAGATAGAAACACTGGACATGAGACCTATACTCTTACCAAGATTACTTTTTATTTTATTTTATTATTTTTTTTATTTATTAAGGTATTATATGTGTACATAGCTTACCATTGCCCCCCCCCACCTCCCATTCATGCCCTCCCTCCCCAGAGTTCTGTGTTCATTGGTTGTACTTATATTCATGCAGACCAGTCCTTCGGTTGATCTCTTATCTCCCCCCAGGTCTCCTTCCCCTCCCCGCTGTTATTTGACAATCTGCTTGTTTTATGGTGACTATCTCAGGATCACATGAATAGAGTCCGCTCCTCATTTGGCAGTCTGCTTGTCTTATGGTGACTATCTCAGGACCACACGAATAGAGTCAGCTCCTCCTCTGGTACACACCGCCCCTCCCACCGGGTCCCACTGCTTCCCCGGAGCACACAGCTCTCCCGGGACACACGGTCCCCTGGGACACATGGCTCACCCAGGACACACAGCCCCCTGGGACACACTTACAGAGAGGAAGGGAGAAAGATAGAGAGCTAGAAACGTCGATGAGAGAGAAACATCGGCCAGCTGCCTCTTGCACACCCCCTAACGGGGATGTGCCCTCAACCAATGTACATGCCCTTGACTGGAATCGAACCCGGGACCTTTCAGTCCGTAGACCGACGCTCTACCACTGAGCTAAACCGGTTTCTGCTCAATATATTTTATTGATTTCAGAGAGGAAGAGAGAGGAGAGAGAGAGAGAGAGAGAGAGAGAGAGAGAGAGAGAGAGAGAGAGAGAGAGGAGAGAGAGAGAGAGAGAAGAGAGAGAGAAAGACGGAAACATCCATGATGAGAGAAAATCATGGATTGGCTGCCTCCTGAACTGGAAATTACCCACGGGAAATCAAACCTGTAACCCAGGCGTGTGCCCTGGCCAAGAATCAAACAGTGACCTCCTGGTTCATAGGTCAACACTCAACCAATGAGCCATGGCCAGTGCGATTCAGCGGAGAGGGTAGGGCATTGGTCGGAGCATCGATGGGTCTCAGGTTCGATTCCCAGCCAAGGGCACATACCTGGGCTGCACCCAAAGGCAAGGGAGGCACTACCAATCACCTCTCCAGCTCCCAATTCCTCCCTCTCCCCTCCCTCCATCTCTCTAAATACCATAGGGGGGCATTTCAATGATTTCTTAAAACATTTTTAATAATCACCCAAAGATATGTTCCCATTGATTTTTAAAAAGAAAGGAAGAATCATTGGGTTTGTCCACATATGTGACCCGACTGGGGATTGAACCCAAAACCTAGGTAAGTGCCCCGACCTGGAATCGAATCCACAACTTTGATGTACTGGACAACACTCTGAGGATCTGAGCCCACTGGAGCTGATTCCAAACATTTTCAGGCAAATTAGTCACCATCACTCCTTAATGTCACCTCCCTCCCCACAGTCACCTCACTCCCCACAGTCACCTCACTCCCTACAGTCACCCCACTCCCCACAGTCACCTCCCTCCCTACAGTCACCTCACTCCCCACAGTCACCCCACTCCCTACAGTCACCTCCCTCCCTACAGTCACCTCACTCCCCACAGTCACCTCACTCCCCACAGTCACCTCACTCCCCACAGTTACCTCCTTCCCTACAGTCACCTCACTCCCTACAGTCACCTCACTCCCTACAGTCACCTCACTCCAAACAGTCGCCTCACTCCCTACAGTCGCCTCCCTCCCTACAGTCGCCTCACTCCCCACAGTCACCTCCCTCCCTACAGTCACCTCACTCCCCACAGTCACCTCCTTCCCTACAGTCACCTCACTCCCTACAGTCGCCTCACTCCCTACAGTCGCCTCACTCCCTACAGTCACCTCCCTCCCTACAGTCACCTCACTCCCTACAGTGACCTCACTCCCCACAGTCACCTCACTTCCTACAGTCACCTCACTCCCTACAGTCTCCTCACTCCCCACAGTCACCTCACTCCCTACAGTCACCTCACTCCTTAAAGGCTCCTCACTCCCTACAGTCACCTCACTCCCCACAGTCACCTCACTCCCTACAGTCACCTCACTCCCTAAGTCACCTCACTCCCTGCAGTCACCTCACTCCCCACAGTCACCTCACTCCCCACAGTTACCTCCTTCCCTACAGTCACATCGCTCCCTACAGTCACCTCACTCCCTACAGTCACCTCACTCCCTACAGCCGCCTCACTCCCTACAGTCGCCTCACTCCCTACAGTCACCTCACTCCCTACAGTCACCTCCCTCCCTACAGTCACCTCACTCCCCACAGTCACCTCACTCCCTACAGTCACCCCCCTCCCCACAGTCCCCTCACTCCCTACAGTCACCTCACTCCCTACAGTCACCTCACTCCCTAAGTCACCTCACTCCCTACAGTCACCTCACTCCTTAAAGGCTCCTCACTCCCTACAGTCACCTCACTCCCTAAGTCACCTCACTCCCTACAGTCACCTCACTCCTTAAAGGCTCATCACTCCCTACAGTCACCTCACTCCCTACAGTCACCTCCCTCCTCACAGTCACCTCACTCCCTACAGTCACCTCACTCCTTAAAGGCTCATCACTCCCTACAGTCACCTCCCTCCCCACAGTCACCTCACTCCCTACAGTCACCTCACTCCTTAAAGGCTCATCACTCCCTAAGTCACCTCACTCCCCACAGTCACCTCACTCCCTACAGTAACCTCACTCCCTACAGTCACCTCACTCCCTACAGTCACCTCACTCCCCACAGTTACCTCCTTCCCTACAGTCACCTCCCTCCCTACAGTCACCTCACTCCCTACAGTCTCCTCACTCCCTACAGTCGCCTCACTCCCTACAGTCACCTCACTCCCTACAGTCGCCTCACTCCCTACAGTCGCCTCACTCCCTACAGTCACCTCCCTCCCTACAGTCACCTCACTCCCTACAGTCACCTCACTCCCTACAGTCACCTCACTCCTTACAGTCTCCTCACTCCCTACAGTCACCTCCCTCCCTACAGTCACCTCACTCCCTACAGTCACCTCACTCCCTACAGTCACCTCACTCCTTACAGTCTCCTCACTCCCTACAGTCTCCTCACTCCCTACAGTCGCCTCACTCCCTACAGTCACCTCACTCCTTACAGTCTCCTCACTCCCTACAGTCACCTCACTCCCTACAGTCACCTCACTCCCTACAGTCTCCTCACTCCCCACAGTCACCTCACTCCCTAAAGGCTCCTCCCTCCCCACAGTCACCTCACTCCCCACAGTCACCTCACTCCCTAAAGGCTCCTCACTCCTACAGTCACCTCACTCCCTACAGTCACCTCACTCCCTACAGTCACCTCACTCCCTACAGTCACCTCACTCCCTAAGTCACCTCACTCCCTACAGTCACCTCACTCCTTAAAGGCTCCTCACTCCCTACAGTCACCTCACTCCCCACAGTCACCTCACTCCCTACAGTCACCTCACTCCCCACAGTTACCTCCTTCCCTACAGTCACCTCACTCCTTACAGTCACCTTACTCCCTACAGTCACCTCACTCCCTACAGCCGCCTCACTCCCTACAGTCGCCTCACTCCCTACAGTCACCTCACTCCCTACAGTCACCTCCCTCCCCACAGTCACCTCCCTCCCCACAGTCACCTCACTCCCTACAGTCACCCCACTTTCTACAGTCACCTCACTCCCCACAGTCACCTCCCTCCCCACAGTCACCCCACTCCCTACAGTCACCTCACTCCCCACAGTCACCTCACTCCCTACAGTCACCTCACTCCCTACAGTCACCTCACTCCAACAGCCACCTCACTCCCTACAGTCACCTCCCTCCCCACAGTCACCTCACTCCCTACAGTCACCTCCCTCCCTACAGTCACCTCACTCCCTACAGTCACCTCACTCCCCACAGTCTCCTCACTCCCTACAGTCACCTCACTCCCCACAGTCACCTCACTCCCTACAGTCACCTCACTCCCCACAGTTACCTCCTTCCCTACAGTCACCTCACTCCCTACAGTCACCTCACTCCCCACAGTCACCTCACTCCCACAGTCACCTCACTCCCCACAGTCACCTCACTCCCTATAGTCACCTCCCTCCCCACAGTCACCTCACTCCCCACAGTCACCTCACTCCCCACAGTTACCTCCTTCCCTACAGTCACCTCACTCCCTACAGTCATCTCACTCCCCACAGTCACCTCACTCCTCACAGTCACCTCACTCCTACAGTCACCTCACTCCCTACAGTCACCTCCCTCCCCACAGTCACCTCACTCCCCACAGTCACCTCACTCCTTACAGTCACCTCACTCCCTACAGTCTCCTCACTCCCCACAGTCACCTCACTCCCTACAGTCACCCCACTCCCTAGTCTCCTCACTCCCCACAGTCACCTCACTCCCCACAGTCACCTCACTCCCTACAGTCACCTCACTCCCTACAGTCACCACCCCACTCCCTACAGTCACCACCCCACTCCCTACAGTCACCTCACTCCCCACAGTCACCTCACTCCCCACAGTCACCTCACTCCCTACAGTCACCTCACTCCCTACAGTCACCTCACTCCCTACAGTCACCTCACTCCCCACAGTCACCTCACTCCCTACAGTCACCTCACTCCCTATAGTCACCTCACTCCAACAGCCACCTCACTCCCTACAGTCACCTCCCTCCCCACAGTCACCTCACTCCCCACAGTCACCTCACTCCCCACAGTCACCTCACTCCCTACAGTCACCCCACTCCCTACAGTCACCTCACTCCCTACAATCACCTCACTCCTTAAAGACTTGGCACCTGGGAAGAGACACAAAGGCCCCCTAACAGCTGTCCACCAGGGAGGCGTCCACTGAGATTTCTTTTCAAAAATCACCCATGCCGAAACCGGTTTGGCTCAGTGGTAGAGCGTCGGTCTGCGGACTGAAAGGTTCCGGGTTCGATTCCGGTCAAGGGCATGTACCTTGGTTGCGGGCACATCCCCGGGGTGTGTGCAAGAGGCAGCTGGTCGATGTTTCTCTCTCATTGACGTTTCTAGCTCTGTATCTCTCTCCCTTCCTCTCTGTGAAATATCAACAAAATATATTTTTTTAAAAATCACCCATGCTTTCAGGCATTTGGAATAAACAAGCCACTCTGGGAAAGGGAATGCTCCTTCAGCTTTGGAAGGGCAGAGGCGGGAACATGGCCCAAGGGGTCCCAGAAATGGATACAGCATCTAACCCTGATGCCCATGCTCTGCACACAAAGGGCAGCGATGTATGGAGCAAGTCACAGCGTACAGACCCAGGGTGGAGCGGATACTCCCTGACGCATCCTAAGCATCGGGACCTCAGTTGCGGGGCCTGTGCCTCTCGTGTCCTGACGCTACCGCTGCTCCTCTGTCCAAGGAAACCTCTCCGTAAGAAGCATCACCCGCAACAGGCCCTGCTCTTCCATGGACAATCTCAGCTTCATTCTTTTTTCTTTCTTTCTTTCTCTTTTAATATATTTTATTGAGTTTTTACAGAGAGGAAGTGAGAGAGATAGAAAGCTAGAAACACAGCGGAAACCTGTTTGGCTCAGTGGATAGAGCTTCGGTCTGCGGACTGAAGGGTCCCGGGTTCAATTCCGGTCAAGGGCATGTACATTGGTTGCGGGCATATCCCCAGTACGGGGTGTGCAAGAGGCAGCTGATCAATGATTCTCTCTCATTGATGTTTCTAACTCTCTATCCCTCTCTCTTCCTCTCTGTAAAAAATCAATAAAATACATTTATAAAAAAAGATCTAATGTCGAATGAACCCACGGCCACATTTTGTTCCTGTTGGTTTAAAAATAACATCCATAGCCGAGTGTCCCATGGGGCAGAGTGCCCCGGGTGAGCCGAGTGTCCCAGGGGGCCGAGTGCCCCGGGTGAGCCGTGTGTCCCAGGGGGCCATGTGCCCCGGGTGAGCCGTATCCCCCAAAGGGGACGGGTGTCCCGGGTGAGCCATGTGTCCCAGGGGGCTGTGTGCCCCGGGTGAGCCGAGTGTCCCAGGGTGCAGTGTGCCCCAGGCGAGCCATGTGTCCCAGGGGAAGCAGTGGGACCCAGGGGGAGGGGCGGTGAAAACCAGAGGAGGAGCGGACTCTATTCATATGGTCCTGAGATAGTCACCATAAAACAAGCAGACTGCCAAATGAGGAGCGGATTCTATTCATGTGATCCTGAGATGGTCACCCTAAAACAAGCAGATTGTCAAATGACAGCGGGGAGGGGAAGGAGACCTGGGGGGAGATAGGAGAGCAACCGAGGGACTGGTATGCATGAACATAAGTACAGCCAACGAACACAGAACTCTGGGGAGGGAGGGCATAAATGGGAGGGGTGGAATGGTAAGCTATGTACACAGATAATACCTTAATAAAATATTTTTAAAAATTGGAAAAAAATAACATCCATATACACTCCCTTCCTTCTTCCCGGCAATCTCTCAGTGACCTGGGAAAGATCCCATCCTTTTCATCAACGACCGGAAGGGAGCGAGGTGGGCGGAGCTACCTGCCCCATAAAGCCGGCTGGCCTGCTGGTCGACCTCACGCCACAGCTGTGCCCTGAAGCAAAGCAGCCGGAGGCCCGCAACCTCAGCGCCTGAGAGGTGAGGGGCTCCACTTCACTTTCCAATGTCCACGGAAGGTCTGGGGAAGGGAGGGACCTATCGATGCAGCAGGCGCTGTGTGGGGCCCCCTCCAGGCCAGGCCTGTGTGTGTGTGTGTGTGTGTGTGTGTGTGTGAGAGAGAGAGAGAGAGAGAGAGAGAGAGAGAGAGACACTGAGGGAGGGACTCTGGCCTCTGATGCGGGCGGTCGGTCGGTCGGACCCAGGCTCAGGTGGGAGTAAGAATGGGATCCAAGCCCTGGCTGGTGTTGCTCAGTGGATACAGCATCAGCCTGCGGACTGGAGGGTCCCAGGTTCGATTCTGGTCAAGGGCATATGCCTGGGTTGCGGGCTTGATCCCCAGTGGGGGAGCGGGGCGTGCAGGAGGTGGCCGACTGGTGATTCTCTCTCATCATGGATGTTTCTATCTCTCTCTCTCTCCCTCCCCTTTCCTCTCTAAAATATCCATGAAATATATTTTTTAAAAATAAAAGAATTGGATCCAAGCTTGGCAGACTCGGAGGTGGTGCGTGGCGTGGCCCCCCACAGACTTCCTCCACCTCTCGGGGTCCCCGGTGGGTCTCCGCCCCATCCATGGGGGTGGGGGAGGGGACCACAGTGAGGAGATGCGGAGGGTTTCGGGGTCTCAGCCAGCACTGCCCACCTGGACCTACCAGGGGACCCCAAAATGTCGTTGTAAACTCATGTTCCAGCAGCCCCATAAGCAAAGGATCGGGAAAGAGAGCGACCCAGGCCCAGCTGGGCTGGCTTAGCGGTTAGAGCGGCTGCCCTCCCGCCCTCCCTCCCAAGGGGCTCGGGTTCGATTCCCAACACATGGGGAGGCGCGGAAGCCTAACGAGAAAGGAAGTGCTAACCTTCCCCTGACAGGCAACACAGGGCTTCCAACTGGGAATCAATTTTTTGGGGGGAGAGGTGGCATTCTGCAGGAGAGAGCCCCGCGTTCTTTCCTTCTGAACCTCAACAACTTCGGCCGCACGCAGTTCCCCGTGGCTATGCCCCAGGCCCGTCGCCGCCCGGGTGAGACCCCGGGGCCGAGGAGAGCGTGCGTCCTGTCCCATCCTCTTCCCAGCCAGCAGGCTGCACCTGGCAAGTTCGGGCTGAGAGCCCTTTCTTTTTCTTTTTTCTTTTTTTTTTAAATATATTTTATTGACTTTTCACAGAGAGGAAGGGAGAGAGATATAGAGTTCTCTTGCTCTCCCCTCCGCTCCTTCACCAGCAGCCCAACAGGAGAGTCCACGTGGTCAGGTTGCTGTTGTTCCGGCCCTCCGGTCCAGCTTAAGAACCCATGGTGGCCCTCGAGTCAAAAAGTTTGCCCACCCCTGAGTCTAGGCGGAGCTCCTGTGCCTGGCTGAGGCCACAGAGGAGATCCAGACTGCAAAGCTGAGGTTTTATAATCAGGGACAAACAAGGCAATTTAGAGTGTTCTTATACGTTTCACCTGCTGTGGCAGCACTTGCTTCCTGCCCCTCCCACAGCCCACTAGCCTCCCAGGAAAGATGGCGGGAGCAGCCACAAGGTGGAGCTTCATGATGCTGAGAGGGCTGTGCCCTCCAGGCTGGGACTTGTTTGCAGCTTTGCCAGCAGTTCAGTCCGAGGCTTAACCCTTTAACAGCTTTCTACACTATCTGCGAAAAATCAATAAAATAGCTGAAACCGGTGTGGCTCAGTGGATGGAGCGTCGGCCTGCAGACTGAAGGATCCCGAGTTTGATTCTGGTCAAGGGCATGTACCTTGGTGGAGGGCCCATCCCCAGTGGGGAGTGTGCAGGAGGCAGCTGGTCAATGTTTCTCTCTAATCAATGTTTCTGGCTCTCTATCCCTCCCCCTTCCTCTCTGTAAAAAATCAACAAAATATATATTTTTTTTAAATAAGAGAGGACCGAGTGTCCCAGGGGGCCATGTGCCCTGGGTGAGCCGTGTGTCCCAGGGGAAGCAGTGGGACAAGGGTGGAGGGGCAGTGAGAACCAGAGGAGGAGCGGACTCTATTCGTGTGGTCCTGAGATGGTCACCATAAAACAAGCAGACTGTCCAATGACAGCGGGGAGGGGAAGGAGACCTGGGGGGAGATAGGAGAACAACCGAAGGACTGGTATGCATGCATGTAAGTACAACCAACGAACACAGAACTCTGGGGAGGGAGGGCATGAATGGGAGCGGGGGGCAATGGTAAGATATATACACAGATAATACCTTAATAAAACATAATAAAAAAATAAAATAAAAGAGGCGTCCCTCCCAGGGTCCCTCTTCCTCCTGAGAGGCTCACCGCGCCCGCCCCCCCCCCTTCCCGCCCCCAGGCAGCCATGGCCCAGCAATTCAAGGAAGCCGCCAGCTGCTCCGTCTGCCTCACGTACTTTGAGGACCCGGTGAAGCTCAAGTGCGGCTTCTGCTGCTGCCGCCGGTGCCTGCCGGCCCTGCCCGCGGCGCCGGACGGGGAGGGGCTGCTGTGCAGCAACTGCTCCCAGGCCTCGCAGGAGGAGGACATCAGGCCCCACCGGCTGCTGGGCAGCCTGGCCGCCAAGGTCCGGGAGATGGAGCCCCAGCTGACAGCCATCCTGCAGATGGACCCCCGGATCCGAAAGTTCCAGGGTGAGACAGGCCTCGGGCCTCGCCGGGCGGCCGGTCCCTGGAAGGACCCCTCTCTCCCGGCGTCTCCAGCCTGAGAGTCGGCCTAGGAACCAGGAGGTCACGGTTCGATTCCCGGTCAAGGGCACATGCAGGCTCTGTTCCCAGTGGGGGGCGTGCCGGAGGCAGCTGATCGGCGATTCCTTCTCATCCTGGATGTTTCTTGTCTCTCTCTCCCTCTCCCTTCCTCTCTGACATCCATAAAAACAAAATATTTAAAAATGTTAGGAATTTGCCAAAACCGGTGTGGCTCAGTGGATAGAGCGTCGGCCTGCGGACTGGAAGGTCCCAAGTTCGATTCCGGTCAAGGGCATGGACCTTGGCTGTGGGCACATCCCCGGTGGGGGGTGTGCAGGAGGCAGCTGGTCGATGTTTCTCTTTGATCGACGTTACGAGCTTTCTATCCCTCTCCCTTCCTCTCTGTAAAATATCAATAAAATATATTTTTTAAATGTTAGGAATTTATTTTTTCCCATTGGAGTTGGGTTTTTAGGCAAATAGAACCCTGAGTCCATCCTAGACCTGGGCCCCTCAATATTTCGCCGCCCCACCGGAGGCGGGCACAGGGAGAAACCTGCTTTTGCGTAGACTGGATGTCACAGACCCTGTGCCACTGAGAGCAGCTCTGCCCGAGCCTTGTAACTGTTCGTGTGTTTTTAAGGGAAAAAAAATTTTTTTAATAGTTTTGTTGATTGTAGAGAGGAAAGGAGAGGAAGAGAAAGATAGAGATATCAATGCTGAGAGAGAATCATGGATAGGCTACTTCTTGCACACCCCCTAACTGGGGACGTGCCCGCAACCAAGGTCCATGCCCCTGGCCGGGAACCGAACCTGGGACCCTTCCGTCCGCAGGCCAACGCTCTATCCACTGCGCCACACCGGTTTCGGCTCTAATTTGTATATTTTATTTAAATAGATTTTATTGATTTTTTTTTTACAGAGAGGGATAGAGACTTAGAAACATCGATGAGAGAGAATCATCGATCAGCTGCCTCCTGCACACACACCTCCTACTGGAGATGTGCCCGCAACCAAGGCACATGCCCTTGACCGGAATCGAACTTGGGACCTTTCAGTCTGCAGGCCGAGGCTCTATCCACTGGGCCACACCGGCTTCGGCTCTAATTTGTATATTTTAAAGGAGAGAAGTCCTTCCTCAAACCAGGCGAATCACTTCCTGTCAAAGGAATTCCAGGTCCATCCAACCCGGGGGCCAGGGAAGTCTCCCCAGGAAAATTCCCCCGGGGGGAGACAGGAACGAGGGGGTGTGGGGGTGAGGGGTGGGGGGCTTGGCTGCAGACAGGAGGCGGGGAGCCCCTGCTGACCCCATCCTCCCTCTCTCTCTCTCTCTCTCTCTCCCCCCCCCCCCCCCGCAGTGGACGTGACCTTGGACCCGGACACGGCCCACGACTTCCTGGTCATCTCGGAGGACCTGCGGCGGGTGCGCATCGGGGGCGTCCCGCAGGGGCGCCGGGCGCACCGGGGGAGGTTCAGCGACTCGCCCTGCGTCCTGGGGCGCCCCCGCCTGGCCGCGGGCCGCCACTACTGGGAGGTGGACGTGTCGGGCTGCCGCGCGTGGAGCGTGGGGCTGTGCAGCGAGGCGGCGGCGCGGCGCGGCACCGTGGCCCTGTGCCCCGAGCGCGGCTTCTGGGCCCTGAGCCGCGCGGGCGGCGCGCCCGGCCGGCTGCTGGCGGGCACGCGGCGCCCCCTGCGGCTCCTGGCGCCGCCGCGCCTGCGCCGCCTCGGCCTCTTCCTGGACGCCGACCGGGGGGCGCTGTCCTTCTACCACGTGGCCGACGGCTGCCACGTGTTCACCTTCCCCGGCGTGCGCGCCTTCGCCGCCCCCGCGCCGCTGCGCCCCTTCCTGGGCCCCGCGGGCTCCTCGGAGGACGGCGAGAGCTGGCTGGCCCTCTGCCCGGCTGCCGGGTCCCCGGTCCCGGGGGCGGCGGAGGGCGGGGGGACGACGGCGGGGGAGCCCTGAGCTCGGGGCCCGGACCCGGGCCTCCTGCGCCGACGCGACCCTGTGGACCCGCGCGCCCCAGGTTCCCGCCGCCGCCGCCGCAGAACGAGGCTGAGCCCCCCGCGCGCGCCCCGCGGAGCCGACGAGGTTGGCGGGAAGCCGGCCTCCCCCACACACACACCCCGTGCGGTGCGGTTCGGTCCGGTCCAGGTGGTGTCGCTGGGACATGCGGGTCTTTTTAGCCAATAAATCTGTTCAGAACTCGTGGATCCCGTCCCAAGCTCTTGTTTTCTTTTCTTCTTTTCTTTTTTAAAAAAATATATATTTATTTTGATTTTTTACAGAGAGGAAGGGAGAGGGACGGAGAGTCAGGAACATCGACCAGCTGCCTCCTGCACACCCCCCCACCGGGGACGTGGCCGCAACCAAGGCGCATGCCCTTGACCGGAATCGAACCCGGGACCTTCCAGTCCGCAGGCGGACGCGCCATCATCCACTGAGCCACACCGGTTTCGGCTCCTGTTTTCTTTGAAGTTGGAGCGGAGAGGAGGCTGGAGACTAAATAAAACGTGGGATGTGCCGAAACCAGTGTGGCTCAGTGGATAGAGCGTCGGCCTGCGGACGGAAGGGTCCCGGGTTCGATTCCGGGCAAGGGCGTGGACCTTGGTGGCGGGCACATCCCTGGTTGGGGGGGGTGTGTGCAGGAGGCAGCGGATGGATGTTTCTCTCTCATCCATGTTTCTGACTCTCTGTCCCTCTCCCTTCCTCTCTGTAAAAAATCAATAAAATATTTTTTTTAAATGTGGGATGTGCCCCGAGGGCTCATGGGTGTTCCGTCCCATGCAGGGCCCGGGAGGAGGGGGGGGAATGGGGGAAACATGGAGTGGGTGTCCTCCCGTACCCGCGGCCCCAGTTCCACCCGCAGTGCGGGCCCAGGAGGAGGCAGCCGGGTCCCGGTCTCTCGCCCTCTCTGTAAAGAGATAAGTAAAGAAATAATGCAAACCCTGGGGGGGGGGGGGCGCTTAAAACACACGGAGCCCCCTCATGTGGCTCAGGGGGTGAGCATGAAAGGGCCAGGCTAGAATCCTGCCTCCTTGTGGGGAAGGCGGAGCTATCCTCCATTTTGTGGCCGGACTCTAGCCCTCACCCAACCAATCAGGGTCTATATCCCCTCACCCAGCCAATCAGGGTCTATATCCCCTAGCCTCACCCAACCAATCAGGGTCCATATCCCCTAGCCCTCATCCAACCAATCAGGGTCCATATCCCCTCACCCAACCAATCAGGGTCCATATCCCCTAGCCCTCACCCAACCAATCAGGGTCCATATCCCTTCACCCAACCAATCAGGGTCCATATCCCCTAGCCCTCACCCAACCAATCAGGGTCCATATCCCCTCACCCAGCCAATCAGGGTCCATATCCGCTAGCCCTCACCCAACCAATCAGGGTCCATATCCCCTCACCCAGCCAATCAGGGTCCATATCCGCTAGCCCTCACCCAACCAATCAGGGTCCATATCCGCTAGCCCTCATCCAACCAATCAGGGTCCATATCCGCTAGCCCTCATCCAACCAATCAGGGTCCATATCCCCTCACCCAGCCAATCAGGGTCCATATCCGCTAGCCCTCACCCAACCAATCAGGGTCCATATCCCCTCACCCAGCCAATCAGGGTCCATATCCACTAGCCCTCACCCAACCAATCAGGGTCCATATCCCCTCACCCAGCCAATCAGGGTCCATATCCCCTAGCCCTCATCCAACCAATCAGGGTCCATATCCCCTCACCCAGCCAATCAGGGTCCATATCCGCTAGCCCTCACCCAACCAATCAGGGTCCATATCCCCTCACCCAGCCAATCAGGGTCCATATCCCCTAGCCCTCACCCAACCAATCAGGGTCCATATCCCCTCACCCAGCCAATCAGGGTCCATATCCGCTAGCCCTCACCCAACCAATCAGGGTCCATATTCCCTCACCCAGCCAATCAGGGTCCATATCCGCTAGCCCTCACCCAACCAATCAGGGTCCATATCCCCTCACCCAGCCAATCAGGGTCCATATCCGCTAGCCCTCACCCAACCAATCAGGGTCCATATCCCCTCACCCAGCCAATCAGGGTCCATATCCCCTAGCCCAAACCCAACCAATCAGGGTTCGTATCCCCCAGCCCTCACCCAACCAATCAAGGTCATATTCCGCCCCCCCCCCATAAAACCCATTGAGATGTTACTTTCTTTCTCTCTTCCGCCATGCTGGCGGCGAGTGGGATGGAGCCCATGCTAGCATGGAAGAGGCTCTCTTGCTAACTGCGTCGGATTTGGTTCGCTGGTGGTCCTTGGGGATCACGGAATGTGGGCACAACAAGCACCCACCCATGAACCAGGGGGTCCTGGGTCACAGGCTGGGGTTGTGGGCTCGGTGCCAGTAGGTGGCGTGCAGGAGGCAGCCGGTCCCTGAGTCCCTCACCGTGGGTACTTTTCTTTTTCGCTCTCTCGCTCGATCGGTCGCTCGCTCTCTTAAATCAATCAACACATTTAAGAAAACTGTGGGGGGGCGGAGAAGAGGAGAGAGAGAGAAAAGAAAAAGAGAGAGGGGAGGAAGGGAGGGAGGGTGTCAGCACGCGGGCGGGGGGCGGCACGGAGGCCCCGGCGTGGCTGTGTCCATTGACAAGCAGCCGGCGCCCCCGCCTCCGCACGGGGTGGGGGGGGGGGCGAGCTGCAGACCAAACACGAGCAGGGGCTCCGCCTCGCAGGAAGGACGCGGGCACCGGCCGGCGAGGGAGCCTGCGGGGCGGGCCGGCGGGGCGGGGCTGCGAGCCGGCGGTCCCTCCCTGCAGAGGCGCCCGTGCATCCATGCGAGACGCTGCGGCCGAGGCTGGAGCAGGCGTGGGGGGCAGGCCCGGGTGCGGGGGGCAGGCCCGGGTGCGGGGGGCAGGCCCAGGGTGTGGGGGGCAGGCCCGGGTGCGGGGGGCAGGCCCGGGTGCGGGGGGCAGGCCCGGGTGCGGGGGGCAGGCCCGGGTGTGGGGGGCAGGCCCGGGTGTGGGGGGCACGCCCGGATGTGGGGGGCACGCCCGGATGTGGGGGGCACGCCCGGCGGTGGGGCGTAGG
Source organism: Vespertilio murinus (assembly GCA_963924515.1). Lineage (NCBI taxonomy): Eukaryota > Metazoa > Chordata > Mammalia > Chiroptera > Vespertilionidae > Vespertilio > Vespertilio murinus. The sequence continues at coordinate 49,318,623 of OZ004716.1, read as the reverse complement.
CGGCAGGCCCCGTGGTGGCCGGGGCGTGGGGGGCAGGCCGGTGGCCGGGCCGGAGGCTGAGCTCCCGGCCTCGGGCGCCCCCTGCTGGCTGCACAGACCCCGAACCAGACGGGCCCGGAGCCCCGCAGCTCCAGCCGGACAGGGGCCGCCGGGGCCGGAGCCGCACCCCGGCCCTTCACAGCCCGCGGCGGCCGGGCGGCCGGGCCCCAGCCCGACATCTGCCCGCTCGGGGCCCGGAGGCGGCCGGAAGTGACCCTGCCGGGCGCAGGGGGGCCGGTGCTCGGGCCGCGGGCAGCTCGGCGGGAGGCGGAGCGCAGGCTCCGGGCGGCTTTGCAGACCCGCCGGGGCCGGAGCCTGAGCCTGCAGCGCCGGGCGCTGCCCCTCCCCTCCCCTCGGCAAACCCGGAGAAAACCGCAGCTCACCGCAGCTCGCTTCGTCCCACTGCCTTCCCCACTTCTTCCAACGTTTTGTTGATTTCAGAGAGGGGAAGGGAGAGCTTGTCACTGTCCTACTTGTTTTTATAAATACATTTTTATTGGTCACAGAGAGGAAGAGGGAGAACCACGGGTCGGCTGCCTCCTGCGCATCCCCCACTGGGGATGGAGCCCGCCACCCAGGCGTGTGCCCCGCCTGACTGGGACCCGAACCCGGGACCTTCCGTCCGCAGGCTGACGCTCTATCCACTGAGCCAACCGGCCAGGGCTGCTGTCCCCCCGTCACCGCATTCACTGGCTGCCTCTGCCTGAGGGGATCAGGCCTGCAACCTTGGAGTAGAGGCCGACCCCCCAGCCCCAGCCAGGGAGGCCTCTGCTTCCCTCAGGGCCCGGATGGATAGGGGACAGTGTCTGGAAGCCCCGCCCCAGGGCCTCCCTCCGAGGGCAGCGCCCGGCTCTGGGGTCACGGGCCACCCGCAGCTCAGCCACTCCACCCGGGCCCCCCCACCTGTGCCAAGCGTCTGCCGGCAGGACAAAGGCTGCCGAGGCGGCACCCACAGCCCGGGGGGTCGGACACCGGGCGCTGCCCCCACCCCCTGGCCGGGGGGAGAAGGGCCTGTGCATGGGATGGGAACGGTGGAGCCACACCCATGAGAATTGCCATTTATTCCCGAAGTTGCCAAAATCATCACCGAGGATTCACCGAGGATGTGCGGGGAGGAGGCTCAACACTGACGGGCGGCCGGGAGCGGAGGGGACGGGGCCTGCGTCCCTCCATCCGGGGCCGCGGGCCTCGGCCGCCCCCCCAGCCCGTTCTCCCGGCGGACGGGGCGGAGGGAGGGGCGGCGTGAGCGGCGGAGGGCGGCCGGCACATGCACTCACAGCTCTGGAGTCCCGCACCGCCCGCTCACAGGAGGAAGGGGTTAGTGTTGGGGGCCGGCGGGCCCGGGGGCAGGACGGGGGGCAGGCCGGGGCCCCCGCCCAGGGGGGAGATGTATGTCGGTGGCGCCCCCGGGACCGGGGGCCCGGGGCTGAGCCGGAGCTGGTTCAGGGTGAGCGTCGCAGGGGGTGCGGGCTGGAAGGGGTTGGTGACGGAGGGGCCGGTGGCCGGGGCTCCTGCGGAGAGAGGGGCACAGCGCGGTCAGGCCTGCTGGGGGGCCCGCACCCCTGCTCCTGCACCCCCGCCGCCCCCCTGCACCCCTGCCCTGCCCCCCGCTGGGCGCTCACCGCTGGGCAGGAAGGGGTTGGCGGCCTTGGCCCCCGGGAGCGAGGGCCCGGGCCGCGTCACCAGGGAGTCCAGGTCCACGAGGGCGGCGTTGGGGCCCAGGAAGGACTCGGGCGTCTTCCGGGTGGGCGGCGTGGGGGCCGGGGCGGCCTGGGGCGGGGGGCTGCCCACGGCCTCGGGCAGAGCGCCCTCCACCCCGCTCATGTCGAAGGCGCCGGGGCTGCGGGCGGGCACCTCCCCGGCCAGCAGCTGCAGCTCCCCTGCGGGCGGAGCGGAGGGCGGAGGGTGGAGGGCAGAGCCGCGGCGGGAAGGGCGGGGAGTGGGGGCAGCGTCTGCGGAGACGCACACGGGTGCCCAGGCCCCGAAGCATGCAGTCTGCACAGGTGTGACCTCAGGGCGTCTGGGGGGGCACAGGCACCCTGCCTCCTGAGAGCCCACGTCACACAGACGGACCCAAACCGGAGACCCGCTGCGGGACATGGCACTGCCCCCCCCCACCCCCACCCCACACCCCCCCGTCCTGGCCGGCAGGGGGCGGTGTGGAGCTGGAGGAACCTCCCTGCGCTGCCTCCCCCCCCCTCCCCCAGCACGTGAGGCCTCTGCTACTCAGGGCGGGCACGGGGCTGGCCAGGGCTGCACACCCCAACTCTGACCTGCCCGGTGGGTCTCGGGGAGCAGGCCGGGATGGGGGACACGGGGTGGGGGCACAGGGTGGGGGTCACAGGGGGCGGGGGGTCACGTGGGGGGGGGTGCTCACCGGTGCTGCTCCCCGAGGCCGGCAGGGCTGTGCGCAGTCGGTCGAAGTCGGAGAACTCGTCAGGCTCTGCGTCGAAGCCCCCGACCACTGAGGGGTCACAGGGTCACGGGGTCACGGGGTCACGGGGTCAGGACGTGCACTCGGCTCCCAGGGTCAGTGCGCCTCTTCCCCGGGAGCCCCGCCCGCCCGCCCGTACCTGCGGTGCCGTTGGTGCTGGGCTTGGCGGGCGACCCCCCCCAGGGGTCCGAGAAGGCCGGGGCTGGGGCCCAGGGGTCAGCAGCCGGGGCTCCACCTGCCAGGGCCGCACCTGGTGAGGAGGGGGCGCGTGAGGGCCGGCCAGCTGTGGCCGGCGGGGTTGTCTCCTCGCATCTGTGGCTCCGGGCCAGCCCCTCCCGCCCGCCCCCCCCGCCCGCCCCCCCCCCCCCCCGCTGCCCTGCCCTCCGCTGCCCCCACCCCTCTGCGAGGCTCCCACCGGGGCTCTCGGCCTCTGCCCCCCCGGGACCCGGCTGGCACTCACCGTCCGAGCTCCCCCACGGGTCCGGGGCGGGCCCCTCTCCAGCTGCAGGGGCCTGGGTCCCACCCCAAGGGTCAGCTGGGGGCCCCGCGGGGGCAGCAGGCCTCCAGGGGTCCCCGGAGGCCGGGGTGGGGGCCGGGCCCCCCCAGGGGTCAGCAGCTGGAGGGACGGGAGGTCCCCCCCAAGGGTCGGGGGCAGGGGCGGCGGTGGGGATGGCAGTGGCCATGGGTGCTGGGCCCCCCCAGGGGTCCGAAGCCGTGGGAGGAGCGGGGACCGTGAAGACGTCGGCGAGGTCCATGAGGGACGACTGCAGAGAGAGGGGGGGTGAGCGGACAGGCTAGGCACCCCCACGCCCCCAGGCCGGGCCCCCGCCGCCCCCGGTCCTCGCCTCCTCCTGGCCCCCGGTCTCCCGCTTGCTCTCCTCGATGGCCATCTGCAGCCTCAGGTCGTCCCCGCGGCGGATCCGCTCCTCCTGTGGGCCGAGCGGGCGGTCAGCCTGGCGCCCAGACCCGACCCTCCCGACCCTCCCGCCAGACGAGGTGACCAAACTCAAATGGGATGCGGACGACACGGAGGGGGACGGGGGGGATGGAGGGGGCCGGGGGGGGGGGGGACGGAGGGGGCGGACGGGGCAGTGGGGCGGGAAGGCGGCTGAGGACGCGGCCGGAGGGGGAAGGCGGGTGGGCTGGGGGGGAGGGAGGCCCTCGTGGTCTGTCCGTCCGTCTGTCCGACACCTGAGCGGGCGCCACGGCTCCGTCCCACAGGCCCGCGGCCACACCGCTGAGGCCGGCGTGTCGCGAGGGCGGACGGGCCGGGCGAGGCCAGAGGCGGCGGGCGGGCCTGCGGGGGGAGGCGCTCTGACCTTGTCGTGCTCCTCGCGGCTCAGACTAAGGGCCAGCTGGAGCTGGACGTCGTCCTCGGGGCCGCAGGGCGGGGGCTGGGGGAGAGACAGCGTGAGGGCGGGGGAGGGGGGGCGGGGGGAGGGACAGAGAGAGAGAGACAGAGAGACAGAGAAAGAGAGAGAGAGAGCCAAAGGCACAGAGAAACGGTCCCCAAACTGGGGAGGGGCAGGCAGAGCCAGAGCAGAACAAGCCTGCGGGGCGGGGAGTGGAGGGGAGAGGAGGGGCGGGGAGGGAAGGGGAGGGGAGGGGCGGGGAGGGGGCCCCAGGATGGAGGGAGAGGGACGGACGGACAGAGACAGCGGAGGCAGCGGAGCGCAGGGCTCAGGGCGAGCAGAGACGGGAGGGCGGAGGGCGGAGGGCGGGGGCATGGAGATGGGATGGCAGAACGGAAGTCGAGCCCGCGGCCCCCACGCCGGCCGGTACCTGGTCCGCCTCCTCCTTGCTCATGGCCAAGGCCAGCTGCAGCTGCAGCTCCTCCTCCCCGCTGCTCTGCGGCCAGGCCTGCTCGGCCTCGGGCGGCCCCCCCGAGCCCACGGCGGCTGAGGAGGCTGGGGAAGGGGGCCAGTGAGACGGGAGACAGGGCGCCCCAGCCCGCCCGGCCGCCCCAAAGCCCATCTGGCCCCTGAGAGTGGGGAGGGCGGCCCTGCAGGGGGGACTGGGGACCCCTGCGCACGCGGGGCCAGGCCTCGCAGTGACTAAGGACCAGCCCGTGGGCATTCACTGGGGCGTCGTGAGGAAGGGAGGGTGGAGACGGCAGGCTGAGGGGCAGGCACCTAGGCTGGGCAGGCGGACAGCCGAGCCACCAGCCACCCTGACCCTGTGTCCGTGGTTGGGAGAAAAGTCAAAAGCTGAATAACATCTCACGTCCCCGAGAAAAGCTCACACAACCGAAACTTCAAGTTCAAGGTCTGAGACTCACGCCAGCGCCAGCAAGAGGCTGGAGCGGCCCCGAGGGCAAAGCGGCCCGAGAGCCCCCGCCCTCACCTCCGAGCGGGTGCTGGTCCCCGTGGCCGGGGGCACGCGTGTCCCTGACCTCCGAGCGGGCGCTGGTCCCCGTGGCCGGGCACGCGTGTCCCTGACCCCAGAGCGGGTGCTGGTCCCCGTGGCCCCCGTGGCCAGGCACGCGTGTCCCTCACCTCCGAGGGGTGCTGGGCGGAGAGCAGTGACGGGTCGAGCAGCACGCCCAGCCCTCCTAGCACCAGGCTCCCAGGGGCGGGCGGGGGCCACGGCTCCCCAGCACCTCTGCCTCCGGTCACTGCTCACCAAGACTCCTCTGCACCCCGTTGTCCACGGGCACCCCCCATCGCCTGCCCGGCCCCTCGGGTCCCCGGGACATGAACCGAGTCTGTGCGCGTGGCCGTGCTGCCACCGCCATCTCTGCAGAGGCTTCAGCGCTGACCCCGTCTGCCCCCAGTGGACACACGCCTTCCCCCATGGTCACACGGAGGCTCCGGGATGTGGCCCCCGCCCCTGGGGGACGCCCCAGCGCCCCTCTCCCCAAAACAGTCACCACCCCAAACCGGGCTCGCCCCCACCGCCAACTTCTTCACGTTCACAGCGGGTTCTGCCTCCAGCTGCCCCCCAGCCCTCCCCACCCCGGGCTATGCCTCACCGGCCGCGGGGCACCTGCTCCCCCCAGGCCAGGCTCACGGGGGGCCCCCACCCCCACCCCCACCCGGGCTGTCCCGGCCCCGCTCCCCTCGGGGCACTGGCAGGCTCACCCGTGGCGGTCTGCGCCAGCTTCTCCTTGGTCTTGAGCGCGTGGGCCCGCTCCTCCCGCAGCCGGTCGTCGTCCTTGAGCAGGGCCACCAGCTGCTTGGCCTTCTCCCGCACGTTCACGCCCTGGTCCTTGCCGTCGCGGTCCACGTACTGGAAGTCCTTGAGCGTCTGCACGGCGTACATGTTCTCCTTGCACTGCTGCGACACGCGCTCCGAGCCCGTCTTGATGAGGTACTCCATCAGCGTCATGGCCTGGGGGGGGGGGGGGGGGGGACACGCCGCCGCTCAGGTCCCGGCGCTGACCGTGCCCGCCGGGCCTGGCCGCGGGCAGGCTGGGCTGACGCCGGCACGGCACGGGGTCTGCCCGGGGTGACGGCGCTTCAGACCCGAACCCCAGACTGCGAAGGGGTCGGCGCGCCCCGGGAGCCATGCGCACGTCCCCAAGGGCGGCAGCGGCCGCCACCCAGCCCGGACCCAACGGGCAGAGACAGGGACTGCCGTCCATGCCACAGGCCCGAGCCACCCTGCCCCCTGCCCTCTCTACTGTCCCGGCACCACCTACGCCCCCCCCGCCCTCGGCACTGCCTTCCCTCCAGGGTGGGCATCTCTGTGGGTGGCTGGGGTGGAGCGGCCACAACTGCAAGTGTGAAACTTCACACCCACAGGCCGGGCGGCCGCTGGGGGGGAGGGGGACAACGACCACACACACACACACACACACACACACACACACACACACACACACACGACAGGGAGGAGGAACAGCCTGGGTGCCTCTCTTCCTGCTGTGACAGCTCAGTCTTTCCCAGGCCCATCAGCTGGGGCGGGAGGGGCTGCCCAGGGCCCCAAACCCGCGCAGGGAGAGGTGGGGAGGGCCTGGCACGGAGGCAAGCCCTCGAACCCGTGACCTCTGCGGAGCCCGCTCCGGCCACTGGCACGGCGCCGCGGCCCAAGGCGTGTCGCGGAGTTTGCCTCCGCTATCGGGTTAGTCTTTAACCGGCCCCGCTGTTTGCTGGAGAGGGAAGGACGGGCGCCCGGGAGGCGGGAGGCGGGCTCCCCGCACGTGACACAGGCCACACACACACACACACACACACACACCCCGCGGAGGGCGCCCCGCGCACGCGTCATGGGACCGTAAGTGCCAGGAACCGGCCTCGCCTCGTCCCGGGCGCGCCCAGTGCCAACGAGCTGACACTTCATTCGGAGCTCGGGGACTTTGGGACCGAGGTGAGGACGGTGAACCCGGAAAGGACCCAATACCACTCCCCCACCCCCCGGGCGACAAGATCCCGGGCCCGGGCCGCCGCCACTCAGCGCTGGGGCTGACAGGAGAACCACTGGGAGAAGCTCTAAGACCGTGGTCAGCAAACTGCGGCTCCCGAGCCACATGCGGCTCTTTGGCCCCTTGCGTGTGGCTCTTCCACAAAATACCTCGGCCTGTGCGAGTCCGTTTGGAAGAAGTGGCGTTAGAAGAAGTTCACGTTTAAGAAATGTCAACCTTTGCACTGTTGATATTTGGCTCTGCGGACTACGGAGTTTGCCGACCACGGCCCCGGCTGGTGTGGCCCCGTGGACGGCGGGCAGGGCTGGAGCGAGCGGGCTGCACACGCCGCGGAGGAGGTGGGGACGGCTGTGCAGCGGCAATGACAGTCCCCCGAGCCCCAGGGCTCCAGAGGGGAAGCACCCAGCTTCCTGCCCTGCCCCCAGCTGTGCCCCACAGGGCCTGGCCTCGTGTCAATAAAGTTTTATTTACAAACAGGCAGGGGCCGGACTGGGCCCCGGGGCCGACATTCCTGGGACGGGCAGATGGCGGCCAAGTCGAGGGGGGCTCTGGGCTCCCCGCCGGTGTCAGCACACCCGGGGCCCGAGCCTCTGTCCTCGGTTTCCTCAGCGGGAACGTGGAGACGGGAAAAGTGCCTCCACTGCTCCCTGCCTCGAGCCTGGTCAGGAGGAGCCAGCGTCCGGCTCGGGACCCACGTCTGAGCTGCCTCCTGCCTCCGCCTGCGGGCCACCCGGCCTCTCACCTGCAGGCAAAGGCCGCCCGGGATCAAGCACTGACTCAGCCATGAGTCACCGAACTGCGGGGCCAATCCCGGCCTGCCGGGAAGCGGGGGAGATGCTCCGGTAACGGCCACGCTCCTCTGGCCGCACGCCCCCGACCACCTGCCCCCCGACGTGGCCCTGGCCTCCGGCCCCCAGCCCGCCTCCAGAGGACAGAGCGGCCACCTCAGAGCGGCCGCAGCCCAGGTTCTCCGGGGCCGGACCCGCCCACGGAGGGAGGGCCGGGCCGCAGTGGGGCCGGGCCCTGAGGAAGGGCGCGAGCGTGCACCGCTGGGGCGCAGACGGCACTGCGGCCACCTTTCTCCAGTGGCACGCTCACGCGTCCTGTGGCCCAGGAATCCCAACCCCAGGACATGGCCAGCGAGCGCACCGCAGGCCGGGGTGCGACAAGTGCTTACGTCCCCGCAGGGCTCAGCCCAGGACCCGGCCTCGCCTCCCTGTGGAAGGCGTACAGCTCTGACGGACAGCTCTGTTCCCACAGCGGCACGTGGCCACGTAAAGGCCTGTGGTCCGTCCGTGGGGCTGCCCAGTGCTCAGACACACAGACAGGCCCCGCCCAGGCCTCCCGGAAGGAGTGGCCGCTCTTCAAGAACAATGAAAACCAAAACCCCAGGGCAGGGGTGGGCAAACTTTCTGACTCGAGGGCCACCATGGGCTCTTAAACTGGACCGGAGGGCTGGCACAAAAGCAGCCTGACCATGCTGGCACTCTCCTCTTGGGCTGCTGGGGAAGGAGCGGAGGGGAGAGCAGGAGAACCCTCCCCCCTTTCAGCTCCGCGGGCCGGATAGAACAGCCGAACGGGCCGGATCCGGCCCGAGGGCCGTAGTTTGCCCACGGCTGCCCTAGGACGTCACGTCGTGGCCACCACACAATGCGAGCGAGCCGCCTCTTATAGGAAGGTGCAGGTCGGCCGCAGCCTGTCCGGAGCACCTGCCTCGCGGCCCTGCGCCCACCCACGGGTCCACTCGTGACCCTGCCTGGGGGGGGGGGAGGTGGCGGCGGCGGCATGCACCGACCTTGTAGACGTGCCGCCAGTTCTTGCCGTGGTCGTTGAGCCGCTTCCAGATCATGCTCATGATCTCGGAGAAGGCGACGACGTTGTAGGTGAGGTCGGCGATCTCGGACATGAGCGAGCTGGACGGGCCCCAGGGGTCGTTGCTCGTGGCCTCGCGCACCTTGATCTCGGCCTCCGAGTAGTTGTGGACGATGTTCTTCATCTGGCGCCGCAGCGACGAGGTCGACATGGCGGCCGGCGGCGGGCCCCCCGGGGCGTGGGCAGCGAGGCCAGCGCAGGGCGGGCAGGTCACCGCATCTGAGGGGAGGAGGGCCTGAGACACCTCGGAGGCCCCGGCCCCGGCCCCCCTCCACCTCACCGCCCCGGCCATTTCGGTTCCTCAAACACGCCCAGCCCCTTCCTGCCGGCCTGCTCACCCAGGCGAGCGACCGTGGCAGCGGGCCCAGGGGACCAGCCCGGCTCTTCCTGCCGCCCCCTGGGTGGCCCGGGAGCCGGCGCTCAGCTGTCTCCTCTGGGAAATGGGCTGAGAGCTGCTCGGACCAGGCGGCCGTGTGGGCAGTGTCCGGAGCTGTCCCTGCCTCCCTCTCCCTGGTCACCGGTCACTCCCACCGGCCCCAGGGCACCACTGCCCAGGTCTTCAGCAGCCTGACCCCACGGCCTCCCTCCTCCTCCCTCCTCCCCCTGCTGGGAGGGCTCGCGGTGCCCCTTCCCAGTCACGCCCGTGCCTGTGACCACCCGCATCTGCCTGACTCTGGGACGAAGGCCCCGCCAGCCCGGGGGCAGGCCTGGTCAGTCTGGACACGGCTTTTCCCATGGGAGCCGCTGGCCCGGAAGAGCCTTTCAATTAACTGGAAGGAAGGGCAGGGGGGGAGGAAACACCCCTGGAGCGGGGTGGAGGGGCAGAACCCCGGGCAGACGCGGGGACACACACACACACACAGGACACACAGGTATGGACACTGGCGGAGGAGGTGGAGGCAGAGGCAGAGGCCGAGGAGGAGGAGGAGGCTGGGGGAGAGATAAGGGCAGCACAGCCGCTGGGAGCCAGTCCATTATCTCACTTAACGCCCCGGGCAGCTGTGTTCCCCAGGCGCCTCCCTGCCTCCCTCCCTCGGAGGTTAAGCATTTCAGCCAAGGCCACCCGCTGGGCCGGCCTGGGCCCCCCAAGTTACACCCTCAAACGGGGACCAGGGTGGCGGGAACGAATCGCAGGGTGAGAATCGGGCAAACGGGACACTCCCTGACCGCGCGCCCCGCGCTCCTCCACGTGCTGGACACACAGTGGCCCACGGGGGAGAGGGGGGGGCACGAGGCCCAGGGCGCCGACTCCCTGGCTCCAGAGCAGGCTCCGACCACCACCATCCGTCACTTCTGCAACCTGCCGCCACGACAGACACACAGACACCCCACAGACACCCCACACACACACACACACACACACAGACACCCGCCGAGCCCGCCCACGAGCCGAGGCCCAGGCCCTGGGGGGGAGAGATGTGAAGAGCTGAAAGCAGACAGCCAGGCACACCTGGACCAGAGCAGATGTGGGAAGAGAGGAGAGGGGAGGAGAGACAGGGGAGGGGAGGAGAGACAGGGGAGAGGGGAGGAGAGACAGGGGAGAGGAGAGGAGAGACAGGGGAGAGGGGCAGGGCGGGCAGAGGGGGCTACCCAGATGCGGTGCCCAGGGCAGGGACCCCACGGGCCGCGGGCACAGAGCCCGGGAGAGGAGGTGAGCGAGGCAGGGAGGGAAAAGCAGAACGCAGCAGTGACTGGGGCCTGGCCAACTGGAGAGGAGGGAGACGGCACGTAGCAGGGAGCGGAGGGAATCTGGGCCCCTAGCCTGGCCATCTGCTCCCCGCACCCTCTGCTGGGAGGCGGGAGGAGCGCCCACCGCGGCGCCGCTGGCAGCCACGTCCAGCGCTTGGTCCGGCCACGGAGGGCAGGAAACCCAGCTCTTCCCCAAGGGGGGCGGGGGGCATCGGAAGACCCCCACCCCCACCCCGGACCCCCGACCCCGCGTGCTGACAGGGAACTCACAACGCGCTCGCCAAGGCCCCGCCCACGCTGCTCAGCAGGAGACTAAGCTCTCCAAGGAGTGGGAGAGCATCCCCCCATTCAATGGCGGGGGGGGGGGAGGACCAAATTCTCCGGGGGGGCCCCCCAAAATGACCGACATCTACACGGCAGGACAGAGACCCTGCAGCGGGCTCCCCGCGGCCAACGACACGCCTTCCGCCGGCCGGACAGCGCCGGGCTCGCCCCCGGCACCCCCTCCGCCCGGCGCGCGGCGCCCAGGCCCGGGCGCGGCGGGAGGCGCCGCAGACACACGGGGAGGAGCAGCGGGCCGGCTCCGGGGCCCGATCGCCGGCCCGGGGCCCGGGGAGAGGGGCCCGCGGCGGGGGGCAGGGGGCAGGGCAGGGGCAGACACCCGGTGGCCGAGGGCACGGGCGCCCGGGGCGAGCAGGAGGCAGGCAGACGCCGGGCGGTGCTTTGGGAAACGGCGCAGCAGACCCGGCGCGGCGAGGCCGGCGCGGTGACAGACGGACGGACGCCGAGACGGAGACGCGGCCCCCCCGGCGCCTGGACGCCCGGCCGCGGAGGCGGCGGCCCCGGCAGACGCCCGCGCCCGCCCCGCTCACCTCGGCCCCTCACGCCGGGCTCCGGGGGGTCATGGCGGGCAGCCCCTGCCCCCGCTCGGCCTCGGTGTCGCGGGGCGCGCGCCGGGCCGCGGCGGCGGGCGCGCGCTCGGGCGGACGCGCGGACGCACGGAGCACCGCACGACGGCCCCGCCGCCCGGCGCCCGGGAGGGGCGCGGAGAGCCGGGCGGGGAAGGGGAGCCTCCAAGCGGACGGGAAGCAACCGAAAGAGGCGACGGACCGGAAGCGGAAGCGGCCGCGCGCCCCGCCCGGCGCCCACTACCGAGCCTGCGCGGCCCCGGCTTCCTCCGCCCTGCCCACCGGCAAAACGTCACTTCCGGCGCGCAGAGCCCGGTTGACAGGCTCCGCCGGCCTCACTTCCGCCACCGCCACCGGGCCCGGAGGCCCTGCGGGTCCCACCCCGTCACCGCCCGGCCCGGCAGCCCGGGCAGCCCGGCCCGTGGGCACACCCCGGGCAGAGGGCGGGGCGCGCAGGAGCCAAGGGCACCTGGGAGCGCGGGGACACCCGGGGTCACACACACCAGACAGCAGCGCGGAGAGTAAAATACAACAAAATGTTTAATGAGCAAATTCGTCTTAGCAAATATGAAACCGCCACAGAGAGGAGGAGGGGCGGGCCGCGGGCGGGAGAACAACTACGTTAAGAAACCGAGGGAGGACTAGAGGCCTGGGGCTGGGGCTGGGGCTGCGGAGCGGGGGCCGGGGGAGGGCAAAGGGCCGGACAACAAAATTCAAAATCGTTTGGCCATAAAATATAAACACGCTGTTCCTACAGTGGAAGGGGGGGAGGGGGAGGAGAGGTGTAAGGGAGGAGAGGCCGTCTTGGGGAGGGGCTGTGGGGTCCCACCCCACCCTGCCGTGCACCCCTCCCATCCAGACCCCGTCCCCGTGTCTGTGGGTGCGTGTGTGGGGGCCGTGTGCACACTTCCCCGTCCCCGTCCCGCCCCTCCCCCCCAATTGCTGCCATTCCAGTTGCTGCCGGCTGTCATTCGGCTGTCACTCCTCTGCCCATCGTCTTCGGAGGGGGAAGAGGGAGGGGGCGTGGGGAGCAGCCCCAGCCAGCCCGGCCCCGCCCGCCCCCGCCGCCTCTACCAGAAGTCCCGGCGGTGGTAAGAGTCGGGGTCACAGTACTTTGTGACAACCACTCTGTTGGCGAACTTGCGGCCGGTCAGGCCCTGCATGGCTTTCTGGCAGTCAAACACAGAGGTGAACTCCACGAAGATCTGCAGAGGGAGAGGCGGGTGAGAGCCGGTCCCCGCCACCAGCCGGCCCCCGCCCTAACCCGGGGCTCCCCGCAAGTGTGGGTCATTACCCACATGCCCTCCGGAACCCCAGGATCAAAGAGCAGGAGAGCCCGGGGCAGAGGGGTGCAGGGAGAAAGCGCGAGGCAGGCTCCCGGGGAAGGGGTCACACGTGTGACCTCCTCCGCACCGAGCGGACCCGTCACCCCAAGGGCATGCTCTCCCCAGACAATGGGTGAAGTAAGGGAGCTCAGAACTTGGGCAGACACAGGAGAAAACGTTGAACGGTGACCTATTGATGCCTACTGGCTTGCACCAGCGGTTCACAGAAGCGGAGGGGGCGCTGTGGGGGTTCTGGAATGCCCCTATCAGGGGGTGCAGAGCTGATGGAATGTGAGCAAGTTTAAAGCCACGCTGCACCTTCCTGGCTTGTGCCTTGGAATGAACGAACTGCAGGAGACATTTCTGAGACCCAAGGAGCCTGAGCACAGCCAGGCTGGGAGGCGCCGCGTGAGCGTCTGGCGGGGTTTGGTTGTCACGGGGCGGGTGGTGCTCCCAGGATCTGGAACCACGCACAGCACAGACCCCAAAGCCAGCAGCTGCCTGTCCCGGTGAAACACGCCATCGCCTTCAGCCATTTCCGCAGAAAAGGCGGCGGGCGGAAGCGGACTATGGACTTTACGAAGGAGAGGCTGTTGGCGAGTGGAAGCTCCACTCTGCAGCCGCTGTGTATGCCACAGCACAACCCAGCTAACGCACTGCACCACTCGCTCTACAGTTTCTCTCTGCACAGGTTCGGAAAGAATAAAAATGAAGTTTAAAAATAAAATAGGCTGCCAAAACCGGTGTGGCTTGGTGGCTAGAGCGTCGGCCTGCGGACTGAAGGGTCCCAGGTTCAATTCCGGATCAAGGACGTGGACCTTGGTTGTGGGCACATGCCCAGTGGGGGGTGTCCAGGAGGCAGCTGATGGATGATTCTCTCTCATCGATGTTTCTAACTATTCCCTCCCCCTTCCTCTCTGTAAAAAAATCAGTAAAACATATTAAAAAACAAAAAAAACAAACAGGCTGATGCCAGAGATGAGGCAGGGTCATTGGCTCCTCAGATGTTCAGTCCCCTCCTGGGCCAGGCTCCGGGCTCCACCCCAGTGCCCCTGACAGCACCAGGCACGCTCCTGCTCCAGGCTCTGCGCCCGCCCAGGACCCCGCCCGCCTGCTGCAAGAGCAGGCCTGGCGTTCTAGTGAGAGCGGTGCCAGGGCCTGCGCTTCCCCAGGGACAGGCTGGCCTGCTGGAGCGGGAGAGGCACCCCCGGATCCCGGGGGGAGGCGCGCACCCCGCCCCCAGGGCACAGGGCTGGAGGCGACAGGACCCAGGGGAGACCAGACCGGAGAATTTGACACCTCTGACACCTGACCACGTGGCCTGTGTCCCCCTAGGAAGGCCAGGAGCTGCTGGGCGCGCTCTGGGGTAACCAGGGGGTTCAGCAGGTGGCTCAGAAGGGCACCCAGCACCCAGAGGTGAGTGTGCAGGAGTGGCGACTATTTTTAGCTCTTTTCCCCACTGCGAGGACAAGGCCAGGCCACCTGCACACAAGGTCACAGAGCAGCCGCGCTCCGGCCACAGCAGTGCCGCGTGGGCCCTGGGGGTGCGGAGACACGGGAGAGCGGCGGGCACGCACCTTCCCGCAGCCGGGCACCTCGACGCCGTCCACGGGCCGGGGGATCTCGATGGACTTGACCAGCCCGTACTTGCTGCACTCGTCCCGCACGTCCTCCACGATCTCCTCGTACTCCTCGTCGTCCAGCAGCTCCTCGGGCAGCACCATGTTCATGAGGCACAGCACCTCGGTGGGGTGGCCGCCCATCTGCACCTGCGAGCTCATCAGGCCCGGCACTTGCAGGGTCACGGGGGTCTGGTTGATGGTGCTCTGTGGGGTGCAGGCAGGGGCGTCACGGGCCGCCCCCCAGGGCCCCCCGTCCCGGCACACCGAGCCCCGCCCGTGCCCGCCCCCCGGCCCCAAGCCAATGGAAGATGACGTGCCGGGAGGCTCACCAGCGTGGCATTCTTGGCTCCCACACTCGCCCTCTGGACCAGCAGTTTCTTGTCCCCCAGCTGCATCCCGTTCAGCCCCGCGATGGCCTACGTTTGGAGGACGAGGGGGGGGGGCGCAGGGAAGAGGTGCGGGTCAGGGCCCGGGAGCCCACCAGGCCCCGATGCCACAGATGTGGGCACCGGCGGGGAGACGGGGAGGCAGAGGGCACCTCCCCCCGCCCATCCCGAGGGGAGGCCTGAGCGGTAACAGCAGGTGGGGGCGAGGGGTTCAGCCGACCGGGGCCGGGGCTCACCTGATCCGTGACGTTGATGTCCACGTACTCACAGAAGGCGTAGCCCTTGGAGAGCCCGGTGGCGCTGTCCTTGACCAGGTTGAAGGCCTTGAGAGGCCCGAACGATGTCAGCAGCTCCTTCACCTGCGGGGCGGGGGGGAGGGCCACGTCAGGGTGTGTCTGGGCGAAGGGGGGGTGGGGGGTGCACGTCGGGGAGTGTTCGGGCGAGGGGGGGGGGGCCTACCTGGTCATCGTTCAGGTAGTTGGGTAAGCCCCCGATGAACAGCTTGTGGGCAGAGTCCGGGACCACAGTGGACACAACTCCTGGGGGAAGGAGGAAGGGACAGACTTGGATGCCCACCAAGAGGTTGCCACCGAACCCTGGGGGAGGTGCAGGGAGAGGCCCGCCTTCCTCCCGGCCCGGTGACAGCTGCCAATAGAAAACGCCTTGTCCCAGCCTGCCCGCCCCCCAGGGGCCTGGGTGACACGCCGGCGCGACGGAGCGCCGGTCCGCCCAGGGCCGTGAAGACCCGAGCTCACCCCCCGCTGCCTGCGGCCGTGGAACCTCGCCCTGCTGACAGGGTCTCACCCCATCCTCACCCCTCAACCCTCCTGCCGTCTCCCCGCCCGCCCAGGCTCTGGCCCCGGGCACGTGTGCCACTGGAGGGTCTGCTGTCTGTCCCTGAGCTGTCTGCACAGGGCTGAGTGGGCTCAGCGACACGTGCCGGCAGCCCCTGCCCCCTCTGCAGCCCCCACCGAGAAGCTGCCCCACCCCTGACCCTGGGCTGGGGAACACCCCTGAGGACAGAGCCACTGCACCCCTGGGAGGCCGTGCTCCCCCCACCTCTGCCCAGCCTCCTGCAGAAGTGCTGGCACCAGCCCAGCCTCAGACCTGCTGTCCCGGGGAGGAGCGGAGCATCCTGGGAGCTGGGGCCTGGACGGAGCAATCTATGCCTCAATGCTCTCCACAGCCTACCCACAGCGCGGCCAGGGGAAACCGAGGCCCCGGCAGGAGTGCTGGCCGAGTGCACACAGGCAGGAAGGGGCTTCCAGGACCTACTCACCCAACTGGGCCGAGAACTAAGGGCTTTCCCGGCACAGGGACGTGGACAGAAGTCCCCGGCGTGGGGCCGTGCGCCTCAGGGAAGTGAGGGTGCCCCGAGCCGCAGAGGGAGGTGGCACCGAGCACAGAGGGAGTGTGGACGGGACACCCACACGAGGTGTTCCTTCCCCCAGGACCTGAGGGGGCTGCCCCGGGGCCGCCCCAGGCCCTCCATGGCCACCGGGCTCTGCCGCCGGGAGCGGACCTCTCGGGTCCCATGGCCGCCTGGGACTCAGCACCCAAACCAAGCCCGGCGTCTCCGCCACCCGCACAGGCCAGGCCTCCGCGCGCCCGCGCCGCCTCCCCCGAAGGCTCTCTCTCTCCCCGCCAAGTGGTGGTTTCCGAGCCGGCGTCCTCCGCCTTCGGCCGCGGCCACACCAGGCTGCCCGGTGACCGCTGGGCTGGCACAGACAGCCCTGCCCGGAAGGTGAGGGCGGAGCCCCGGGCAGGAGCGGCCTCAGCCCCGACCTGCAAGGTGAGCCGGGCAGTGGGCGGAGTGCACGGCCAAGTGCGTCCGCCCCAAGGTCAGGCTGGGCTCAGGACCCCAGAGCGGCCTCAGGGGGTGCATTTAGCCCCCCCACACACACACACCCCCACGTCAGCCTCAGGCCATGCCGGCCTGCAGAGATGAGGACGCGCCTCCCGATGGCGGCCCGGCTGGCTTGGACAGAGCGTCGCCTGCAGACTGAAGTCCCCGGTTCCCCTCTTAGCAAGGCCGCGGCCAGGTCTGCAGGCCTGGTCCCCAGTGCGGGGTGTGCAGGGGGCAGCTGACCAATGACTCTCATCATCTCTCTCCCCCTGAAGTCAACACAAATACACTTAAAAAAAAAAAAAAAAGGACTACTGGATTTTAGGAAATGCTTTCCCCTTCGGTCACAAAACTGGTTTCTTTTTAATAGAGAACAGAAGACCCTCGTGGCAGCGACTCTGGCGCCGGAGGCCCGGCCAGGCGGGCGGCAGGGCTCCACAGGCCGGTGGGCAAGTCCTGCCGCCTCCAAGCCGAGCCCAGCTCGTGGCGCGTGAACACCCACAGGCCCACTGCCGGGCCTGGGGGGGGGGGGGGGTCAGAGCGGGTCGCTGCTCTGACCAGCGCAATGGAACCTTCCAGAGAGGGGATGCCTGTGCGGCCTGAGCATCTCCTCTGGCCCTGCCCGCACGGAGGGCGCGGCCCCAGGCCTGCTGCCACCCGGGGTTCCCACCTGAGTCCCCGGAAGAGACAGAACTGGGAAGCCCTGGTGGTGGGCCCCAGGACCCACTGAAGTTCACCTGCCACCGAGGAACCAGCTCAAACTGGCCAAATCCCGTTTCCAAGGAGACACCTCGAAGTCCTTATAAGTCACACGCCTCGCACGGCCCAGCACGCCGAGGACTGACCTCCAGCGCCGCCCGCTCTGCGGGCCGACCAACTCCGGCCCCAGCCTCCCTGGCCCTCGGCGCCCCCCCCCTGGGGGGTGGGGGGGCCGGTCTGAGCCCACCTCCTGCCCCACAGCACAGCCCTCCCCCCCGGAGCTGGCCTGCGGGCTGGAGGGCTGGAAGGCTGGGGGGAGCTGTGACAGAACGGTGACAGCTCCGAAACACCAGGTCCGGCAGAATGGGGAAACTGAGGCAGGCAGGCAGGCAACCAGCAGTGTGTGTCCACCCGGCAAACCCGCCTTCCCCCCGCCAAGGCCACTGGAGGAAGCGGACTGGCGTCTCCCCAGCCAGAGGGTGAAGGCCACGTCCGCCCACCGCGGAGGCAGAGGCCAGAGGGCCACGACCATGAGCTGGACACTGTCCCATCGGCCACCCCAAAGGCCGTGCACCCCCTCTCCACCCCCTCCAGCCACAGCCCCCCACCTCCAGGGCCCAGGAGACTTGCAACCGGGGCGCCAGGGGCAGGGGCTCCCGGGCTGACCCCGGAACCTGTCCAGACCCCGGGTTTCCGAGGCGCCCAGCCCCGGCTCCCCTGCGGCTTCCTCCACGCCCCCCGCCCCCCACGCCCATCCTGTGACGCCCCTTACTTAGCCCGGGCCTGCTGTGCTGACTCCCGCTCGTCTCCTCGGAGAGCTTTCCCTGAGGACGGGAACCGAGGCCCGTCTGCCCAGCAGCTCGGCGTTTACCTCGTCAGCGGGGGTCCGGGCCGCGAACCCCGAGGGCTCGCCTGCTCCCCCTCACCGCGTCTCCAACACACCCCGATGTCCTGGAACTATATTCTGTGGGTGTGGGCACGAGTCCCTGTGCAGAACCAACTGCGCTCTCATGCACTCTCATACACGCACACTCACACTCGCATGCCCCCACTCATACATGCACTCACACACAAGCATGCATGAACTTACATGCTCACATTTACAAACATGTGTGCACACTTGCATGCACTCACACATGAATACACACGCTCACTTGCATGCACACATGCACACTCACACACATAACACTCAAACTCACACACTCGCACGCACACAGGAACGCACTCATGCTCACGTGCACATACTCCCATGCCCTCTCACACGCACGCACCCTGCCTGGGCCCCACACCAGCTGGTCCTGGCCCTACAACCGGCCAGCGGGGCTGTGCACGTCAAGCACACAGCTGGCCCCCTGTCCCCTCTGCCTGGGGGGGGAGGGCATGAAGGTCTGGGGGACGGAGGAGATGGGCCCAGAGCACCCCTCTGCTTCCCAAGCAGCCAGCTGGGCTGGGGCAGCCGGGCCGGGAGCCCACTCACCAGGCACGTAGACGGAGGGGTTCTCCGACATGCCGGGCAGGGGCTGGTAGTCGTGAGGCCTGCGGATCTTCAGCGACTGGCCCTGGAAGATGATGCCGTCGAAGGCCATGGCCTGGGTGGTCTCGTCCACCGAGCGGAACTGGAGGAAACAGCGGGGGAGGGCGGCTGAGCGGCCGGGAACACCTCGCCAGCCGGGGCTGCGGCCAAAGCGGCGCCCGCCCGCCCGCTCACCTCCAAGAAGGCAAAGTTCTTGTCCTGGTTGATCTGCACGGCCAGCACGGGGTTGCCGGGGGCCTGCGTCAGCCCCCCGAGGCGCATCTGGGCGTTGAAGAAGTCCATCATGGCCTCCTGCAGAGGGGAGAGGAGACAGGGAGGGGCGGGGAGGGGTGGAGAGAGGAGGGGGAGGGTGAGAGAGGGAGACACAGAGGGTTGGGGGGAGGGGGAGGACAGGAAGGGGGAGAGTGGAGTAGGGTGGGGGCAGAGGTCAATAGAAGGAATAGCGGGAGGGGGTGAGAGTGGGGGCAGCAGAGGCGCCGAGGGCCAGGTGTGGGGCGAGCCCCAGGGGGAAGGAGAATCCGGGTTCGGGGTCAGATGCAGGACACAGGGAGGATGAGCACAGGGAGGAGGGAGGAGACGGGAGACAGGACACGAAGAGAAGACACGCGGTGGCGAGAAGAGCAGACAGAATGGGGAAACAGCGCAGGCAGGAGCGGGCCCGAGCGGAGAGAGTGGGAGGGAGGAGCAGAGAGACAGGGGGAGGACGGGGAGGGGAGCGCGGGAGGGGCGGGGAGGGAGGAGAGAAGAGTGATGTGGAGGGATCTGGCCCTGGAGTCGGGGTCTGGCTCATCAAATGTAGCAAAGTGCAGGTTGAGAAAGTCAGAATGGACCTTACTTGCCTTCGCCGACGGTAGCAAACTTTTTGTTGCTACGAGGGATCTCAGCCCCACAATATTTCACTTTAAAGAGAAATGGAAACAACTCTTTGATCTCGGGGTTCTCAGGGGTGCCACGGGAAGGGGTGGGGAGAGGGGGAGAGGAGCGTGGGGAAGGCGGGGAGGTCAGGGCCATCAAAAATAAAAGAGCAGCGACCACGGGACGGAGGGAGGGAGGGAGGGAGAGGACGGGGACAGGCGGCAGAGAACAGAGGCGTGTCGGAAACTGAGGGCGTGCGTCTGTGTGTGTGTGTGTGTGTGTCGAGTCCCCCTCTCTGTCTCTCTCCGCACGGACTCGGATGCGTGGATTCGTGGCTCGTAGGTAAGCTATGTGTGTGCTCGATCCATGGGTTTGGAGGGGTGGGGAGGGAGAGGGGGAGGAGAGGAGGGAGGGAGGGCCACCCCCAGCCCGGCCCCTGGCTGGCTCAACTCCATCGTCCGTCTGGGAGGGGGCCGGGGGGTCTTGCAGGAACAGTCTGACCCGTGCAGGCAGGGGAGGGGTTGGAGGGGAGGGGAGGAGCAGGGGGAGGGGAGGGGAGGGGCGGGGCACGGCAGGGGGGAGGCAGTACCTCAGTGATGCCGAAGGGGATGTTGCCCACGTAGAGGCGCCGGGCCTGCCTGGTCATCTGGCTCCCCACAACCGGCACCGGCGTCGGGGTCACAGCCAGGCCGTCGGGGGTCATGGTGGGGAGGAGGGCGGTGGCCGGAATCTGACCCGCAGCTTCAGGACGGACAGGGAGGATCAGCGGAGGCCGGACCAGCTGGTGCCCGCCCCCATTCCCGCCTCAGGCCCCTCCCCCCCCATGGGTCTCTGCAGCGGGCGCACCTTGCATGGCCTTGTACTGCATGGGGGTGATGTGCTCGAAGCCGGGCGGCGGCACGTCCCAGTACTTGCGGACCTTCTTCTTCTTCTCATGGCGGGGGGAGCGGCTGGGGCGGAGAGCGGCCGCGCTCAGTGCGGCCCCCACACTCCCCGCCCCCCAGGAGGGAGAGGGAGAGGGTCTGGGGAGGGGCGGGGCGGGTGGGAGGGGTGGCCATGGGGTGAGGGGGCAGGAAGAGCAGCTCACATCAGTCCGCCGTGCTCCTCCTTAGCGCCTCTGGTCAAAGGTTTGCTGGGGGCAGGAGGGAAAGGCGTGGGGAGAGTGACTGGGGGCTTGTCTCCCCCACACACCACCCCCCCCCCGGCACAAAGCCCTGCCATCCCCCCAAACCCCACACCAGGGGAGGAAGTGCGGAGGGAGGCCGGCCCCCCCCACCTAAGGGGCAGGAGCACGCTGGGCGCCTGGAGGGGGGGGAGGTTTGGACACCCACGGCCCACGCCAAAGGGGGGGCCTGGATGGAGTCAGGGGGGGCGGCGGGCAGCCCCTCACAAGGGAGACAGACACCCCCCCCGGGGGGAGGAGCCAGAGGCCAGAGCACCCCCGGCGGGCCAGCCGTACCTCCGGCGCCGCCGGTCCCGGGAGGCGCTCCGCTGGTCCCGGTTGCGCCGGTCGCGGCTCCGGCTGCGGCGCTTGCGGTCCCGGCTGCGGGAGCGGCTGTGGCTCCGCTTGCGGTGCCGGTTCTCCTTGTCCCGCTCTGGGGAGGGGGGGAGGGTGAGCTGAGGGAGGGCGGCCCTGCCCGCCCACACGGGGGCCAAGCCCCAGCCCCGGGGGGCCACCCGCCGGGCCGGTGCCACCGAGGGGGGCACCGAGGGGGGCGCGGGCTGCCCGGGGCCACGGCCAGGGCGCGGCCCGGACCCCGCGGGGGGCGGTTACCTGCGGGGACGGGCCTGGAGGTGCCCCCAGGGTGCAAGGTACCTGAGCGGCTCAGGAGGAGCCGGGGAGCCAGAGGAGACAGAGGGGCTGGCGCCTGACCCCAGGGTCGTCCCTGCGAGGGGCAGGGCTAGAGGCTGGGGAACCAAGAGACCCAATGATGTTTCCCGGAGGACCGGCGGCCCCCAGGAGAGACGTCCTGTCACCGGCGCCCCGCCCCTCACCGGCGCCCCGCCCCCCACCAGCAGCCCCCCACCAGCAGCCCCCCCCCCCCAGCCCTGAGCCCGGACCACCCGCCTCAGGGCCAAGTGCACAGCAAGGGGGGGTGGGCCCGCTATCGATGAACACCCAGGAGGTGGCAGAGCTCCCTCGCCCCTCGTTGCGGTCAGCGCCCAGGAGCGGAGCACACCCCCCAGCAGGCACAGCGCCCTCTGCCCCCAGACCCCTCAGCCCCCGAGGGGGGCAGGCTGAACCCCGACCCAGGGAGCGCGAGCGCAGCCGCCTCCTCCTCCTCGCCTGGGCTGCAACCCTGGCTCCTCCACCGGGCAGCGGAGCTTGCGCTCGGGGCCGGGGTGGCATCTGGGCCTGGCAGTGGCCCTCGGGTCCCTTTCTGACGTGGTTAGTTATGCGTGCTTTGCGCCCACACCTCAGCTCGGTCATTGACCCCCAGAACCCGCACCCCCGCGAGGGCCGACAAGCACAGGGCGCTCCCAAACCCAGCCGAGTGGCCGGTATTTATGGTCTCGGAACGCGCAGTCACCTGGCCACAGCGTGTGCCCTATAGAACGAAAGGCTAACATGCAGACCCGGTTGGACCAGCAGGCAGGCTGGCCAACCGCCCACGTCCCCTCCCCCTGGCCAGGCTGGCCAGACCCCATCCATGCACAAATTCATGCACCAGGCTTCTAACGTGTAAATAATGTGCATATATACGTATATATTACACACACACACACACACAGAGTGCCCAGATCATTAAGCATTCAGAGATCACTAGCCCTCAATCCTTACTACCGCTTTGGGGAAACCCCGCTGGGGGCGGTGTCACAGGGAAACTGAGGCACGGCGCTCCATGTCTGGCCCGGAGGCCAGAGAGCCCGGAAGCGGAGCGGGACGCAGCCTTGCGGGTCAGGGAGCTGGGGCGGCAGCGCCTCCGCCCGGGGCCTGGATCGGCCACTGGCGACTATGGGGTTACCACCAAGACGGCAGAAAAAGCAGAAACGGCCCAAAAGTGGAAGCAGGAGGGGAGGGTCAGGCCAGGCCTGGCAGCGAACAGGGACTCTGGCGCTGGGCCTGAGATGGGCGGCCGGCTCCCAGCCAGGGTCCCCCGCCGCCCAGGCCCACCGGGCGGGGACACCTGCGGCCTGGGAGGGGGCGGCCGGCTCCCCGCACACACAGGTGCACATGGCGGGAGGGGCTGGGCTCTGAGACAAAGACCCACCGAAGGGCAGCGCGTCCCCCTGGGCGCGGGCATCGCGGGTGTGCAAACGCAGTGGCCACCTGGCGAGGGTTGAGGGCCAGGCCTCGGGGTGCCCTGGCGGCCCTACGGCCTTGGGCTCTCCTGCTGGGGCGGACGCAGCAGCCCCCACTCCCCTCCGCTCCCCCCACATGCGCTCCCCTCTCCGAGGCGCCAGGCCGGGCAGGGTGGCGTCTGAAGGCGCCTTCCCGGCGGGAGCCCCGAGAGCTGCCGGCCTCACCGCGGCGGGCGGCAGAGAAGCCCCCTCCGGGCATTCAATGTCCGCACCCGTGTCACCCGCCCGCCCAGGCCCGGGAAGGCCTCACCCTCCTCCTCCTCCTCCGCGGACTGAAGGTCCCCGGCCCCGCAGGCCGCCAGGCCCGCCCGCTGGGACTGCGCAGAGCCCAGAAGTCCGGGCTCGGCCCCCCCATACCCTCCCCCGTGCCCAGGGGAGCATGGCCACCCCACAGGGAGCAAACAGAAAATGAGGGGAACTCTGGGGAGGGGGGGCATGTATGGGAGTGGTGTGGGGTGGGGATTGGTAAGCTATGTACACATATAATGCCTTAATTTTTAAAAAATGAGGAAAAAAATAGAGAGCAGGACGGGGAGCCCTCCGCCAGGAGCCACCGGGCCCCGCACAGAAACGTAGCCCGGGCGCTCGGGCCCCCCCGCCAGCACCTGCACCCCGACTCAGGCTGGGCCCAAAAGGGCATCGCCCTCCTTCAGCCCCGCGCCCACCTGACGAGGGTTGAGGGCCAGGCCTCGGGGTGCCCTGGCGGCCCCACAGCCTTGGGATCTCCCAAACGGAAGGACCGAGACAAGAGGGGCTTCTTAGGCGCCTAACGGGCCCCCGACTCCAAATCCTGGGAGTCTTCAGCCGCCCTCCCCCGGGCACCCGGCCGGGCCGGGCCCCCCCTTTCCACAACCAGTCTCCCCGCCTCGGCGTGGGGGCGCGGACAATCGGGGACCCCCATCTGGGACCGGACCAGACTTGGGGGTTTGTGCCTAGCGGGGTTGGGGGTGGGGGGGGGGCGCTAACACTCCACATTGCCGCCCGCGTGTTAAAACGTAAGCGTGGGGCACACCACCTTTAAAAAATAAAATAAAACCACCACAGGGCGCCCCTCTTTCGCGAGGAAACCGCGCGTCACACGCCGTGACCCGAGGCCCCCCAACAACAGCGCGGGCCCCCGCTCGGACCAGCCCGCAGGCCTCGGCACACGTGGCGGCCGCGGGCGGGGAGGGGGGAGGAGGGCCGGTCTCCACGCCGCGGCCGTGCCCGCGCCCACGTGAAGTAGCGGGGAGAAGGGGGGGGGGGGTGCCACAACCGCCATTTTGGAAACAAAGGGGGCGTGGAGAGACCCGAGCCGCGGCCCCGGCCGGAAGCGGAAGTGCCTCGGCCGAGGGAAAAGAGGGGTCGCGGGGGGGCCCGAAGCATAAACACGCTCCTCCGCCCCGGGTTAGGGAAAAACAGGCCCGGAGCGGACGCGCGGCGGGCCCCGGGCCGCGGCGCCGCCTCCGCCCGGCAGGGACCGAGCGGGGCACGGCGCGCATGCGTGCGGCCCCCTCCCCGGCCGCGCGGCGAGGCACGCCGGGCGGTCACGTGAGCGAGGCGCGCGCCGCGGGACGGTGGGGGCGGGGGCGGCCGCGCGGGCCTGAGCGGAGGGGAGGAAGCGAGGGGTAAAATGGCGGGGGGCACAGAGGGAGGCCGGGGCCCGCGCCCGCCCGCCGCCCCGCGTCCCCGGCGCCCTCACCTTGCTTATTCTCGTTGAGCTGCCGCTCGAACTCGTCGAAGTCCGACATGCTGAGGCGGCCGCGTCGGGCCCTGTGCAGCTCTCACCTCGCCGCGCCGCCCGCCCGCTCCAGCCGCTTCGGCTACTTCCGCCGCTCGCTTCGGCTACTTCCGGCCGCCTCCGGCGCGCCGCCGCCTCCTGCCTAAGCGAGCCCCGCCTGCCCCGCCCCGCCCCGGCTCCGCCCCCTCGCCCCGCCCGCCCGTCCTCCCTCCCGCTCGCCGGCCGCGAGGTGCCCCTTCCCCGGCGCCTGGTCCCGAAGAGCGTCAGCTATTTCCGGACCGTAGAGGCAGGAATCGAGCTCGGCGGCTTCGGCTTATTCCGAAAGCGCCCGAAGCGGGGGCTTTGCCGGGTTCTCTGGGTTGTCGTAACTTTTCGGAAATTAGCTCATCCACGTTCGGGTGTTTCCGTGGGTCCTCGCCTTCCTTCTGCGTCCAGCGCCCCCCCCACCCCTGCCAAGGGTTCGGATTCTTCCGACAATTCAAACCGTCCGTCTTTGGCCGCTTCCACAGGGGCCTCCCAGCTCTACTCCGCCGGCCCTGTCCGAACAGTCCGCAACTTCCGACGGGCCTAACCGTCCGGGGACTCAGCACTTCCCGAAGGTTCCCGGTGTTCGCCCTCGGGCCGCGCCAGGGATTAAGCGGGATTCCAAGCTTCGGCTCTTTCCGGAGATTCCACTAGCTCCCTCCTTCCCCGCTCGCAGGACTTCGGCTCTTTCCGCCACCACTTCGGGAGAAGGACGGCTTCGGCTTTTTCCGTCGGCGCTTCGGATCCTTCCGGCGTCGGGAACCGAGAAGGGAGGGAGGACGGAGACGAGGTGGGTCAAAGGAAGGGATCCGGGGAACGGGCGGCGTCCCGGACCCACCCTCCCCCCCTCCCTAGCGCTCCAGGTGCGGGAGTGGAGGAAAAGAAAGGCCGAGCTCGTGGAAGGCTTAAGAAGGCGGCGCGAGACAAAAGCAGCCAGCGAGACGGCGGGTGCGCGCGGCTGCGGCGGAGGTTGGCAACGCGGCTTCGTGCGCCTGCGCAGAGTGGACGCGTTGGGGCGCGAGGTGGGCTCGTGCGCCTGCGTAGTAGGTGCGTCTTAGGCGAGGCTTCCCCGGGCCCCCCAGAGTCCTCAGTGCGCGTGCGCGAGACTTCTCCCTTCCCCCAGCGAGAGTTCCGAATTCCTGACAGTTAAGCGCGGCCGCCCTCTGCTGGTTGCCGTAGCAACCGTTTCGGCGCTGCGTTGTCCTGCCGCCGCGCAGGCGCAGCAGGCTGCGTGGAGGACACTCCGGGAGACCTAAGTCTTGCGTTGCTGCCTCCCGGCCGAGGTTCCCCGTTTCCCCCGGGGGCCGCCCCCCGCTGGAGGTCCTTGAGTCCCGCCTCGCGCCTCCGGGCCGGACCGCCTTTTTCCCCGGAGCACAGCGGCTTCTCCCCTCCCACCGCTGCCTCGGGGGGCTAATGACACCCTGTCTCCCCCAACCTCCCGCTTTTCCGTCGAACCGCCCGCTTCCAGGACCCCCCCTCCCCTCCCCAAGGTCCCGTCACCGTCTCCTTGGCAACGGCCACGCCCTCCCAGGAAGAGGCCGGGGCCTAGTTTATTCCAAATTTTATCGTCTTCTTTAATTTAAATCCTCTGAATAATTAATTCTCTGTCTCGCGTGGACTAGGGGGGAGGGGGTTGATCCGGAAGGCGGGTCCTCGGTCGGGGCTGGGGGGTCGGAGACCGAGTTTATGTACAGTGCCCCCCACCCCCGGCCCTTTTCCCCCCGGGAGGGTGGGCCCGGTGCCAGGGAAAGGGGTGCCGGTGTGGAGCCGGGCTACGGGAGGAGACCCCACCCCCACCCCCAGCCCTGGGAATGGGAAGGGTGCTGGGAATGTGGGGGGCAAGGAGAGGCAGGGCTCTGCACCGGGGACCCGGGGTGCGAGTTGGGGGTCCGCAGGAGGAGGGGGAGAGGCACACGTAGAACACCCGGCTCGTGCACGCCTCGCGGGGCGGGGCCGGGCGGGGCGGGGGAGGGGGGCCGGGCCGGGCCGGGCGGGGGCATCACCGCTTGAAGCGGTAGGTGATGGGCAGCAGCAGCTTGCTCTTCTTGAGGGCCTGCACCTTCTTGAGCGTCTCGTCGTCCAGGGCCAGGAAGCAGCGGCGCGAGTACTCGAGCAGCCGCTCCTTGGAGGGGTCGAACTCGCCCACCTCGGCCAGCTTCTCGGGCGCCACGATGAGCAGCTCGGCGATGGGCGTGGTCAGCGCCACGGTGTTGCGGTCCACGCGGTGGTGCTCGAAGGCCCGCGACATGCTCTTGAGCTTCTGGAAGGTGCCCAGGATCTTCTTGTAGCGGCACAGCACGCCGTCCGCGTCCTTCACTGCAGGGCCGAGCGGGGCGCTGAGAGGCCGGCTTGGGGGGCGGGGGGGAGGACGGGGCCGCGATGGGGGGAGAGAGCGGGGGCAGGCGCGGGGACAAGAGACAGACGGGGGCCCGGGGCACAGACAGCCTCGACGTTGGGGTGGGGGGCTGACGGGCGGAGGGAGACAGGAGGGTAAGGGTGAGGAGCCCCATGCAGGACCGGCCAGAGCAACATGGCAGAGGGGAAAGGAATTGGAGCAGGTGGGAGAAACTGAGGCAGAATTGGGAGGCAGGCCCCGGGGAGAGCTCCCGGAGGCCTGGGGAAGCCAGCAGAGGTCCGGTCTGCTCAAGACACAGCAAGCCCGCCCCCTCCGGCCCCCCGACTTCGCCCCTGCGCCCCCTCACCCCGCTGCCTCTCCCGGGCCTTGGGCTTCCCGAAGCGCCTGCGCCCGGCGCCTCCCTTCGGCTTCTGCCGCCGCCTCTCCGGGTTGCTGCCTTCCTCGGACGCCCCGCTGAGCGAGGAGGCGGCCGACTCTGGGTCCGAGGCCTCGCCGGCTGCCCCGCCGCGGCCCTCGCCGCCATCAGCCCTCCTGGGCCCCGGCTTCGCCCGGCAGTGGTCCTCTGGGGAGAGGTGGGGAGACAGGCGCACGTGACCTTCAGGAACAGGAGGGAGGCGGCTGTCACATCACGCAGGTCCCCTGCCTGGGTGGCTGGCTGCAGGACAGTCAGCTGGGCTTTGGGGACGGGAGTCGTGGATGGGGCTTGATTGAGGACACTTCGTGGCAAGAGGTCTGGGGGAGCCCTGACCGGTGTGGCTCAGTGGATAGAGCATCAGCCTGTGGACTCAAAGGGCCCCAGGTTCGATGCCGGTCAAGGGCATGTACCTTGGTTTCGGGCACATCCCCAGTGGGGGGGGGGGTGCAGGAGGCAGCTGATGGATGTTTCTCATCGATATTTCTAACTCTCCATCCCTCTCCCTTTTTGCAAAAAATCAATAAAATTTATTTTTTTAAAAAGGTCTGGGGGACAGCCAGCGCTGGACTGGGGCCTCGGGGGAGTCTGTGACCAGGTGGGGTTCAGTTCCCACCGTGGAGGAGGTGAGAATGCCTGTGGGGCCTCCCACGCCCCTCGCCTGATAGGACCTCCGGAAGAGCGCGGTCCAGGCACCCTAAGGCTGGCAAGACCGCGTTGGGGGGGGCTAAGCCTGGGGATCTGGGTCAGGTGGCCTCCCCAGGAGGCCAGCTGGGGGAGGTCCCGTGTTGGGATTCCCCCTTGGGCTCGGCCATCCTGGGAAGCTCCTATGTGGTGGGGGAGCAGTCGTCCTAGCAACCCAGGCTCAGGATGGTTCCGGAGCACAGCTGACCGATGTTTCTCTCTCATTGATGTTTCTAACTCTCTATCCCTCTCCCTTGCTCTCTGTAAAAAATCAATTATATATATATATATATATATATATATATATATATATATAAAATAGCTGAGCATCGACCTAGGAACCAGGAGGTCCCTGTTTGATCCCAGTCAGGGCACATACCCGGGTTTCGGGTTCGATCCCCAGTGGGGTGCGCAGGAGGCAGCCGATCAGTGATTCTCTCATCGTTAACGTTTCTCTCTCCTCCTCCCTCTGAAATCAATAAACCTATTTTTTTAATATATTTTATATTTCACAGAGAGGAAGGGAGAGAGAGAGCTAGAAACGTCGATGAGAGAGAAACATCGACCAGCTGCCTCCTGCACGCCCCCCACTGGGGATGTGCCCGCAACCAATGTACATGTCCTTGACCGGAATCGAACCGGGGACCTTTCAGTCCACAGACCGACGCTCTACCACTGAGCCAAACCGGTTTCGGCTCAATAAACCTATTTTAATTGATCAAAAGATTTGGCAAAGGAAAGCCGGGACCACCTGGGGGAAGGGACGGGCCGGGGCCTGCGGATGGCCCGAAGCAGGAAGGAGGCTGTGGTCCCGGAGACACGCGGCCCTGGGCAGAAGGCGGAGAGGCCGGGTCCCCCCCGGCCGCCAGGGCATGAGTGGGTGGGAGCGGGGGCCTGGAGGGCACTGCCCCCAGCCTGGCGGGCGCCCTCACCCGCGTCCATGCGCGCCGAGGAGATGAACTTGTCCAGCTGGCAGCGCAGGAAGTCCCTCTCCTCCTCCAGGTCCTCGATGCGCTTCTGCAGCCACGAGTTCCGCTCCAGGGCCATGTGCAGCTGCGCCCGGACGCCGCTCACCAGCGCCGCGGTGGGAGACGCCGCCTCGGGGGGCTCTGGGGGGGGGTCCCTGGTCACACACCCCCGGCCTCTGGGCCCTGCACCCCTCTCCCCGCCACACTGCAGTGGCTCCCCGCGCCCCCAGCTCACCCTCGAAGCCGCCCCGAGAGGGGCTCAGGCTGTAGAAGAGCTGGGGGTCCAGGTGGGGCGCCTCCTCCAAGGGGATGGAGATCTCCAAGGCCTCATCGTCCTTCTTCACTGGAGAGGAGAGAAGGGGGGTCGGCCCGGGGAAGTGTCCCCCGTCCCGGGCCCCAGGCCCCACCCTGGGGAGCAGAGGGCGGGGAGGGCAGGGCCCCAGCGTCCTCACGCGTCCTCCTCCGGCCGCTCCGGTCGTTCATGGCGCGGCCTCCCGCGGACCCGGGCCGCCGAGCACCTCAGGGACCCTGCACGGAAAGAGCGGACACCCCAGGAGGTGGGCTGGCTCCTCGGGACTGAGGGGGGCACCCAGAGCCCTAGAGGGTCCCAAACCCCTCGGCCGCTCCACGGGTACCGGGGCAGGAGCGCGGGGCCGTGGAGAGGACATCCTGGCCAGGAGGGGTCCCCCCGGGGGCCGAGAGGTGCGTGGGGAGACGACCCCCAACTTCCAGGCCTGTGGGGTTGGGGGTCCAGCCCGCGCGCCTCCCCCTCCCCCGTGGTGGTGGTGGGAGGCTGGGCGCGTGCGCAGTGCGGGGGAAGGTCACGCGTGGGGGTGCGCCCCCGCCCTTTGTCCCGCGGGCGGGGGGAGGACGGAGGTGGCCGGAGGTCCCGACGCGGGGTGGGCCGGCCCGCCCCCCGCGGCCGCCCGCGCCCCGCGCTCACCCACCCCGCGCGCGCGGAACGCGGCCGCGGCGCCCATGCCCGGCGGCGGGGAGCGTCTGCGAAGGGCCGCGGGGAGCGGGGGGAAGCGCCCGCCCTCCGGCGGGGGCGGCGGGGCGGGCGGGGACGCGCTCCGCACCCGCCGGTCGGTCGGCGCGCCTCCCCCCGGGCAGCCGGGGCCCGGGTGAGGGCCGCCCGATGCGGCGGGGAGCCGGGGCCGCACTTGCGCGACGGCCCCTCGCAGCCCCCGCCCCCGCCCCCGCGAGGCCCGGGCAGGGACCGTCGTGAAATTCCCGATTCCTGGAGAGCCGCTGGCTCGGGGGTCCCGGGGGTGGCCGCGCGCCCAGTCGGGCGGGGGCGAGTGGGGGACCGTCAGGAAAGTTAGGGGCCGGGGCGGGGGTCCCCTTAAAGGACCCCCTGAGGCCCACGGCCCCCCCCCAAGACCCCGGGGGAGGGAGCCGCCCTCCCTGCACTTAGGGGCCTGGCACCCCCGCCCAGCCCCCGTGGGTGAGGGCCCGACCCGGCCCGGGCAGACCTGGGTCCCGGCCGCCGCGGCTCCGGCTCAGTTTACTCACCTGTGAAGTGGGGCGGTGCCGTGACGTCACGCGCAGCGCCCCGCCCCGCGCACGGCCGCAGTCGGGGGCTCGAGATGGAGGTCGGGCGGCGGGAGGTTTTCTCTCCTTCCGCTCAAAACGGGGTGCGGAGAGGCCACCCGGCACCGAGCAGAGGCCCCCAAAGGTTCCTGGAGAAGCCGGGGCTCGTCCGGCGCCGCTGCAGCTCCGCCCGCCCGCCCGCCTCCCCGCCCCCCGGTCCGCCGGAGCCCCCGCGCCCTGGGAGCGGCGCCCGCCCGCGGGGAGCGCAGCGTGAGCCCTGCTCCTACCCGCGCCCCGTTACAAATACGGGCATCCTCGCCGAAAGCCCAGGAGCGCCCTGGCCGTGTGGCCGGCTGGTCGGAGCGCCCTCCCCCGCGGGGCTGGGTCTGCGCTTCCGTGGCCCCGCCGGGCACATGCCCGGGTTTTGATCACTGGTCCGGGCATGTACACGCGAGGGAACAGATGCGCTCTCCGGAATCAATGAGAAACATATGTTCAAGTGAGGATATTTTATTTGTTTAAAAATATCTCACTCGAGCCGAAACCGGTGTGGCTCAGTGGATAGAGCCTCGGCCTGCGGACTGAAGGGTCCCGGGTTCGATTCCAGTCAAGGGCATGGACCTTGGTTGCGGGCACATCCCCAGTGGGGGGAGTGCAGGAGGCAGCTGATCGATTCTCTCTCATCGATGTTTCTAACTCTCTCTTGCTCTCTGTAAAAAATCAATAAAATATATATTTTTAAAAATATCTCACTCGAGGATATTTTCCCATTGGTTTTTAGAAAGAGTGGGAGAGAGGGGGAAAGACAGAAACATCGATGTGAGAGAAACACAGGGACGGGTTGCCTCCTGCACAAGCCCTGACCAGGGCCCAGCTGGGGAGGAGCCTGCAACGGAAGTATATGCCAAGCCTGTGCTCTATCCACTGAGCCACACCAGCCAGGGTAGCATTTATATATATATATATATATATATATATATATATATATATATATATATATATATATATATTTTAAGTCCAAGGGAGGCATCTGCCCTTGATGGGTGCCTTTCACACCACAGGCCATGGGCGGAGAATTCAAGATCGGAGGATGGGTCAGCCATTAGCAAGTCACACCTGAGCCCCTGCTGGCAGCTGGCGGGACAGTTGACTGGGCACCCTCCCCTCTTGGAAAGGTTGCCTCTTCGGTTTCCAGCCGGGGCACAGGGGCTGGGGTTTCAGGCTTGGCCACCGCCAGGGGGCGCAGGAGGCAGCCACTGATGCCTTGCCCTCACATGGATGATTCACTCCCTCTTCCTCTCCCTTCCTCTCTCTCAAAATCAGTTTAAAATATTTTTGAAAGAAGTCATAGGTCCGGCTGGTGTGGCTCAGTGGCTGAGCGTCCACCTAGGAACCAGGAGGTCCCAGTTCGATCCCCAGTCAGGGCACGTGCCTGGGTGGGGGGCTCCAGCCCCAATGTGGGGCGTGCAGGAGGCAGCCGATCCATGATTCTCTCTCATTTTGGATGCTTCTCTCTCTCTCCCTCTCCCTTCCTCTCTGAAATCAATAAAAATATTTTTTTAAAATAAAAACAGCCGAGACCAGTTTGGCTTGGTGGATGGAGCGTCGGCTGTAGGACTCAAGGGTCCTGGGTTCGATTCCGGTCAGGGGCATGTGCCTTGGTTGCAGGCACGCTCCCAGTGGGGGATGTGCAGGAGGCGGCAGTTTGATGTTTCTCTCTCATGGATGTTTCTGACTCTCTATCCCTCCCTCTTCCTCTCTGTAAAAAATCAATAAAATATATTTTTAAAAATGAATAAAAAATAAAAACAATTGCCTAAACTGGTTTGGCTCCGTGGATAGAGCTTCAGCCTGCAGACTGAAGGATTCCGGTCAATGGCACATGCCTGGGTTGCGGGTTCGATCCCCAGTGTGGGGCGTGCAGGAGGCAGCCGATCCATGACTCCAGTCATTGATGTTCCTCTCTCTCTTCCTCTCTGGAATCAATTTTTTTTTAATTACATTATTAAAAAACAAAACTGCCTGTGACACAGGTCCTTCGGGGCCAAGCACAGACCAGCCCCTTCCCCCGCCAGGCAAGCCGAGCCCCACGGGGCCACGCACTTGCCGAGTCTCCCTGCCATGCAGCGGATTGGACAAGCCTGGGTCCAAAAAAGAAGCCTCTGGCCCTAGCTGGTGTGGCCCAGTGGGTAGAGCATCAGCCTGCAGCCTGAAGGGTCCCAGGTTCTATCTATACCGGCCAAGGGCACATGCCTGGTTGCACGCTCGGTTCCCAGTAGGGGGCATGCAGGAGGCAGCTAATCAGTGATCCTCTCTCATCACTGATGTTTCTCTCTCTCTCTCCCCCCTTCCCTATTTCTCTAAAATAAATATATATGTATTTAAATATATATATATAAGCCTCTAGTGCCCAAAGTAGAAAACGGGTTTATTGGGTGTCTCCTCTCAGGCCCTGTCTCGGAGGTTGGGGGGTGGGGGAGCAGGTCTGGAGCCCCGCCCCCAACGTCCGCATGGAGGCCTCAGCAAGATGGAGTGGGTTCGGGTGGCCCCCGGCCACATCTGCAGGCCAGTCCACGCCCAGCGGCCTCCCCCACGGCCCCTGCCAGGGCACAGCCGATGTCACTGAGGCTGGAGCCTCCACTCTGAGGACGGGAGGTCTCATTCCCGTCTTGTCTCCAAAACCCGGGGACCCGCGGCCACTCCGGGGGCCCCTCCCTCCGCGGGCAGGCGGGTCTGTGTTTGCGCCCAGGGCCCCACGGCTCAGCCTCGGGTGCCCTGTGGGTGTCTGAGGCCCGCAGGAGTCCGGGCTCCCCCAGATGCCCGGGTACCAGGGGGTGCCCCCTCGGCCCGGCTCACGGGTGCTTCCACCGGGCGTGCTTCTGCAGCGTGTTCTGGTCCATAAAGCGGCGCGGGCAGTGCGGGCACGGGAACGGGCGCTCCCCGGAGTGGACCCGGCTGTGCTGGGCCAGCTCGCCCGCCTCCCGGAACCGGCGCGGGCAGAGCGGGCAGCCGTGGGGCCGCCCCCCGCCGGCCCGGTGGGTGGAGCGGTGGCGCGCCAGGTGGCTGGCCCTCTTGAACGCCTTCCCGCAGGTGTCGCACTGGAAGGGCTTCACCTGCGAGTGCGTGATGCTGTGTCGCTGCAGGTAGGACATGTACTCGAACACGCGGGAGCACACGGGGCAGCTGTAGCCCTTTCTCGGGGCGGAAGTCCCAGCGGGCACGGGCTGCCTCGGCGCCCCCGCCGCCGCCGCCTCCTCCTCCTCCTCCTCCTCCTCCACCAGCGCCGTGTACGGGACGCCCTGGGTGTCAATGAGCAGGTAGCGGCTGGGCCTCGGAGGGGACGAGGGCCGGGGGGATCCCGTGGAGGAGGAAGGTCCGGGTTCTGGGGACCGGCCTGCCCCCGGGGGCGGGTCCTCCATGGCCTCTGCCGGGGGCAGCGCCGGGGGCTGAGGGCAGGGGGGCGGCAGCACCAGCATCCGGAGGGTGGCTGAGGCCTGGCGGGGAGGAGAGAGGGGCGGGTTACACGGAGGAGGGAAGCTGGGCCCCCGGCTCCATCCTCTCCCCTCTGCGGACCCTGCCGGACGCCTGCATCCTTCCATCTCCTCGGGTCCTTGCGCCCCGGCCTCAGGCAGGCCCCCACGGCCTCCCTTCCCTGAGAAGCCCCTGCTCTGGCCGGTCAGCCACCCACGGGCGCACCAGGACCGGGCTGCTGCCCCCAGGCCACCGGGCGCGCCTCTCCGCTGCCTCCCCACCCATCAGACCTCCCGGCCTCCTGGTCCCTCCTCTGCCGCCCCCGATCCCGCTGGGCCACGCCACCCAGGAGCCCGTCTGCCCCCCCGCACACCCACCCTTCTCCGAGGTGCCACCTCGGGGCCGGCCGCCGCGTGGCCACCTCCCTGCACCCCTCGGGCCGTCCCCCCGGGTCCTCCTAGTCCCGGTTCCCCGGGGCCGCCCCGCGCCGGCCTCCTCGCCCGTAGTGGGCAGAGCCCCCGGGGCCGCCGCCCCGCCCCTTCGCCCGCGCCCGCCCGCCTGCCTCCCGGCTCCCGTACCCGGTGCCACAGCCTCTCGAGTCCGGGCGGTTCCGGAATGGACCCGGGCTACCCCCGCGGCGGCGGGACGGGGAGGGGGGGGGGGGCTTCTGCGGGTCCCCCTGGGGCTGGCGACGCCGCTAAGGGGACTGCGGACCGGGGGACAGAGAAGGGGGTCCGGGGGGAGGGAGGAGAGCGGGGCGCTGGGGCCCTCGGGGAAAGTGCTCCGGCCGGAAACGCACGCCGGCAGAAAGGTTCCCGGGCGCCTACGGCCGGGCCGCCGCGCGCGCGCGCGCGCCCCGGACGCAAATGAGGACTCGACGGTGCGGTGCGGAATGTTTATTGAGAACGGGGCGGGCGGGCAGATACATCAGGGGCCGTGCGTGTGCTCCGGGCAAGTCTCCCACGCGTCCGGGACCACCGCTCCCCGCTCGGGAGCAGAACACCGGGGCTCGGAGGGAGCAAGTCCCCCGGCAGAGGCTCCCGCGCGCGCGCGCGGCGGGGCTGGCACCGGGCCCGGGGGAAGGGGGGGGGGGGCAGCGCCTGGACTCACATCACACGGTCAGGGAGGAAGGTGGGGGGCAAGGAAGGGACGGAGGAAGGAATGACGACGGCTCTCCCTCGGGAGACGGGGAGGGAAACTGAGGCCCGGGGTAAGGCACTAGCCTCAGCAGCGCCGGGGAGTGTGTGGTGTGTGCGCGCGGGGGCCGGACGCCGGGTCCGGGCTCAGTGGAGGCCCATGTGCTGCGCCAGCTCCGCGGCGTCCTGGAAGCGGCGCGGGCAGAGCGGGCAGGTGTGCGGCGGGCCGGCGCGGGCGCGGTGCGTGGCGCGGTGCCGGGACAGGTGGCTGGAGCGCTTGAAGGCCTTGCCGCAGGCGGCGCACGTGAAGGGCTTGAGGTCCGAGTGCGACACGCGGTGGCTCTGCAGCCGCAGGGGGCTGGCAAAGACGCGGCCGCACTCCGGGCAGTTGTAGCCCTTGCGGGGCGGGGGCTCCACGGGCGACGGCTCGCGGGGGGGCGGGCTGGGCGGCGGCTCCTCGGGCGGCGCCGTGTACGTGTAGGGGACCCCGTTGGCGTCGATGAGCAGGTGGGCGGGCGTCGGGGGTAGGGGCCCCGCCACGGAGGGAGGAGTGGAGGCCGGGCTGTCTGCCTTAGGGGTCGGCGGGTCCATGGCCTCCGGCGAGGAGGAGCGAGGGTGGGGCGGCCGCGGGGGCAGCAGCAGCATCTGGAGCGACAACTGGGGGGCGGCGGAAAGGGGGAGAAGTTAGCCTCCCGCAGGCAGGACGCGTGCCCCTCTCACTGCTGCACCCCTGCATCCCTGCACCCCGACCCACCTGCCTGCAGCCAGCTCGCTCGGTGCCACGCCAGGTCGCCCCCCCACCTGTTCCTGCAGGGGGGTCCCCCCTCTAACCCCCGACCCCACAGAGGGCCCGGTCCCCCCTCTCCCTACTCACAGCAGCCCGACTCCCGCCACGTCTAGTCCCCTCTTTACTTCGGGGCTCCTTTCATCTCAGGCCCGGGCTTCGGGATTGGGGTGCAGGGTGCTGGCTCCTTCTTTCCTCCCAGCCCCCCCCCCCCGGGGACCCCGCGACAGCGACCCCCCGGCTCTCCATCCCGCCAGGTGTCTGGAAACCCTCCTATCCCCAGGCACACCCGCCTCTCACCTTCCTCTCCAGCTACACCCCCCCCCCCGAGCCCCACTAACCTAGTTCCCCACTTTCCCGCGCTCCTCCCGCAGCACCTCGGCCTGCGCGCGCCCGCCCCGCTGCCTGCCCAGCGGCGGCCCTTGGCGGCGGCGGCCCCGGGACCTGCGGCCCCTGCATCAGCCCCCTCCCCCACCCCCCCGGGGACCCCGCACACGTGCCCCTCCCCCTCCCGGTCAGCACCCCGGGGTGGGGAGTCCCCTTCCGAAACTCCTCCGCCCAGCCCCCGGCGCCCTCCTTCCGGGGTGCAGCGGGCATCTGTCTTCCCGTCTCTGCCCCTCGCCCCGCTATACCCAGCAGGGCCACCCCACTTCCTCGGTGCATTCCGGGGTCCCCTCGCTCTTTCCCTTCGTCAGGCGCCTCCGTCCCCACCCCCACCCCCCGGGCTCCCTCCGGCGCCCCGCCCCACCCCCACCCGGGAGCGCCGGCCCCCGTCCCCGCCCCGCCCGGCTTTGCGCGGGGAGCCCGGGGCCGGAACGGGCTCCTCCCTCCGTCCCGGCCCCCGTACCCGGTGCGGCGGCCTCTCGGGTCCGGAGGAGCAGGCCGAGGTCCCGGGAGGCCCGGGTCCCCCCCTCGCGAGCGCCGGCGGCGACGGAACCAAGACTTCCGGGAGTTCCGGGCCGCCGGCGCCGGCGACGCGAGCGCAGCGGGCGCGGGGGCGCGGGGAGCGGCGGCGTCCCTGGGAAAGGGCGCCGCTGGAAACGCGCCCTCGGCCACAAAGGTTCCGCCGCCCTCCTGCCCGCCTTTGCCCAGCGCCCGGGACGGAGGGAGCGGGGATAGAGGGCGGGAGTGGGCGCGCGGGAAGCACAGAAGCCCCGACTCCTGCTCCCCTCCCCGCCCCCCAGCCCCGACAGGCACCCTCCTGGTCGCTGTGACAGCGATCCATTGATAAGCGGGGGGGTCAGGCCCAGTGAGTCTGCCCCGAAGTGCCACTAGGAATGGGCGCGCCCGAGCTGTTCCCTTTGCACTGGGTGCCCCCCCTGTGCAACGGGAGGGATGTGTCTGTGGGTGGCCCTGGGAGGGGCATGAGCAAAAAAAATCTCAGGTGTGTCCCAGGGGAAGCAGTGGGACCCAGGGGGAGGGGTTAGGGTTAGGGATGCCACCAGAGCACAAATCTGTACACCAGGCCTCTGGTCTATGATGATAAAAGCGTCATATGCTGATTAGACTGGATATCCCTTTAGATGACCTCCTGGACAAAGCTGGGGCTGGGAGAGAAGCCCAGGTCCCAGTGCTGGAGGGAAGCCGGTGCTGGCAGCCAGGGGAAGAAAGGTCTACTCTCCCATGAATTTTGTGCACCCGGCCTCTAGTATGCACATAAGATCTTCGGTTAATCTCTTCCCACCCTCCCCCCTTCCCTCTGAGATTCATCAGTCTGTTCCATGTTACCATGCCGGTGTGCTGAGTGTCTCCCCGCCGGGGGCAGTGCATATCATAGCTACCGGTCAAACGGGTGAATGGTTGCTTAGGCTTTTATATATATAGATTGTGTGTTTGCTGCCTCAAGTCAAGTCTCCTTCCATCACCATTTATTCCCCCTTCACTCCCTTAACCCCCTTCCCTCTGGCAGTCACTGCACTGTTGTCTGAGTCCATGGGTCTTTCTATTATTTTTTCTTTGCTTAATCCCTTCACCCTTCTCACTCAGCCCCCAACCCACTCCCTTCTGACAGCTGTCAGTCTATGCTCCGTGTCCATGAGTCTGGCTCCACTTCTCACATCCTGTGCAAGTCCCCCAGCCGGGTGTAGGGGAGAGTGGCATTGGGGTGCAGAGAGGGCAACGGTGTCTATCTCCCCAGGCTGGACATAGATGCATTTGACGAGGAAATGCAGAACCTGCTCAGGGCTGTGGAAGAGAAGAACCTCCACCTGACCATTTGCACTAAACCTTGGGACAGTGATGAGCGGATGCTGAAAGTAGTGTTCGGCTGACAGGGAACACCTGGCGTCATCTCCTCCAGGCACATCCAGTCCTGCAAACTGGCCACCATGGCGGTGGGCGCCGGGAGCTCCTAGCTGCTCCTCCACAGCGTTCTAGCCAAGTCACTGTGGCATGCGAGTCAGTGGGGACCTTCCGACCTCAATCCCCCATCCCTGAAATTCCCACCCCACCTGGTAATGCTTAGTAGAACAGACACATTAAAGGGATACACACTTTGAAAAGCATGCCTTCACCGTCTTCATGGATGTTTTCAAATGCGGGAACGTGGGTTTGAGGGGACCTCGAACTCGGACACTTCTGACGGAGAAGTGATGCTACAAGGGGCCCATGGGTTTAGATTCCATCATTATCACGACAGCAAACACCCACCCCCATGTGGCCTTGTTGGTTCTCCGGTCTCAAGTTAGATTTTTAAAAAATAACATTTCATTGATTTTTTTACAGAGAGAAAGGGAGAGGGATAGAGAGCTAGAAACATCGATGAGAGAGACACATCGACCTGCTGCCTCCTGCACACCCCCTAACGGGGATGTGCCCCCAACCAAGGTACATGCCCTTGACCAGAATCGAACCAGGGACCCTTCAGTCCCCAGGCCAACTGACTCAAACCACCTAGGGCTAAAATATTTGGTAAGAAGTCCCCTTCCCAATGAGGCCCCTGCTGACCACCCACATTGCAACACCCTCCTCTCCCAGCCGCTTTGCTCAATGGAGAGTGTGTGGCCCTGGGATTGAAGGTCGCAGGTGGTATTCCGGTCACGGGCATGCACCTCAGGGCAGGCTCCATGCATCCCCGTGCTGGAGGCGACACAGATGCCTCCCTCTTACATGGATGTGTCTCTCCCTCTGCCTCTCCCCTCCCCTTCCTCTTTCCTTGAATGTCAATGGAACGATATCCTCGGGTGAGGACCACAAATAAAACAGCCATCTTCCCTCCCCAAGCTCCACAGTGGACCCCTCTCCACAGCACTCCCACATTCCAGCCCTGTCCCACGGGGACACCCAGAGAGTGAGGCCAGAACGCACACCCAAGAACAGGGACAGGCACAACGCCCACCAGAGCAAAGAAACTCCCAACCCCCAGGAGAGGAGGGGGGAGGGCGGGCCCAGGCCTGAGCCCAGACCACTTTGCCCCAGGAGGACCCGCTGTCCAGGGTCCTGGAGTGCACTGCATTAGGACACCGGACAAGACCCGGGGGAGGGGAGTCCCTGTGACCACAGGTCCCGGTGGGACAGGGTTCCCC
The DNA here is from genome assembly GCA_963924515.1 of Vespertilio murinus. Lineage (NCBI taxonomy): Eukaryota > Metazoa > Chordata > Mammalia > Chiroptera > Vespertilionidae > Vespertilio > Vespertilio murinus. The sequence continues at coordinate 49,279,136 of OZ004716.1, read as the reverse complement.
TGAGGGACAAGGTCAGAGGAGCAGAGAGGTGACCCGGCCGAGGAGTGACCACGTCAAAGCCCACAATGCACTGAGCACTGACCAGGCCCTGGCCCCGACCACGCTCCGTCCTCACCGCCCCTCCCGTCCCGCCTGTGACAGGCCCAGCACAGCAAACACACGTGACTGGAAAGTTCTTGGAGCTTCAATTTATTTCCCCTCAGAATTTAGGAGCTTCCCCTTTAATAAACACCCCAAACCTTCTTGGCAAGAAATGAACAAACAGAATCACATCAGCATCTCATTTCAATCCGGAGCAGGAAGTGGCAGCTCAGAGCAGCAGGGAGGGATGGCAGGGATGGGGATGGGGAGGGCCCAGCCACCGCTGCTGACAGGAAAGTGTGGGGGGCAGGGCAGGGGCAGCCCCCCATCAGAGGGTCCTGAGTCCGGAAGTGGGAGTGGGAACACACCTTCCATCACTCAGTCCCCACACGGCAGCGGCCTCACGCTGTGGAGGACAATCATCATGAGCAGGTTCAGGGCAGTGGCTGTGACTGGTGACATTCTCAAACCCACTTCATGCTCACAGTGTCCCCCAGACTCCCCACGGCCTAGGCCCCCCCCCCCCCCCCCGCACAGCAGGTCTCACCTTTAGAAGCCGAGAGAGACACATCAGAGCCCTGGGCGCTGTCACTGCCTGGGGGGGGGGGGGGGGGGGGGAGAGGAGAGACAAACCAGGACAGGGTCAGAGCCCAGGGCAGGAGACTAAGAGGAACTATGGGGGTGGGGTCCCCCATGGCTCCCATCTGCACTGTCACAAGGTCTCAGGGGTCACACCCCATACTCACTGGGAGCCTGAGAGTAGCTCCCTCCTTTTCCACCTGCGGGAAGAAAACACCTCGTGAGAGACCAGGGAGGAGGCAGGGCCATGAGGTCCTAAAGGAAGCCCTAGTCCTGGGCCCAGAGAAGTTTCCAGAACCCTGTGTCCAGACCCAGGGCAGGACCAGGACACCTGAGGGAAGGGCATGTGTGGGGACTGGACCCACCGCCCTCCAGGGACCTGCCCTCTGACCTGGGGCTGCTGGGAACGGGGTCCCCACCACCAGCATCATCAGGAGAGAAGTGGGCCCCTCATTTCCCACGGGCCTCACTGCAGAGTGAGTGTGAGCACAGAGCCCCACACTGGCCCTCACAATGGTGGGGGTGGTGATTCCCGAGAATGAGGCGGACACACCTGTACCTGGGCTTGAACCCCCAGCAGGACAGACACTCAGACCCCAGCCCTGCCTACCTGAGCGGCTCCTCCCCCACATCACAGCTCCAGCCACAGCTCCCAGCAGGACCAGGCCCCCAGCGATGCCCAGGATGATGGGGATGAAGGTGTGAGGAGGCGGCTCTGGGAGGAGAAGGGAAGGGAGGGTGAGGGTCCTGATCCTAGCCTCACCCCAGACCCCCTGTGGTCCCCCAGGGCCCCGATGCCCTGAGAAGAGGCTCTGTGCCCACGGCCCTCCTCACCCCATCTCACGGTCAGGGGCTGGGCCAGGCCCTCATGCTGCACTTGGCACGTGTATCTGTGCTCCTCTCCAGGGGGCACCCCCACGGCCGCCCACTTCTGGAAGGTCCCGTCCCCCGCAGGCCTGGTCTCCACCAGCTCCATGTCCTGGGTCTGGTCCTCGCCGTCACGCTGCCAGGTCAGGCTGATGTCCGCAGGGTAGAAGCCCAGCGCCCAGCACCTCAGGGTGACCTCCCGGGCAGAGACGGGGTGGTGGCTCACGTGTGCCTTTGGAGGGTCTGAGGGGAGGGGAGAACATGCAGGAACTTTGCATCCTCCATGGGACACTCCAGCAGCGCCCATGTGACCATCCTGAGAGTGGACAGACACCTGGGCGGGGAGGGAGCACACAGCACACACAGCAGCCTGGACAGAGGCACCTGGAAGGCCCTTCTCATCTTTAGAAAGTTCTAGAATCAGAGAGACACAGCCCAGGGCAGGAGGCAGGTCTCTGAGGGGAGAAAAGGGACTTGTGGTTCTGAGCTGGGTGGAAGCCACGTGACTCAGAGAAGCTGGGGTCAGGCCTCAGATAGAGGGGGTGTGGGGCAGCAAGGGAACCGCTGATGGTTATTTCAGGGGAGTTTCCCTGGACCGCCTGGGAGCCTGCACCCCTACCTGTCCCTGAGAGGAGGGGGAGTCCCTCTGGTACCTGACTTGGACATTCAGGGGACCCCCTTCCCTGACCTCAAGGAGGGGTGTCTGACAATGAGCCCCTGTCCTGTCTCCTTGTAGCAGCCCCAGCCCCGGGGAGAGGGGGCGGCCCCAGGGCCCCTGGTACCTGCGCGCTGCAGGGTTTCCTTCCCTTTGTCCAGGTACATGCGCAGATAGTCCACACACCGGCCCTCCACGTAGCCCCTGTAACGCTCTGCCTCACCCGCCTCCTCCCACTTGCGCTTTGTGATCTGAGCCGCCATGTCGGCCGCGGTCCAGGAGGTCAGGTCCTCGTTCAGGGCGATGTAGTCGGTGCCATCGTAGGCGAATTGATAGTACCCGCGGAGGAGGCGCCCATCGGGTCCCAGGTCACAGCCATACATCCTCTGGAGGGTGTGAGACCCTGACCCCGCCCCGAGGTCAGCCCGCCCCGAGGTCAGCCCGCCCCGCCCGCCCCGCGGGACTGAATCTGAAACTGAAAGTGAAATCGGGTCACAGGCCCCGCGGGCTCCTCCCGGGGGTGGGGGGCCGGGCGGGTCCCGCCGCCTCGGGGTGATGCTCGGACCCGGACCCTCGGGGCGACCCAGGCCCGTCCGTGGGGAGGGGGGTCGTGAGGGGCCCGGCGCGCGGCTCACCGTCCTCGCTCTGGTTGTAGTAGCCGCGCAGGTTCTGCAGGTCCGCTCGGGAAATCTGTGCGTTTCTCTTGCTGATCTGCGTCTCCCGGTCCCAATACCCCGGGTCCTCCCGCTCCACCCACGGCTGCTGCATCCACGGCGCCCGCGGCTCTTTCCTCCCACTCGCCGCGTCGCTGTCGAACCGCACGAACTGCGTGTCGTCCACGTAGCCGACGGTGAGGAAGCGGGGCTCCCCGCGGCCGGGCCGGGACACGGCGGTGGTGAAATAGGTCAGGGAGTGGGGGCCTGGGGGGGACGGGGGGCAGGCCGGGCTGGACACGCGCCTTCCCGGGCCCGCGCCCCGCCGGTCCCCGCGCTCCGCCCCGCACAGCCGCCCCTCCGACCCGCACTCACCGGCCCGGCCGGGGGTCAGCACCAGCGCCCCCGAGAGCAGCAGGAGGAGGGTGGGGGGCCTCTGCACCCGCATCCTGGCCGTTGGGGAGCGTCTGAGTCCGGGGGAGCGTCTGAGCCCGGGCGCTTCCGCGGAGGACTTACAACCGGGAGCCGCGGGGACGCTGATTGGCTGCTGTGGAACCTTATTAGCCAATGGGAAAAAGAGTTGTGTACGCGTCACGAGTATCCAGGAAGGAGGCGCCGAAACAGGTTGGGAGAGGAGAAGTGAAACCAGGGCGCTGGGGAGTCCCCACCACGGAGCTGCCCCCCCAGACTCTGTGCCCTGCGGAGACCTGAGCGCAGGCCTGGGCCCCGGACTCGGTCCTGACCCTCCTCCTGCGCGGGGCGCCCGTCCCCCTGTCCCCGAGGCCTGGCCCAGGCGCTGTGCTGTTCAGGGACTTTCCAAGGCTTGGGTTCCCCATCTCTGTGCAGCCTCACACGGGAGGGAGGCCCCCAATCTCCTTGCTCATGGGGTTCCCTCTGTCACAGTCACCACTCACGGAACCACCCGGGGGAAACAAGTATCAACTCACGCCGCATGCTCACTGCCTGTGAGATGGGGACAGAGTCATGTTTTTGTGAAAATCACCATTTTCCCAGGTGAAGGAGGAGGAGAGAGGAGGGGCCTGCTCCCCTGTCACATGCTGCCTGTCCCCCTGGGAGACACTGGGTTTCACATTTGCTTCTGCGTTTGATCTGTTGTTGTGGAGGCAGCTTATGAAGACAGAGGGCCTCACAGACATGGGCAGGAGCCATGTTTTTTGTTTTTGTTTTTTAAAATATATTTTATTGATTTTTCACAGAGAGGAAGGGAGAGAAATACAGAGCTAGAAACTTTGATGAGAGAGACACATCGACCTGCTGCCTCCTGCACACCCCCTAACGGGGATGTGCCCCCAACCAATGCACATGCCCTTGACCAGAATAGAACCAGGGATCCTTCAGTCCCCAGGCCAACTGACTCAAACCGCCTAGGGCTAAAATATTTGGTAAGAAGTCCCCTTCCCAAGGAGGCCCCTGCTGACCACCCACATTGCAACACCCTCCTCTCCCAGCCGCGTTGCTCAATGGAGAGTGTGCGGTCCTGGGATTGAAGGTCGCAGGTGGTATTCCGGTCACGGGAATGCACCTCGGGGCAGGCTCCATGCATCCTTGTGCTGGAGGCGACACAGATGCCTCACTCTTAGATGGATGGGTCTCTCCCTCTGCCTCTCCCCTCCCCCTCCTCTCTCCTTAAAGGCCCATGGAACAATATCCTCGGGTGGGGACCACAAACAAAACAGCCATCTTCCCTCCTCCACACCCCACAGTGGACCCCTCTCCCCAGCACTCCCCACACTGCAGCCCCGACGCCTCACTGGCTCCGCGGAAGATGCGGCTGGTCTCTGTGCAACAGAGCATGCGCTCTGGGAGGCGGCAGCGGGGCCTGGGCTCAGCGCCCCGAGGTGGGGCCGCCTCACCTCCCGGGCCTCACAGACCTTGCGGGCTTCGGGGGAAGGTGAGAATCTCCACCAGCAAGTGGGTGACGGTGCGCATGTCCACAATGACGCACGTGGTAACGCAGGTGGACACAGCATGGTTTAGACAGGAAGCTATGGGACACTCGGCGGGGGACGGGACAGCGTGAGCACGGCGTTCACGTCCAGGAAGACACCGGAGCAGCCCAGCCCGGTGTGTGTCCCTGTTAGAATCGCTGCGGGGCCAGGGCCCGGCCTGAAGTCCCTCCAAGGTCCGTGTGCGCTCCAGAGGGAGCAGCTGCTGCCACACGGTCCCCAAGTCCGGGCTGAGGGGGTCACCATCAGGGAGCCGGTCCCCGTCCCACACACAGGGTCCTCATGGCGGCGGCCCCAGCACAGCTGTCCCGGGGAGGCTGGGGCTCAGGGTGCCTCTCGGAGCCCTCACCGCACCTGCACTTCCACAGCGCTGCTCCCCTAGACCTACAGCAGCCTCCCTCCCCACATCCGGGTCCCAGTGGGGCCAGCACTAGAGGGCAGGACCGCAGATGGCGGCGGGCAGGGCTCGGTCCCAGGAGGAACTGCCCTCAGAGGTGGAATTCCGCTGCTGCTAAGCCCTCCGAGAGCTCAGGGAAAGAGGAAAGCACAGCCAGGACCAGATGGAGGCAGGATCAGAAGGAGCCGGAACACCCAGCTCCACACGAGGGTCTCCTGAGAGCCGGGACCCTGGGCCTGTGGGACAGTGACAGGGAGCATGCCCCCTGCTGCTGTCCCATGGGGACACCCAGAGAGTGAGGCCAGAACGCACACCCAAGAACAGGGACAGGCATAACGCCCCCCAGAGCAAAGAAACTCCCAACCCCCAGGAGAGGAGGGGGGAGGGCGGCCCCGGGCCTGAGCCCAGACCACTTTCCCCCAGGAGGACCCGCTGTCCAGGGTCCTGGAGATGCGCTGCATTAGGACACGTGACAAGGCCCGGGGGAGGGGAGTCCCTGTGACCACAGGTCCCGGTGGGACAGGGTTCCCCTGAGGGACAAGGTCAGAGGAGCAGAGAGGTGACCCGGGCGAGGCGTGACCACGTCAAAGCCCATGATGCACTGAGCACTGAGCAGGCAGAGGGCCGACCACGCTCCGTCCTCACCGCCCCGCCCCTCCCGCCTCCGACAGGCTCAGCACAGCAAACACACGGGACCTGAAACGTTCTTGGAGTTTCAATGTATTTCCCCTCAGAATTTAGGAGCTTCCCCTTTAATTAACACCCCAAGTCTTCTTGGCAAGAAATGAACAGTCACATCAGCATCTCATTTCAATCCGGAACAGGAAGTGGCAGCTCAGAGCAGCAGGGAGGGAAGGCAGGGATGGGGATGGGGATGGCACAGCCGCATCTGCTGACAGGAAAGTGTGGGGGGCAGTGCGGGGCCAGCCCCCCATCAGAGGGTCCTGAGTCCGGAAGTGGGAGCGGGAACACACCTTCCATCACTCAGTCCCCACAAGGCAGCGGCCTCACGCTGTGGAGGACAATCATCATGAGCAGGTTCAGGGCAGTGGCTGTGACTGGTGACATTCTCAAACCCACTTCATGCTCACAGTGTCCCCAGACTCCCCACCGCCCAGGCCCCCCCCTCCCACTACTCAACCCCCATGCAAGTCTCACCTTTAGAAGCCGAGAGAGACACATCAGAGCCCTGGCCGCTGTCACTGCCTGGGGGGGACACAACAGGATGGGATCAGAGTCCAGAGCAGGAGACTAAGAGGAACTATGGGGGTGGGTCCCCCATGGCTCCCATCTGCACTGTCACAGGACTCAGGGGTCACACCCCCCGCCCCCATACTCACTGGCAGCCTGAGAGTAGCTCCCTCCTTTTCCACCTGAGGGAAGAAAACACCCCGTGAGAGACCTGGGAGGAGGCAGGGCCATGAGGTCCTAAAGGAAGCCCTAGTCCTGGGCCCAGAGAAGTTTCCAGAACCGAGTGTACAGACCCAGGGCAGGATCAGGACACCTGAGGGAAGTGCATGTGTGGGGACTGGACCCACTGCCCTCCAGGGACCTGCCCTCTGACCTGGGGCTGCTGGGAACGGGGTCCCCACCACCAGCATCATCAGGTGAGAAGTGGGCCCCTCATTTCCCACGGGCCTCACTACAGAGTGAGTGTGAGCACAGAGCCCCACACTGGCCCTCACAATGGTGGGGGTGGTGATTCCCGTGAATGAGGCGGACACACCTCTACCTGGGCTTGAACCCCCAGTGGGCAGACACTCAGACCCCACGCCTGCCCACCTGAGCGCCTCCTCCCCCACATCACAGCTCCAGCCACAGCTGCCAGCACGACCAGGCCCCCAGCGATGCCCAGGATGATGGGGATGAAGGTGTGAGGAGCCGGTTCTGGGAGGAGAAGGGAAAGGGGGGTGAGGGTCCTGATCCTAGCCTCACCCCAGACCCCCTATGGTCCCCCAGGGCCCCGATGCCCTGAGAAGAGGCTCTGTGCCCACGGCCCTCCTCACCCCATCTCACGGTCATAGGCTCGGGCAGCCCCTCGTGCTGCACTCGGCACGTGTATCTGTGCTCCTCTCCAGGGGGCACCCCCACGGCCGCCCACTTCTGGAAGGTCCCGTCCCCCGCAGGCCTGGTCTCCACCAGCTCCATGTCCTGGGTCTGGTCCTCCCCGTCACGCTGCCAGGTCAGGCTGATGTCCGCAGGGTAGAAGCCCAGCGCCCAGCACCTCAGGGTGACCTCCCGGGCAGAGACGGGGTGGTGGGTCACGTGTGCCTTTGGAGGGTCTGAGGGGAGGGGAGAACATGCAGGACCTTTGCATCCTCCATGGGACACTCCAGCAGCGCCCATGTGACCATCCTGAGAGTGGACAGACACCTGGGTGGGGAGGGAGCACACAGCACACGCACAGCAGCCTGGACAGAGGCACCTGGAAGGACCTCCTAGTCTATAGAAAGTTCTAGAATCAGAGAGACACAGCCCAGGGCAGGAGGCATGTCTCTGAGGGGAGAAAAGGTCCTGATCTGGGTGGAGGCCACGTGACTGAGAAAAGCTGGGGTCAGGCCTCAGACACAGGGGGTGTGGGGCAGCGCACAAGGCCTGAGATAGCAGGTTCCTGTGGGTCCCAGAGCCCCTGCAGGGCCAATGGGAACCGCTGATGGGTTATTGCAGGGGGTCTCCCTGCACCCCAGGAGAGCCTGCACCCCTAAATGTCCCTGAGAGGAAGGGGTGTCCCTCTGGTACCTGACCTGGACGTCCAGGGGGACCCTCACCCTGACCCCACGGAGGAGTGTCTGACACTGACCCCTGTCCTGTCTCCTTGTAGGAGCCCCAGCCCCGGGGAGAGGGGGCGGCCCCAGGGCCCCAGGTACCTGTGCGCTGCAGGGTCTCCTTCCCTTTGTCCAGGTACATGCGCAGTGAGTCCACACACAGGCCCTCAAAGTAGCTCCTCCAATCCTCTGCCACACCCGCCGCCTCCCACTTGCGCTTTGTGATCTGAGCCGCCGTGTCGGCCGCGGTCCAGGAGGTCAGGTCCTCGTTCAGGGCGATGTAGTCGGTGCCATCGTAGGCGTGTTGATAGTACCCGCGGAGGAGGCGCCCATCGGGTCCCAGGTCACAGCCATACATGACCTGGATGGTGTGAGACCCTGACCCCGCCCCGAGGTCAGCCCGCCCCGAGGTCAGCCCGCCCCGCCCGCCCCGCGGGGACTGAATCTGAAACTGAAAGTGAAATCGGGTCACAGTCCCCGCGGGCTCCTCCCGGGGGTGGGGGGCAGGGCGGGTCCCGTCGCCTCGGGGTGACGCTCAGACCCGGACCCTCGGGGCGACCCCGGCCCGTCCGTGGGGAGGGGGGTCGTGAGGGGCCCGGCGCGCGGCTCACCGTCCTCGCTCTGGTTGTAGTAGCCGCGCAGGATCTGCAGGTTCACTGGGAAAGCCTGTGCGGTGTTCTTGGCCCTCAGAGTCTCTCTGTCCCAATACCCCGGGTCCTCCCGCTCCACCCACGGCTGCTGCATCCACGGCGCCCGCGGCTCCATCCTCCCACTCGCCGCGTCGCTGTCGAACCGCACGAACTGCGTGTCGTCCACGTAGCCGACCTCCAGGTACCGGGGCTCCCCGCGGCCGGGCCGGGACACGACGGTGGCGAAATAGGTCAGGGAGTGGGGGCCTGGGGGGGACGGGGGGCAGGCCGGGCTGGACACGCGCCTTCCCGGGCCCGCGCCCCGCCGGTCCCCGCGGTCCTCCCCGCACAGCCGCCCCTCCGACCCGCACTCACCGGCCCGGCCGGGGGTCAGCACCAGCGCCCCCGAGAGCAGCAGGAGGAGGGTGGGGGGCCTCTGCACCCGCATCCTGGCCGTTGGGGAGCGTCTGAGTCCGGGCGCTTCCGCGGAGGACTTATAACCGGGAGCCGCGGGGGCGCTGATTGGCTGCTGTGGAACCTTATTAGCCAATGGGAAAAAGAGCTGTGTACGCGTCACGAGTATCCAGGAAGGAGGCGCCGAAACAGGTTGGGAGAGGAGAAGTGAAACCAGGGCGCTGGGGGGTCCCCACCGCGGAGCTGCCCCCCCGGACTCTGTGCCCTGCTGAGACCTGAGCGCAGGCCTGGGCCCCGGACTCGGTCCTGACCCTCCTCCTGCGTGGGGCGCCCGTCCCCCTGTCCCCCGAGGCCTGGCCCGGGCGCTGTGCTGTTCAGGGACTTTCCAAGGCTTGGGGTTCCCCATCTCTGTGCAGCCTCACGGGGGAGGGAGGCCCCCAATCACCTTGCTCACGGGGTTCCCTCTGTCACAGTCACCACTCACCGAACCACACGGGGGAAACAAGTATCAACTCACGCCGCATGCGCACTGCCTGTGAGATGGGGACAGAGTCATGTTTTTGTGAAAATCACCATTTTCCCAGGTGAAGGAGGAGGAGAGAGGAGGGGCCTGCTCCCCTGTCACATGCAGCCCGTCCCCCGGGTGAAGCTGGGTTTCACATTTGCTTCTGTGTTTGAGCTGTTGTTGTGGAGGCAGCTTATTAAGACACAGAGGGCCTCACAGACATGGGCAAGAGCCGTGTTTTTTGTTTTTGTTTTTTAAAATATATTTTATTGATTTTTTACAGAGAGGAAGGGAGAGAAATATAGAGCTAGAAACTTCGATGAGAGAGAAACATCGACTAGCTTCCTCTTGCACACCCCCTAATGGGGATGTGGCCGCAACCAATGCACATGCCCTTGTCTGGAATCGAACCTGGGACCTTTCAGTCCCAGACTGACGCTCTACCACTGAGCCAAACCGGTTTGGGCGGGAGCGGTGTTTTACTGACCTTTTCAGGTAAGTGCGCATGCTTCCCTGTGACCGTCACTACAGCCACACCAGTGGTCAATTCTGAAAAGGGCTTTGCAAAGTGACACCTGAAACCATATTGACTGTATTCTTTTTGTTTTAATTTTTAAAAATATATTTTTTATTTTAGAGATGGAGAGAGAGATGCCCTGTTTCCCTGAAAATAAGACAGTGTCTTATATTAATTTTTGCTCCTAAAGATGCGCTAGGTTTTATTTTCAGGGGATGTATTATGTTTCCATGAAGAAGAACAGGGTACACATTTATTGTTAAATGAAAATAAAGGAAATTTATTACCTGTCTACGGTACGGTAGTGCCGTAGTTGTCAACACAAACCAGACAAACTGAATCCTACAGTATCAAGAATTTACTCATTTATTCAATGACAATCATGCCATCATCTTCTGGAACATCGTCATAACAATCCAATTCCTGAATTTCCTGGTGGATTTCTTGTGACTCCATTTCTTTCAGAATCAGTGGGCCAAATCTCTCAGTTTAGCAATAGCACTGTCTTTAAATGAGTACTTCTTTTTTAAAAAAAAATATATTTTATTGATTTGTTACAGAGAGGAAGGGAGAGAGATAGAGAGCTAGAAACGTCAATGAGAGAGAAACATCGACCAGCTGCCTCTTGCACTCTTCCTACCAGGGATGTGCCCGCAACCAAGGTACATGCCCTTGACCGGAATCGAACCCGGGACCTTTCAATCTGCAGACCGACGCTCTACCATTGAGGCAAACAGGTTTCGGCTACATGAGTACTTCTTGTCATGGTAGCCTGCTCACAGTGTATTTGCAAGGCAATTGTCAGTGATTTTCTCCCATGAATTCTTCACCCAAGTCACAACTTCTTGCAGTTTAGGTTTCACAGTTTCCACGCTGATTTCTCTCCATTCACACAGCAGTGACGTCAGGACTCTGCGTAATGTCACTGGTTGCTAGACGCCAGTCGGGGCGACCCTAGCAGCCAGTTTACGGTAAATTAATTTTCATTCTGAAATAGAGCCTGGGGGCCTTATTTTTTGGGGGGATGCCTTATATTTCACTCAGAAGGAAACCTGTAAGTAGGTCTTATTTTCGGAGGATGTCTTATTTTCGGGGAAACACGGTAGATACATCAATGATGAGAAAGAGTCATTGATCAGCTGCCTCTTACAAACCCCCTACTGGGGATGGAGCCTCCATCCCAGGCATATGCTCAGACAAAAAGGTGACCTGTGACCTCCTGATTCATAGGTCAATGTTCAAGCCCCGAGCCCCGCTGGCTGGGGAATAGTGAATGTGTTCTGTTCTGTTCTGTCCCCGTCCCCAGGGCTGTCTTGCTGGGGGCTCTGTCCCCATGCAGGGTAGGGAAGGGGATGCCCTGTGTCTCTAAGTCCTAGAGCCCTTCCCGTGCGGATGCATTAGTCACCCGCCCTCCAAGCTCACCTCTGTGCCTCTTCCCACAGAGCCCCTGGGAAGTGTGTCAGCGCTGGGGAGGGTCTAGCTGACGTGGTGGGACACCCCTGTGTCAAAATTCTGGCTTTCTCTCAGGGCTGGCATTGCATCGCGACAGCAGGCCTGTCCGTGGTCCCTGCCAGGTGACATTTCCTGAGGGAGAAGCTCAAGTTCACCTTTGAGAAGGTGCGTGCCAGTTCCCCCAGCCTCAGCCTCCCAGTATCTGTGTCCTCATTCTGTTAGGGAACCGTGGGCCAGGCCGGGTGTGGCTCAGCGGCTGAGCATCGACCTTGAACCCGGAGGTCAGGGTTCCATTCCCCGTGAGCCACCGGCTGGGTTGCCAACTCTGTCCTCAGAGGAGGGACAGGGGGAGGTGCAGGAGGCAGCCTCGCCATGGCTCTCTCCCATCGTGGGTGTTTCTATGTCTCCCTCTCCCTTCCTCCTGAAATCAAGAGGAATAATAATAAAAAACAGTTGGCTGGAAGCTGCTGTGGGAAGGAGAGGGATAGAGAGGGGGAGCCGAGAGACCAGCTGTCAAGGCCCCCCAGGCCCTGCGAGGTCCTGGCCCTGGTCTCTGTGCCCTGGCCCTTCGGCCCCAGCGATGACGTGATGGGAACACACGGGGCCCACGGGGTGTCTTGTCTGTAGGGAGCTGTCTGTCTGTAGGGTGGAGGGAGCTGTCTGTGTATAGGGTAGAGGGAATTATCTGTCTATAGGGTAGAGGGAGCTGTCTGTGTATAGGGTGGAGGGAGCAGTCCATAGGGTGGAGGAAGCTGTAGTCACCTCTTTTTCTTTTTAAAATATATTTCATTGATTTTTTTACAGAGAGGAATAGAGAGTTAGAAACATCAATGAGAGAGAACCATCGATCAGCTGCCTCCCGCACACCATCCACAGAGAATGTGCCAGAAACCGAGGTACATGCCCTTGACCGGAATCGAACCTGGAACCCTTCAGTCCGCAGGCTGACGCTCTATGCACTGAGCCACACCGGTGAGGGCATAATTTGTGTTTTTAATAACTATTTCTCATAACTCATAGCTAGTCTCCAATATTCTATTTCTGTCCCTAACCGGCTGAGGGTTGTGCAGTCCCTGGGACAACTGAGGAACCCCAGAGCTGACACTGAGTGAGGTACAGGCAAGTAGACGGTCAAGTCTCATCATTCTCACAAACCGAGGCCGGCGAGGGGTAGCCACTGGCCCCCAGTCGCACAGATGGTCAGGGCCAGCTGGCGTGACGCCGGCGCCTCCACGGGGCTGGGGTGCTGGAGGCAAGTGACCAGCAGATGGATGCTGCACCCGACCCTCTCTCCTCCGGGTGGGGGCGTGCAGGAGGCAGCCGGTCCGTGGTTCTCCCTCTTCGAGGATGTTTCCAGCCAGATCGCTTGCTAACAGCGTCCGTTCGGCGCCCCGATCCGCAATGGGCTCAGTCTCCCCTGGGTCGGGTCCCCCGTGATCCGGAACCCCCAGGACAGAGGAGGAGCAGGTACGGGACGCCCCATGGGTGTGCAGGTGCCAGCAAAGCCTGCTGGGCCACCTGAAGCCCATCCCGGTCATGGTCCTTCCCCTGCTCCCTTGTTGTGCCCCTGTACCTGAACCCCAAAGACCATCAGGGAGCCGCATCCGATGTAACTGCAGGAAGCCTGAATTTATTTCGGACCAGTCCGAGCTCAGTCCCACCAACGCCAGCAACAGCGAGGCGAGAAAGGCGAATGGGTTTTATACCCCGGGGCATATCACGCTGATTGGTTGGGTTAGGGATAGGGGATAAGGGATTGGTTGGGCTAGGGCTAGGGAATAGGGGATATGGACCCCTGATTGGTTGGGTTAAGGATAGGGGATTGGGTTGTCGGGGGCTGGCTCCCCCCTCCCCCCCCGCAGGGAAGGAGTACACAGAGGTGTCCGCTGGGGCCTGGCACATGTGCGCTGGTCCCTGCTGTTCACCCTCAACTCCTCATCTCTCCGGGCATCTGGGGGGGTCCCAAGGCCTTGTCTGTGCCTCTACCTCCCCGCTCCCCCCCCCCCCCGAGCTTCCAGGACGGGAACCGCTATCATCAACCGTCAGCTGGCTCACACGAGGTGTGCTGGGGTCTCTCACCCGCCTCGCACCCATGTGACTCACATAGTCCTTCACTACATCGCCCTCCACCTCCTCCTTCAAACCCCTGGCCGGTCTTCTCTTTCATGGCTCTCCATCCCACCTGCTCGGGACAGGAGCCTTTCCGTCCGTGCGCTAAGCTGAGCGGCCGCCCGGATTCTGTTCCCAGCGACGCCGGAAGCGGTGGGAGGGAGCCTTCTGGGCCCTCGGGCTCCGACCCGAAAGAGGCCGGAAGGTGTTCACGTCAAAGCCCCCCGGCCGGAAACACACGCTTGAGGGGACAGTTCCGACGCCTTCTAGTTCCACAGACCTGCATCTCGGTCGTTCTGTGCAGCGGATGCTCGTTCAGTGCCCCCTCTATGCCAGCTTCTGGGGCTAAAAGGGGGAGCGAACCAGACCCAAGTCATCCCCGCCTGCCTCCCCCTTAACGGCGGCAGGTCGTATTGTTATTGGGTACGTGCTGCAACCAGGAGCTCGCCTAGGCCTCCAGGGGGCGACAGAGACCAAAATAAGCATGGAAATCTGAGGGCGAGAGCATAGATGCACCCAGTGTCCATCGCAGCGGCATTTACTGCGGCTGAGACCTGGACACAGGCCAAGTGCCCATCAGTAGACGGGTGGATGAAACGCTGTGGGGCATCTACAGGATGGGCTACTGTGTGGCTGTTAGAAAGGAGGAGGAGGAGGAAGAGGAGGGGAGAGGAGGATCTCTTACCCTTTGCATGGATGGACCTGGAGATTTTTTAAAATATATTTTATTGATTTGTTACAGAGAGGAAGGGAGAGGGATAGAGTTAGAAACACCCATGAGAGAGAAACATCGACCAGCTGCCTCCTGCACATCTGCTAACGGGGATGTGCCCCCAACCAAGGTACATGCCCTTGACCGGAATCGAACCTGGGACCTTTAAGTCTGCAGACCGACAATCTGTCCACTGAGCCAAACCAATTTCGGGTTGGAGATTTTTAAAATATACATATCTTTATTGATTTCAGAGAGGGAGTAAGTGATGTAGAGGCCAGCTCTGTCCCAGGTGCTGCCGGAAATGCCTGTCTCTTCCCTTCAGTCCACAGGCCGGCGCTCTATCCACTGAGCCACACCAGTCAGGACGGGAAAGCGCAATCTTATCCTGTTCTCAGAACAAGGAGAAACAGAGAATTTGGGGATGGTTGTCATTTTTAGGCATTTGTGACGCTACCCTTCCACAAAAACCGTGTAGGGTGACCCCAGGGTCTTCCCTGTCTCTTTTCCCACTGGGTTCTCACCGACCGTTTCACACACGAGCAGGTGTGCACGTGGCCCGGAGGAGTGTGGCAACTTCTCCAAGGTCACAGCCAGGCCACGGAGGAGTACGTGGGTGGCGTGGAGGCCAGCCCTGTCCCAGGTGCTGCGGGAAACGCCTGTCTCTCCCCAGACCTCCCACCAGCCTGCGGCTCTGGGCTACAGCCCCATCCACCAGCGCTGCTGTTTGTGAATCTCTTTCTGGAAAGGGACGTGAAAATCCTTGTTTGTAAATTTAGCTTCACTGCGTGACCCGGAGCCACGCAGAGCAGGCCAGTGGTCGGCAAACTCATCAGTCCACAGAGCCAAATATCAACAGCACAAAGATTGAAATTTCTTTGGAGATCCCCATTTTTTAAACTTAAGCTTCTTCTAACGCCACTTCTTCAAAATAGACTTGCCCAGGCCATGGTATTCTGTGGAAGAGCCGCATGTGGCTCAAGAGCTTCGGTTTGCCGACCACTGGAGCAGGCCATGCCATGGGTAACACCAGCAAAGGTCATTCAGTTCTGGTGAGGGTCAGCTGACAGCCAGAGCCTATTAAGCTGGTGAAAAGGAGAACTCCTAGCCCGGCCGGTGTGGCTCAGTGGTTGAGCGTGGACCTAGGAACCAGGAAGTCATGGTTGGATTCCTGGTCAGGGCACATGCCCGGGCTGCGGGCTCCATCCCCAGTGTGGGGCGTGCTGGAGGCAGCCGATCCATGATTCACTCTCATCACTGATGTTTCTATTTCTCTCTCCCTCTCCTTTCCTCTCTGAAATCAATAAAAATAGTTTATAAAGATAAATTGGGTCTTAGCTAGTTTGGCTCGATGGATGGAGCGTTGGCCTGCGGACTGAAGGGGGTCCCAGATTCAATTCCGGCCAAGGGCACTTGCTTGGGTTGTGCGGGCTTGATCCCCAGTGTGGGAGGCAGCCGATCAGTGATTCTCTCTCATCATTGATGTTTCTGTCTCTCTGTCCCTCTCCCTTCGGAACTCTAAAATCAATAAAATGTATCTTTTTTAAAGAGAGAGAGAGAGAGAGAAAGTGGCAGCCCTAACCGGTTTCGCTCAGTGGAAAGAGCATCACCCTGTAGATTGAAGGGTCCCGGGTTCGACTCGGGTCAAGGGCATGTACCTTGGTTGCAGGCACATTCCCAGCGGGGAGTGTGCAGGAGGCAGCTGATGGATGTTTCTCATTGACGTTTCTAACTCTCTATCCCTCTCCTTTCCTCCCTGTAAAAAACCAGTAAAATATATTTAAAAACATAAAGAGAGAAAGAGAAATTGGCATTCCCCCAGCGTCCCTCTGAGCTGTCTCCAGTGAGTGTGTGTGGGGGGGAAGGGGTGGGTGACAGGTGGGGTTACCCAGGCTACCTGAAAGCCCCGCCCACCCCAGTGCGCCTGCGCGCTGGCTACGACGCCAGCGCTAGCCCCACCCTCTTCCAGGGCGACCGCAGGCCAAGGGGGCGGGGCCTGGGCACAAGATGGCGGCGGAGCGCCCGGAGCCGCCCAAGAGTCCGGGCTCAGCGGCCCGGGAGCCGCGCTGCCCGGAGCTGCCAGACCTGGTGCGAACGCGAAGGGGATCTGGGCGAGGGGCTCCGGGCGGGAGGAGGC
This sequence comes from Vespertilio murinus, assembly GCA_963924515.1. Lineage (NCBI taxonomy): Eukaryota > Metazoa > Chordata > Mammalia > Chiroptera > Vespertilionidae > Vespertilio > Vespertilio murinus. The sequence continues at coordinate 49,262,697 of OZ004716.1, read as the reverse complement.
CGCGGGGCCGGGGCGGGGCCTCTGAGGCGGGGGGGGGGGGGAAGAGGCGGGAGGAGGTATTTAGAGCCCTGGCCTGGGGGGCGGGGCTTCTCAGGTTGAGCTGGGGGCGTGGCCGGTGGCGGAGCCTATGGCGATGCGAGGGGCGGGGCTTAGTGGGCGGGGCCCGGGAACATCTGGGCGGGGGAATGGGTCCAGGCGGTGAATTTGTCAAATTAGGGGGCGTGGTCTAGAGAGGGGCGTGGCCTCCACGAGACAGCGGGGCTGGTGGGCCGGGGTGGAGGGCTGGGGAGGTGATCTTGGGGCGCCCACGTTGGCGTGGGGGTGTGATTCTCCGTAAGGGCCTGGGTGATGCGTCCCGAATTCCCAAGGGAGGATGCTTGAGGGAGGAATCTCTGCTTCAGGGTGCTTCCAGACCATCTCAGCCCCACCCCCCCAACTGGGGACTGGAGAGAGAGGACATTCATTCACTCATTCATTCATTCAAGGAACATATCCTGAGCTATTCACTTGGGGGTTCACAGAGGGGTAGCTGAGGGAGGCAGATGAGAACTGCTCGCCTGCATCTTGCAGACTAGTCAGTGGGGGAGAGAGGCGTGGGGGGGGAGATGGACGGATTGTGCAGCGTTCCAGAAAGGAAATAAAGACGGGGTGCGGGTGGGGATGGGGGTGGGGGAAGCTAAATTTAGACGAGAGCAGTCAGCTGCGTGCCTGCCGGCTTCTGTTTACACCGGGCCGGAGATAAGCAGGAGCAGGTGGCGGCGGACATTCCTAGGCGATTCTGGGTTGTTTTTTTTTTAAAGCGCAGTTGGAGCCACGGAGCGTTTTGAGCGGGAACTGACTTGATCCGGTTTCCATTTGCAAAAGGTCATTCGGGCTGTTGGCGAGATGGGCTGCCGGGAGCGGGCCAAGCACAGAGGGCCCATTCAGGACGCCCCCCCCCCTTTTTTTTTTTTTTAAAGAAAGATATATTTTATTGATTTTCCACAGAGAGGAAGGGAGAAGGATAGAGAGCCAGAAGCATCGATGAGAGAAAAACATCGACCAGCTGCCTCCTGCGCAACCCCTACTGGGGATGTGCCCGCAACCAAGGTACATGCCCCTGACCGGAATCGAACCTGGGACCTTTTAGTCCAAAGACCTATCCACTGAGCCACACCGGTTTCGTCCAGGATGCCCTTTTCAGTCGAGGCAGGACATGGCTGCGTTTGTTTTTTTTTTTTCTTTTTAAAAAATATTTTTTACAGAGAGGAAGGGAGAGGGATAGAGAGCCAGAAACATCGATGAGAGAGAAACATCCATCAGCTGCCTCCTGCACACTCCCTACTGGGGATGTGCCTGCAACCAGGGTACATGCCCTTGACCGGAATGGAACCCGGGACCCTTGAGTCCGCAGACGGACGCTCCACCCACTGAGCCACACCGGTATCGGCTGGGAGGGGAAGTCTTGACGGAGTTTAGAGCAGAACCTAGAATGGAGGGGGTACAAAGGAGAGGAGGCTTTCAAGAAGTGGGGCGTGCCGAAACCGGTTTGGCTCAGTGGTAGAGCGTTGGTCTGCGGACTGAAGGGTCCCGGGTTCGATTCCGGTCAAGGGCATGTACCTTGGTTGCGGGCACATCCCCGGTAGGGGGTGTGCAAGAGGCAGCTGGTCGATGTTTCTCTCTCATCGACATTTCTAGCTCTCTATCTCTCCCTGCCTCTCTGTAAAATATCAATAAAATATATTTAATAAAAAAAGAAAGTGGGGCGTGTTTGGGGGGGAGGTCTGGCCTTGAGGCGGGTTCACAGGCTCCTCTCTTCTCCCCCCCCCCCGCCCCCACCCCAGGTCCTGGTGCCGGAGGAGGACGGCAGCCCCGGCGCGCCCCCGCCCGACCTCATCGAGATCCAGGTGGTGAAGGTGACGGACAGCACGCTGGCGCCGGAGCCCCCGGAGCCGGGCTCTCTGCACTGTGCCTTGTGCCCCGCCGCCTTCCGCCTGGTCTCCGAGCTGCTGTTCCACGAGCACGGCCACCTGGCCGGCGGCGGCGGCGGCGGGCCGCGGGGCGCGGACCCCGGCCGGTGCCACGTGTGCGGCCACAGCTGCCCGGGCCCCGCCAGCCTCCGCGCGCACTACAGCCTGCACACCGGGGAGCGCCCGTTCCGCTGCCCGCTCTGCCCCCGCGCCTTCGGGGCGCTGGCGGCCCTGCTGCGGCACCAGCTCCGGCATGGCGGAGCCTCTCGGAGGGCCCCCGAGGCCGCAGCGGCGGGGACTCGGGCACCGGGGCCGCGGGAGCCCCCGGAGCGCCCGGCGGCCGCGGGGAAGCCGTTCGCCTGCCGGTTCTGCGCCAAGCCGTTCCGCCGCTCCTCGGACATGCGCGACCACGAGCGGGTGCACACGGGCGAGCGGCCCTACCACTGCGGCGTGTGCGGCAAGGGCTTCACGCAGTCCTCCGTGCTGAGCGGCCACGCGCGCATCCACACGGGCGAGCGCCCCTTCCGCTGCGCGCTCTGCGCCCGCACCTTCAACAACTGCTCCAACTTCCGCAAGCACCAGCGCACGCACTTCCACGGCCCGGGCCCGGGGCCCAGGGACGCCGGGAGCCAGCCGGCGGCCGCGGGGGCCCAGGGGCCCGGGAGCGGGTCGAGAAACACGCAGGAAGAGGGGCCTGGGGAGATGGCGACCAAGCAGGCCAAGGTCGACCAGTAGGCTGGTCCCCAGGGGCGGGCGGTGGGCGGCGGGCTGCAGGGGGAGGGGTCGGCTGGGACCAGGAGGCAGGTGACAGACAGAAGAGGGGAGACTGGAGAGGGACAGCCACGTCCAGGGCTCCCACAAGCCCACGGGGCAGCCCAGGGGATGTCCAGCTAAATGCGGGCCTCTGGCCCGCCCGCCAGCCCGCCTGTTGGGTCCAGTTTGTACAGGACAGAGCCTGCGCCCTCCGCAGGGCGAGCCAGGGCTGAGGGGACCGGCAGATGCGGGGTCCATCCCAGTGTCCCCGGCCAGCCCTTCATCGCTGCCCCCTGAACTGTCTCTGGGCCGAGGGCGGGGCCAGGAGGGGACTCTTTGCCTACCTCACCGGTTGCACTGAACACACAGGAGCCACCATATCAATCCTCCATAAAGAGACGGGAACCCCATCACCTCAAGCCAGGGGGCCCCCAAGTCACTGACTAGAGCACTTGAGCCTCCGGAATTCAGCCTGACCGACTGTAAGGATCTCGGCTGCAAGAGCCGCTGTCCCTGTCCCCATGGTGGCCCCCAAACACACTAGACTCCGCTTCCGCTTCCGGGGCAACTGAAACCCAGGCAGCGAATGCCCCCTCAGGCCCAGCTCCTAGGGCGTGTCGGCCCACCCCACCCAGCTCTGTGGAATGCCTCAGGGGTCTCTAATCGCAGCTCCCGGCCGCCCCAAGGCCCTCGGATGGCCAGCCGTGCCCTGAGAGCCGGGCGAGAGGAGGACAAGGGCGCGGGAGGCAGCGGCCTCCAGTCCGATCCTATTAAAGGGCTTTTGGAAGGGTCGCTCCAGGTCCATCTTGTGTTTGGGGGTTGTCTGCTCGGGGGAGGAAGGGGGGCTGGGGGTCCAGGAGCCACGCTTCGGCATTGCCACTGATTAGGGACTGCAGCGGCCCTTGCCCCACACCTCCTTGGGGCGGGGTGGACGGACGAGGACGGCGTCCGACTCCCAGAGCGGTGTGGGTGCGGCCATGGGAGGGGGGCCAGGGGTGGCTGGCAAAAACGTAGGGGCCCTGTGATTAGTAGGAAGGAAGGGGAGCCGGGTTTGCTCACACTCCTGCTCCCCCAGGAGAGAGGAGGTGCCTCGTCATAACGTGAACCCCACTTTCTGTCCTTCCCCCCCCCTCCGACGCCCGGGCAGAAGCCTGGGCCAGTGGCTTGAGCCTTCGCCCTCATCCGCTATCCAATTCCTTTCCGACCTCCTGCTCCCGAGCCAGTGCTGTTTCCTCAGGACCTGAATGCCCCTTTGCGCCATCACTGCTCGCAGGCCAATGCCAGGGGGTGAGGCCTGGCCTGGGGGTGACTGAGCAGCTGCCCGGCCTCAGGGCCCGGCCTCCACACTCCGTCCCACGGCCGCGTGCCTCCTGCAGAGACAGACCCCACGGTCCCCCACCCGCAGCGGCTCTGAGAAGGGACCGGAAGCATGGGTGCTCCGGGGGGGAGGGGAATGAGGGCAGCAGGTTCCAGGGGAGCGACGGAGCCTGGCACGGGGGCTCAGGGTTGGGGTTGGTGGCCTGGGGGGCCGGTGACAGATGATGGGAGAATGGGGGCCCCGTCGGCTCGGCTCCTGCGCTCTGAAGGCGGCAGGCTGGGCCGGCAGCGTCTCCATTGTCAGGCAGCTCATATGATGTAGACTGTTCTGGTTTTCAGATGCTGGTATCCACGTCCACATTCCTGGGTGTTTTTCAATCTATTTTTGTGGATTTCAGAGAGGAAGGGAGAGGGAGAGGGAGAGAGAGAGAGAGAGAGAGAGAAACATCAATGATGAGAATCATGGATCCGCTGCCTCCTGGACGGAGTTCACAGCCCGGCATGTGCCCTGACCAGGAATCGAACTGTGGCTTCCTGATGCCCAGTGGACGCTCAGCCGCTGAGCCACGCCCTGGGGCTGGTTTGGTTTTGTTTTCCCGCGCAGGCTGACCAGCATGTGTCAGGGGCGTGGGCCAGGCTGGCACTGGCCAGCTTCCAGAGTCTGGGGGTCATCCAGCTCCGTGGGGAGCACCTTCCCACACCCCACCCCTCCCACGTGACCTAATCTGCCTGAAGCTCTCCAGGATGGGGAGGTTTGGCCAGACGCGCCAGCCCCGCCCCTGGCATCATCCTTGGCCTGCGGCACCTGGCTTCCTGTCGTGGCTCAGGAGCCACTTTCTCCGCCCGGAAGCTGGTTTGGCCCTGGAGTCGGGTCAGGTGACTCCCCTGTGCCCTCCTAGCCCGTGTCTGTTTCAGCGTGCTGCTCCACACCCCGTGACTGCTGGGCCCGGGACCCTTCCAGTGTGTGTGTGTGTGTGTGTGTGTGTGTTGGGGGGTGTCAAACTAGACTCTCCCGGGCAGGCAGTTCCCCCGACCGGCTTTGTCTTCGTCCCACACAGAGGCGCGTGGGGCTGCAGGGCCAGCTCGGGGGACCCCGCCAGCTGTCCTTGGAACCCCCTCCTCCAGGGCCTGTCTACTCCTTGGGCAAAGGGGAACCCACGTTGCACGCCTCCCACTCTCCTGAGAACCCGGACCAGGGCTGTGGAATGAACCCCCAAATTGTCCTGGAGAGGCAGCCGCCGTGAGCAGCCTGTGACTCTGGTCGGGGCCAGAGCACACCACGGCGGCCCGGACTTCCCTTCCGTCTCTCTGGGGTCAAGGGGGCCAGCTCCCGGCGCCCCGCGAAGGGTGGCAGTGAGCAGATGCCGTGGCCCCTGGAGGGCAAGGAGCCTGGGCACGCTGGCACTTCCCCAGAGCGCCTTACCCGTCTTGGATGTGGGGGTCCCTCAGTAACCCCAGGGGCCACGGGGCGAGGTGAAGGATGTGGGAGAGTCAAAGTCCTGGGGAAGCGAGTGTGCTTGCCCTTCCCTTGGCCGGCACCGAACCCTGAACCCCGAACCCGGAACCCCGGCTCCCGGAGGTGAGGAAGGACGCCGCTGCCCCGTGATACGTTTATTGTCTCTGCTCTGTACAAGCCGTGTCTGCCGCCCCGCCCCCCACCCCACAACCCGAAAGGGCACCCGGCCCCCTGGCGCCCGCCCCACTCGGCTCAAACCCCACTGTCCAGCCGGAAACCATGGGAAGGGGGGGGGCAGCTCCCGCCCGTCTCCACCGGAGCTTGTGGGGGACGGGGCGCCGCCGGGCGGGCTGCAGGCGGTTACAAAACGGGTCAGACGGAGGATCAAGTTCAGGGTCAGACGGGATGGGAGGGGGGCCGGAGGGGGCCGGGTGGGAGAGACTCGGCCCGGGGTTTGCACAGGGGGCCGGGCTGCCTGAAGTCCCCAAGGAGGGCGGGAGAAACAGCGCGGAGGGGGGCGGCCCGTCTGACCAGCGGCCGGGGAGGGGCGCGTCGGGACGGGGCCATCGGAGCGCGTCAGGCCTCCTTCCCGGCCAGGGCGCCGGCCCCGGCTCCCGGCCCCGCCAGGCCCTCGGCCTTGTGCGCCAGGCGGTGCTTCTTGAGGCCGTAGGTGTTGGAGAAGCCCTCGCCGCAGGAGGAGCAGCGGAAGGGCCGGCCGCCCTGGTGGGCCGCCAGGTGCTTGCGGAAGTAGCCGGGGTCCTTGAAGGCCTTGAGGCAGGCGGGGCAGCGCAGCTCGGGCCGCGGCGGCTCGTGCGCGCGCTGGTGGCGCAGCACGGAGCTCAGGTAGAAGAAGCCCTTGCCGCAGTGCTCGCAGCGGTAGGCGCGCTCGCCCAGGTGCAGGCGCTGGTGCTCCAGCAGGTTGGAGCGGTAGCGGAACGTCTTGCCGCAGGCCCCGCAGCGCTGCGGCCGCGCCACGGCGTGCAGCCGCCGGTGCTCCGCCAGGCTGGACGACTGCGCGAAGCGCTTGGCGCACACGCCGCACTTGAAGGCGCGCTCGCCCGTGTGCACCACGCGGTGCTGCCGCAGGTACCAGGAGCGCAGGAAGCCGCGGCCGCACACGCCGCACCGGTAGGGCCGCTGCTCCGTGTGGCAGCGCTGGTGGCGCATGAGCAGGGCCGCCTCCCAGAAGCGCTTGCCGCACACGGGGCAGCGGAAGCCGCGCTTCTGCCGGTGGCTGCGCCGGTGCAGGAGCAGGTCGTAGGCGCCCGCGAAGCTCTGGCCGCACAGCCCGCAGCCCAGGGTCCGGCGCACGAGGTGCACGTACTTGTGGGTGACCAGGCCCAGGAAGTGCTTGAAGCTCTGGCCGCAGGTGGCGCAGCTGAAGCGCTCGGGGCCGGAGCTGGCGCCCCCCGGGCCGCCGGCCCCCGCCGCCGTGCTGCCGGCGTCCTCGCCCCCGGACACCCCCGCCAGCGCCGCCACGGCCGCCCCCACCTCCCCGGCCAGCCCGTTGTCCAGCATGCTGGCCGCCTCGGCGGCGCCGCCGGGGCCGTCGGCGGGCTGCTGGCCGCCGGCCGCGGGCGGGAGCAGGCGCTCGGGGGCGGCCTGGTGGACCAGCTTGTGCCACATGAGGTTCTCGATGAAGCCGAAGGTCTTGCCGCAGGCGTCGCAGCCGTACGGCTTCTCCGTCATGTGGGCTTCCTTGTGGCTCATGACGTGGAAGAGGTCGGGGAAGTGCTCGCCGCAGTCGGAGCAGGCGTAGCTCAGGCCCTCGGCGGCCCCCGCGGCCGCGCCCGCCGCGCCCGGGCCGCAGGCGCCCGGCGCGCCCTGGGAGGCGGGGAGGCCGGCGGCGCCGGCCAGCGCGCAGGGCAGCTGCAGCCGGTGCACCTGGCGGTGGCGGGTCAGGCTCTGCGGGTAGCCGAACACCTTGCCGCACAGCTCGCACTTGTAGGGGCGCTCGCGCGTGTGCACCACGTGGTGCTTGCTCAGGTGGAAGGACTCGCGGAAGCGCTTGCCGCACACGGGGCACTGGTGCGGCTTCTCCCCGGTGTGGATGCGCTCGTGGCGCTTCAGGGTCTCGCGGCGCCCGAAGCCGCGCCCGCAGATGCCGCAGCAGAAGGTCTTCCCGGGGCCGCCGCCGCCGGCGACCGCGGCCGTGCCAGGCGCGCCGCTGGGGCCGGCGCCCAGCAGCAGAGGGTGCGCGCCCAGGAGCGGCACGGGCACGGCCCCGTACACCACGGCCGCCGCGGCCGCCGCCGCCTTCTCGGTGTCCGTGGCGGGCGCGTCGGGGGGCAGCAGGTAGGGGCCCGGGGGGAAGGGGGGCGGGGGCTGCGCCGCGGCCGCCGCCGCCGCCGCCGCCGCGTCCTTGGGCGCGTCCGCCGCCCCGCCGGGGGCCGCGGGCGGCGCGTGCGCGGCCTTGTGGCGGAGCAGGCTCTGCGGCGCCGAGTAGGACTTGCCGCACAGGTCGCAGGGGTACACGGGCCGCGGCCCCGCGGCGCCCGCGTGCGCCGCCTGGTGCTTGAGCAGGTAGGCGGCGTCGCGGAAGGCCTTGCCGCACACGCCGCAGGGCAGGCGCAGCAGGTCGGCCGAGTGCGTCTTCACGTGGCGCTTGAGGCTCTCCCGGCGGTTGAAGCTCTTGCTGCACACGGAGCAGGAGAAGGGCTTCTCCCCGGTGTGGATGATCTGGTGCTGGTGCAGGTGGCTGGGCTTCTTGAACACCTTCCAGCAGAGCGGGCAGGCGAACGGGCCCTCGCCGCCGCCGCTGCCGGCCGCGGGAGGGGGCGGCGGAGGGGGCGCCCCCACGCTGGCCGGGGCGCCGGGGACTGCGTTTCCGTCCACGGAGGCGGCGGCGGCAGCGGCAGGGGCGGCGGGCGTGGGCGGGGGGCCCGCGGGGATCGAGGGGGGGACCCCGGCGGCGGCTGCGGCGGCGGCGGGGGGAGCGGGCAGACCCAGCGGCGGCAGGGCCAGCCCGGGCTGCGGGGGGACCCCGGCGGCGGGCGGGGCGTCCTTGTGGCAGCGGCGGTGGCGGATGAGGCTGGAGACGTGGTTGTAGGTGCGGCCGCAGACGCCGCACTCGTAGGGCCGCTCGCCCGAGTGCACCAGCATGTGCTGCACCAGGTGCGAGGACTGCTTGAAGGACTTCTGGCACACGCCGCACGGGAAGCGCCGCTCCATCAGGTACTTGAGCCGCCGGAAGTAGCCCTTGTCGTCCTTGGTGGGGTCGCAGGGCGCCCCGGCCACGGGCCCCCCCGGCGGCGTCGGGGCCGGGGCGGGGAGCGGCCCGGGCGTCCCGGTGGCCGCGGCGGCCAGGCCGGGCGCCACCCCGGGCCCCGAGGCGGGTCCTCCCCGTTTCAGGTTCCCGAACAGGTGCTGGTGCCCCGAGAGGTCCACGATGCCCCACTGCGGGGCGGGGAAGGCGGCGTCGAAGAGGGGGGGCGGGGGCGCCCCGAAGGCGGGCGGCAGGGGCGGGTCAGGCTTCTTGGCTTGGGAGGCGGCGGCGGCGGAGGAGGACGAGGAGGAGGACGAGGAGGACGAGGAGGAGGACGGCGTCTCGGCCTTGGGCTTGAAGGCGGCCTGCGGCGGCGGGTAGTCGTACTGCGGCGGCGGCGGCTGCGGCGGCGGCTGCGGCGGCGGCCCCGGGGTGCAGGGCAGCGCGGCCACCGCCTTGGCGTGCTCCCCGTACAGCTCCATGGGCTCGAAGCGCTGGTGGTTGAGGAACTCCAGGAAGTCGAAGGGGTAGCTCTGGAAGTGCACCCCGTCCTCGCCCCCGATGCCGCCGCCCCCCGCGCCGCCGCCTGCCGCGTTGGCCTCCATGTCAGCGGGTGCGGGACGCCGGACCCTGCGGAGGAAAGAGAGAAAAGGGAGCGGCTGAGCGAGCGGGCAGGAGCGAGGTCTCTGCAAACCCCCCCCCCCAAAGGGGCGTGTGCACCGAGGCTCGCTCCCACCCCATCTTCTCCGCGACCTCACACCCCTCTCAGGCCCCACGCCCTGTACCCCCACTACTGCGGCCCGCCCCGAGTTCTCTCCTGCCCAGACCTCAGTCCTCCAGCACCTCCGCCCCAATGCCCTCTGCAAACACGCAGGCCTCTGCTCTGTCCTGCAGGCCCCCAGGATCTGACCAATCACAACCATCGGGTGGTTAAGGGGGTGCCAACCCGAGCTGTGTGACCACAGGCCGCTCCTGAACCGCTCTGTGCCAGGCTGTCCTCACGCGCAAGTGCGGGTGACAGGGCGCAGCCCCACCCCCGGGAACTGACAGCCACAGCCGCTCACGGTGGTCCCGGTGGCAACTGCGCCCGGTAACTGGGAGGCAGAACCGTCAGCGCCGAAGCTACCGGTGGGACAGAGTCGCACGAGCCAGGGAACTGGGATGGAGACAGAGTCCGGACAGCAGGGACACAGGGGGCTGGCCGGGAGGGAGGGCGGGCCGGCCCGGGGAGCACAGCGGGAGAGGGGTCAGCTCCCACCTCCTCCGCACCCTCTAAGGTGACCAGTTCGTCCCGCTTTTGGCGGGACAGTCCCGATTTCTAACCATTTCCCCCGTGTCCCGCGGCGTTTTTTTTTTTTTTTAAAAAGTCCTGATTTTTGGAAAGATTCTTTTAAAAAATCGGCTTTTGCTGAAACCGGTTTGGCTCAGTGGTAGAGCATCGGTCTGCGGACTGAAAGGTCCTGGGTTCGATTCCAGTCGAGGGCATGTACATTGGTTGCGGGCACATCCCCGGTAGGGGGTGTGCAAGAGGTAGCTTGTCGATGGATGTTTCTAGCTCTCTATCTCTCTCCCTTCCTCTCTGTAAAATATCAATAAAATATATTTAAAAATAAATAAATAATCGGTACTTTAAAAAAACAACAACACTGCGGGACGCGGGGCAAATTGTTGAAAATCAGGACTGTCCCGCCAAAAGCGGGACATCTGGCCACCCTACCCCCTTCCCACTTCTGAAGGGGCGGCCGCCCCTGGAGCGCGGGGAGGGGGGTGTCAGGGGGCGGACCCGGCACTGATTGGCAGGCGCACCAGGCCCGGAGCTGCTCCCCCGTCAGTGACGTCCCTCACCTGGGCGGAGCCTGCGGCCGCTGCTCAGAGAACCCCTTCCTGCCCCTCCGGGTGGCGGCCTTTCTCTGGGCACCTCCCAGCTTCGCCACCACCTGGACCACCTGCGCTGGGGCCTGGCTCTGAGCCTTAGCCCGAGGTAGTGGGAGTCAAAGGGCCGACCAAGGGCAGAGCCTGCCCATCCATCCATCCATCCATCCATCCGCTGGCCCTCCCCCTCAGGTGAAAGGTGAGTGCCTCCTCCACCCACCCCACCCCGTGGTATTTTTAGCCGCCAGATCCGGGTGTCCCTGGAGGAGACCCAACATCCCATGTCCTTCACACCCACTGGCTCGGCTGGGCGTGGCTGGCGTGGGAGCAGAAGCCTGGGCGGACCCTCAGCGGGGAGGCAGGGCTGGAGTGGCAGGTGGGTGCGGAGGAAGCAGGGGGGAGGGGTGCGGAGAGGAGGGTGGGAGGGGAGGGGAAGAAGCCTTCGGGGCTCACCTCCATCAGAGGGCCGTACTATCACTACTGGGCACTTCCTGCAGGGCCCCCACCCTTCTGAGCAGGTGGTGCAGGGGAATCACCGAACCCCCACACCTCTACAGGACTGTGGCACAGGGACCACGGCTGTCCTGTTCCCACCGGACCAATGAGAAGACAAGGCCTAGAGAGGTCAAATGGCTTATCCAAGCTCACTCCAGGAGGGTTGGTTCCTGAGGCGGAGGAAGTTAGGGGTGGCACGGGGGTGGGGGGAGAGCCCTTATTTGGGGGTGTTCTCTGGATTATGTGGGAGAGGGAGGTAAGCGCCACCCTGAGAAGACAGCACAGTGATGGGGTGAGCCCGTGCCCTCTGCCCCATACCTCAGGACTCTCTCCTGCCTCCTCCGTCAGGTCTCTGCTCTGATGTCACCTCCACCTCAGCGCCTGCTTTCTAGTCCCTTGTCCAGCTGCATTTTACCATCGTGGTCATTGCCATTGATTTATTATGCCTACTTCCTGTCTGGCCTGCCTTGTTCGCCACTGTGCCCGGGCACCTGGCACAGTGTGGACGCTCCATACATACCTGCTGGTATGTGGGAATGAAACAGCACCCTCCTAAGTCACCAGTGGGCCATGAAGAAATCGCCAGGGAAGTTAGAGGCATGGAAACACGACACACTTAGGGGATGCAGCTAAAGCAGTGCTCAGAGGTAAATTTATAGCTCTAAAATGCCTGTATGGATACGTCTTTGTTGAATGAGTGAAAGGATGAGACTAAGGTGACCAGAGTTCCCTCATAAAGGGAGGGGAACATTTAGCAGCATCTGAGCTGACACTGAGGTGGGTCCCCAGGAGAAGGAATCAAGGGATGGTGGTGTTCTGGGGGCAAGTGGGCAGATGCTGAAGGGCTGCGGGTCAGAGAGGAGCAGGGGGTGTTCCTGGGGGACAGAACTGATGAGGCTCATGATTAATCCACTGGGAAAGAAGAGACATTCCCACTTTCAGAGCATCCAAGAGTTTCCTCCCTCCCTCCCTCCCTCCCTCCCTCCCTCCCTCCCTTCCTTTCTTCCTTCTTTCCTCTTTTCCATGGAGCCTTGTTTATGTTGTTAATCCTCACCCGAGGATATTTTCCCCATCAATTTTTAGAAAGAGTGGAAAGGAGGAGAGACACACAGAGAGAAACATCGATATGAGAGGGACACATCGATTGGTTGCCTTCTGCACTCTCGACCGGGCAGAGGATCTGATGAGCCTACAACCAAAGTACATGCCCAGAACTGAACCTGGGACCCTTGGGTCTTTGGCTGTCACTCTATCCACTGAGCCAAACCGACTAGGGCACGACGGTGACTTTCTCAGGGGAGCGTTTCCTGCAGAGGGATGAGGAGGGAAGGGTCTCAAGCGGCAGTAGTTCCATGGCAACCACAGTCAGTCACACAGCTCATGTTTATTGTTTGACCAGGTTGGACGGGAACCATCACCTGGAGAGATCACCACAGTCCCGGGCCATTTCGGGTCCCACTTTACAAGTGGGGAAACTGAGGAAAGGGGCGGTTGTGTTCCATGGTCAGAGAGCCAGCAAAGGGGAAACCAGGTGTGGATTCCAAGTCTTGTTGATGTCAAGACCTGTGGGCCACTCCCCAGCCACAAGCTGCCTTAGGACAAGATACTAGTCAACCTAATAAAAGAGTAACATGCTAATTGACCGTACATCGGTGACGCCCACCAGCCAATCAGGAGTGAGTATGCAAATCAACTCAACAAAGATGGTCAGTTAATTTGCATACACAGGCTCCCAGTGGCTGGGGGCAGGGCGGGATGCTTGCGTTGTTTCCATGGCAATGCAGGCATTCCACACCACCCCAGCTGCTTTGGGTTTCTGGACAGCAACTGAAGGTGGAATGGTGGCTTGGCTCCAGGCCAAAGCAGGAAGACGCTACCAGCAGCCAGGAGAAGAAAGGCCCATTCTTGCAGGAATCTTCGTGCATCAGGCCTCTAGTTTGTTAATAATGACAATGGTAACATCTAGAAGCACATGACACTGAAGGAGAGCTCTCTACACACCGAGTACATGTCTAGGTCCTTTAGAGCGGTGGTCAGCAAACCGAGACTTGCGAGCCACATGCGGCTCTTTGGCCCCTTGAGTTTTTAGCAAAGGCCAGCTTAGGAGTGTCCTCATTAAGTTAATAACAATGTACCTACCTATATAATTTAAGCTTTAAAAATGTGGCTCTCCAAAGAAATTTCAGTCGTTGTCCTGTTGATATGTGGCTCTGTGGACGAATGAGTTTGCCGACCACTGGGCTACCCCATGAACCAGCACATGTACCCCATGAGGAAGAGGGGTCCTGCCTAGTTTGCTCTCTGCTGCATACCCCGGGTGCATGCAGTAGGTGCTCATTAAACAGCGGTTTGAACAGACCAGTGAAATGCATGCTGGGTTTGGCAGAGCGGACAAAGGCCAAATAACGGATCACAGCGCGCTCACCTCCGTGGCCTTTTAAGATCACACATCCTCTCCCCTCCCCCACTCCCCACCATCCCGCCCACTCCGGACCTTCTGCTTCTCTTCCCTCTGCCTGCAACAGCCCCCCCAAAGCTTTGCCGGCAAAGTGAGCTCCGCTCATGCTGGCTGAGCTACCAGGCTCTCGGCACAGCTGAACAACCGATCCCGCTGGTTACTTGTTTTTGATCCGTCTCAACTGGACAGTAAAACCGACCGAGAGGAGGGCTGCACCCCCTCCTCCGCAGCTGCACGGGAGCCAGAACCAGCACATCGGCTCGAGGAGGATGGAGTGAACGGATGCCTGGGGAGAGGAGCTCCCGCCCGGGCAGACTGGGGGCCCCCTCCAGGGGGTCCGGGAGGACGGAGCAGCAGCTGGCTGAGAGGGGACAGATCAGGACGAGGCCCCTCTTTGGGGCGCTGCCCTGCGGGACAAGGACCCACCGGGAGAGGGATGGGTGTGAGCCCGGCTCTGCCCACCTGAAGAGGGAGAGGCTGTGGGTGTGAGAGCACACCCCTAGAGGGAGCTGTTCAATTAGAGAGGGTCTGGGGGTGCTGAAAGGGGTATTTTCCCGGGGAATGACTGGGGAGGAGGGCGGTGCAAAAGATAAAAAAAGCATTCTTGGCTGCCGACCAGGAGAGAGGGTATTTTTACACCAGCGAAGGGGGCGCTGGGCGGGCGTGATTAGGAGTTTGGGGAACTGTGGGTGGGGGCGGAGGAAACGGGGGGCATTCCGTTATGAAGCGCAAATGCAACCCTCTTGGGTGGCAACCTATAGGGTCTGCTAAAGGGGGGCTCAGGGGCAGCTGGTCTACGCGGGGAAGGCGACACTGGTGGCATTTGGGGGGGCTGTCCTGGAGGAGGCAGTGCGGGGGGGGGGGGCGGGAAAGGGGGCTGCGCAGAAGGAATCCTGGGAGAAGCAGTTTTTGGGGAGCAACGCGAAAGAGGGCGCTTTGGCCGCCGTCCTACGTAGGAGCGTCAATGAGGCAGATATGTGGGTGCTCTTCTGGGGGGGCCCCCGGCGAGGGCCCCGCGCGAGCGGCACTGATGGGGACGTTCTGAGGACCAGAACGGGCCTGGGCGGGGCCCCCCGCCCCCGCGGTCCCCGGGCCTCCAGGCCACGCGCCCCGTCACTCACCGGCGCCGGGGGTCTCCGCCGGGAGGAGGCCGAGGAGGCGGAGGAGGCGCCGCTGCTCTGGGGAGACCCGAGGGCCTGACCGGAAGTGCCGCCTCCTCCCCCCCCCTCCCCGGCAGCCCCGCGCCGCCCGCCCGCCCGCCCGCCCGGAAACGGAAGTCGCGTTGGCCTCGGAGGCGCCGGCGTCGGCGTCGAGGAGCTAAAAGAGGCGGCAGCGGCGGCGGCGGCGGCGGCGGCGGCGGCGGCCGGGAGAGGGAAGTGCGCTTGCGCGCTGGCCTGGGGGGGGCGGAGGGGGCGCAGGCCCGGGGAAGCTTTGCCCACTTCCGGTGAGCGGCCTGAGCAAGTGCGCCTGCGCCGTGAGCGGCCGGCTGCCTAGGCCACCGCCCACATCTCCGGTCATCGGGTTAGGCCACGCCCACCGCGCAAGTCTCACGCTTAAGCCCCGCCCCCGCGCTGAATCTTTTTTCTTTTTCTTATTTCAGGGCTTAATTATAAGAAGCCCCCCGCAATGTCTCAAAATACATCCTCCTTGCCTGGGTCCCCCTAGTTTCCTCCAGTGCATCCCCGACCCTGCTCTCTAGAAGCCCACCTCTTCTCCCTAAGCTCCGCCCCCACGGCTTCTCAGGCCAAACCACGCCCCTACTTAAGCCCCGCCCTCCAGCCCCCAGCATATATAAACTCCATCTCCCTCCCAATTTCAATGCGATCTTTGTGCTTCCCTTAAACCAGTGGTTCTCAAACTGGCCCAAAGACCAGCAGCAGCAGCAGCAGCAGCTGCATCACCCTGGAAACGGTTAGGAATGGGCATTCTCAGGCCCCCAGCTCCAGAAGCTCTGGGCCAGAAACCCCGGGCGCGGGGACTTCCAGTTATAAAACACATAAGTCACAGCGAGGTCAGGTACAGAAGAGGGAATACAGTCCAAACCACCGGGATGGCTTTGTACCGTGCCAGGTGGTAACTACTTATCCCGACCACTTCATGATGTGTACAGAAATACCGCGTCGTGCTGTTGTGGACCCGACACTACTGAGTGTATGTCAACTATGATTCTACTAAAAAAATAAAATAAAAGGAAACACCTTTCAGGCTGAAGTCGGGACCACAGCTTTGCAGCACTTGCAGATTTCTGCCCACCTCGCCCCTGCCCTCGCAGCTACGCCCAGTTCTATTGGGCCCATCCTGCTAAGGTCCCCCTTGTCAGGTCGAGGCAGGGGGGGGAGGTCCAGAGCCGATGCATGCATCTGCAAGGTAGATGGGGACAGAGAGAACAGGTGCCTTCCTAGACCCCTGGCCGGAGGCAGGAATTCCACACCTCTCCTGCCCTCTGCCCTCCCACCACTAAGCAGCTGTATAAAAGAAGCACTGACGCCCCCTTTTGGCGGGAACTTCCCTGGCCCACCCTCGGACCAGCAAATTTCGCCCAGGAGCACAAGATTAAAACCTTCCCCTTTTAATCCGCTGGACTCTCTGTGTTTTGTCGCCTGCGTCCCAAACCTCTCACCCCTCTCTCCAACTCCCTCAGTCACTCCTCTTAGGTTCCCCCTCTCCCCTTGGCCTGAACAGCAGTCACACGCATCTCCCCCCTCGCCCATCCCCCCATACACACACCTGGCTCTCCTAGTTTCCCCTTGAAGTCCCCCCTCTCAGCTAAACCCTATCCCTACCTCTAGATCCCTCTCACTCCCTGCCCACAGCCTGAGCACCACTCTGGCTCCTACAGCCCGGCTCCTGGCTCCTAAGCCCCACCCAGTTCTCACCGGCCCGTCCAGTCCCCACCCCTCCAGGCCACACCCCTTTACCTGGCGAAGCTGTCAGTCCTAACCACTACTACTATAAACTCAAGTTTTTCCTCCCAAACGCCGTCAGGGAAAAGAGATGGGGCAACGTAGCCGAAACCGGTGTGGCTCAGTGGATAGAGTGTCGGCCTGCGGACTGAAAGATCCCAGGTTTGATTCCTGTGTACCTTGGTTGCGGGCACATCCCCAGTAGGGGGTGTGCAGGAGGCAGCTGATGGATGTCTCTCTCATGGATGTTTCTAACTCTCTATCCCTCCACCTTCCTCTCTGTAAAAAATCAATACAATATATATTTTTTTAAAAAGAAAAGAGATGGCGCAAAGTAGCCGAAACCGGTGTGGCTCAGTGGATAGAGTGTTGGCCTGTGGACTGAAAGGTCCTGGGTTCGATTCCCGTCAAGGGCATGTACCTTGGTTGCGGGCACATTCCTGGTGGGGGGTGTGCAGGAGGCAGCCGGTCATCGATGCTTCTAACTCTCTATCCCTCTCCCTTCCTCTCTGTAAAAAACCAATAAAATATATTTTAAAAATATATCAATAAAATATTTTTTTAAAAAGAGAGAGAGAGAGGGGGAAGTAGGGAGAGAGAGAGAGAGAGGTGGGCAAAGTGGTGGCTGCTGAGTTACCAGGGATCTGGCTGGTCCGGGGGAGGGATGGCCTGCAGCCTTGCCTGCGCAGAAGGTTCAATGTTTTACTGAGAATGGATATTTAGGGGGTGCGTTGGGGGTCTGCTGGCGGAGGGAGAGGGGACAAGGGCTGCCGCCAAGCCCCTTCTCTATCACCAAGTTCAAGGCACGTGACAGGGAGCCTTCCCAAACCCCACGCACCCCCCTGGGCAGCGCAGGCAGAGGGCATCTGAAGAGGGAGGCGAGGTGTGGCTCCGTTGGCTGGGTGCCGCTCCCTGCACCCAGAGGCCGCTGGTTCCGTTTCTGGCCGGGCCACATGCCTGGGTGTGCGGCTTGACCCCAGTAGGGGGCGTGAAGGAGGCAGCCGACCCTGCCTCTCCCCCTCTCCCTTCCTCTAACAAGGAAAACAGAAGCAGAGGAAGGCCGGGCCTCGCACCATCACTGAACACACAGGGGAAGCTGGTGGGGGGCAGCCATTTATTTCTGCGGCCCCTGCGTCCACGGGCCTGCAAGTCCGGGAGAAGGCGGCAGGGCCCACCGGAAGTAGAGGTCCTCGCCCGCAGCAAGAATCGCACCAGACAGGCGGGTGTGTGGGCCCCACTGCCCAGGCGTGGCACCGGCTGGATCCCCAGCTCTAACCCTGGCCAGGGGGTGTGGGTCAGGCCAGCTCCTTTCCCTCCGGCCCCTCTTCCTCCTCCTCCTCCTCGGCCCCTTCTGCGGCCAGGATGCCCTCGTGGTCCCACGACAGCTCAGGCCCTGGATCTGGGGGACCCGCGGGGGGCCCCAAGGTCTCGGGGTGCTTGCGTCTGGCGTGGCGCCTGAGCGAGTTGGCCTCGGTGAAGCGCATGCGGCAGATGGGGCACTGGTAGGGCCGCTCCCCCGAGTGCACGCGGTGGTGGTGCGCCAGCTCGCCCGCCTCGCGGAAGCGGCGGGGGCAGAGCTGGCAGCGGAAGGGCCGCAGGCCGGTGTGGATGTTGCAGTGGCGCCGCAGGTGGCTGGACCGCTTGAAGGTCTTGCCGCAGTCCTTGCATTCGTGCGGCTTCAGCTCCGAGTGCGAGATGCTGTGGCGCTCCAGGTCCGAGAGGTAGGGGAAGGCGCGCAGGCACACGGGGCAGAAGTGCGGGGTCTTCCTGGGGCCCGGGCCCTCGGGGCCGTCGGCCACGGCCCCTTCGGAGACGGTGTAGGGCACCCCCTGATCGTCGATCAGCAGGAGGCCGCTGCCATCGCCCGCCGCCGCAGCCGCCGCCGCCTGGGCGGTCACCCCGTGCGCCAGCGGGGGCTCCTGCCCTGACTTGGGGGGGCGGCCCCGCTTGCGCGGGGGGCAGGCCTTGAGCCTCTGATTGGAGGAGGCGGCCCCCCCGGGACGCTCCCCCGGGCGGCCCCGGGGGACAGAAGGTGGGAAGGCCAGAGGTTTCTCTTCCTCCCCCGGCAAAGGCGAAGGCAACGGGTCTGGGCTGGGGGTGTCCATGGAGCAGTGGAGGAGGCCCTGGGTCTGGGTGCTGGAGCCGGGCTACGGGGAGAAAGGGGGCAGCCGTCAGTGCAGGGTAGGTCTGGAGCGCCCCTGGTTCCCTGAGACCTCGCCCATCCCCTCTGTCTGTCGGCGCCTGGAGACCCGGGCATGGCTGACATGCACCGGGACGCGCAGTGGTCGCCGCGCCGGGGAGGAGAAGAACAGGATAGTCCAGCGGTCAGCAGCCACTGCCCCGAGCCCCATACCTGTGCCCCAGGCCTCCCTAACCCCTGCCGGTGGTGGCTCACGAAGTTCAAGGTCAATGCGAGCCAAAATAAAGAAAACTCTTCCAGGGAGGAGAGAGTCCAAGTGAGGGAACAGGCCGGGTCTGTGATCCTCAGAGCGGAGCGCCCCGCCAACGCCAGGGCCACCGAGGCCTCGGGGATGTTTTTTGTCCGCGCTCTTGGCCGGAGGAGACCCGGGAGGGCCAGGGCAGGCCCGGGAGAAGCAAGGCCTCGCTCCCAGGTGAAGGCTGACCCCGAGCAGCGGGTGAGGAAACAGCACTGGAGTCTAGTCTCCGGAGGCTGAGGTTCTGGGGCTGACGCCTGAGTCTGTCCCTCTGTGTGGGCTCGGGGCCAGGCGCACACTTTCCTGAGCCTCAGTCAGGCCGTCTGCAAAGGAGGGCGGAGTGGGGGCACGCCGCGAGGACGATTCACAGCAACTGCCCAGGACACCGAGCACGGGGAGGCATGAGCCCTCTGAGAAGGTCACCAGCACCCTCGCTTGGCAAATGGGGAAACCCGGGCACGGGAGAGCCACGTCAGCTGCCCCAGCTCCCTCTGCTAGGAAGTGGCCGGGCCAAGGATTCGGACACCCACGGCCCAGCCGGGGAGTGAGGAGAAAGGGACTCGGGGCCGAGGGGACATCGTGGGGTCCGCTGGTCCTGGGACATGTGGATCCACCAGGGCTGTCCGCTGGCACATGGGAAGGACACAATAGCAGCAGCAGCAGCAGAGCTGGGGTGTCCCGAAGTGGAGGGCGGGGGAGGGGGAGCACAGGTGCAGTTAGGAGCGGGGGCCGCAGGTGTCCCCTGGGGACAGGCAGCACCGATGGCGGGGCGACCGCTTCTCCAGAATCACGCGGTGCGCCCTGGTTAGGGGAACTGGAGGACAACCGCTGCCTCTTGGGGTTTTTGGGGGTGGGGTGGTGTCCCGACCCTCGCCCACCGCCAGCCCCCCCGAGCGCGCGGGGAAGGGTGGGGGACACGAGAGGGGCGGGCGAGCCCTGCGGGGCCGGCCAATGAGCAGCCGGCGAGGCCGCCAGGAAGGGGGTCTGCGCGCGCGCGCCCGGCCGGCGGGCTGGCTCCACCGGGCGCGCGAGGTCGGCGAGAGCGCACGCCGCCCCGGGCGCGGGAGCAGGAGCAGGTGTGGGGGGGGCGCGCTCCCGGCGCGCGCGGCCCCCGCCTCCCCTCCCTCCGCTCCCCGGCCCCCGCCCGGCCCCCTCCTCGCGGGTACCTCATTTGCATGCCGCCCGGGGGGCTCGCGGGAGTGCGCGCGCGGGGGGCGACCAGGCCGCCGCGTGGGAAGGGGCGGGGGCGAGGGGGGCCCGTCCCCGGACGGCAGAGGCGCGCGCGCGCGCGCTCCGCGGCCCCGCCCCACGGAGCGGCCCCGGAGGCCCCGCCCGCCGCCTCCCCGCCCCCCGCCCCGGTCGGACCCGCGGCCGCCGGGAACAAAGGGGCGCCCGCGCCCGCGCCGGGCCCTCCCCGCGCCCTCGCTGGCCCCGAGCGGGAGGTCTCCCACGCACCCATGACGGCCAGGTAGAGACGCCTCCCCTCCCGCACAGTGCCCGGCCGGGGGCCCAGTGAGACGCGGGGACCCCGAGGGTGAGGAGCGGGAAGATGGCTGCTCCTTTCCCGCAACGAACATGGCGCCTGGTCCGCTTCAAAGCCTCCCCGAGGGCGGCGGGCCGGATGGGACCGGCTCTCGGCGCCTCCCTCCCTCCCCACCGCGCCCGGCGGACTGGGGGGGGGGGGGTGCCTCGTTTCCCCTGATGCACCCCAACATGTGGCCCGGGCGGGGCCTGGGGCTGCACACAGGGGCGCAGACCTGCCCCCTCGTGCGCGCGGCCACCCGGCGGCGGCGACGCGGCGCCGGGGAGCCGCACGCCCGGCGCGCTGCCCTCAGTCTGCATGGCGCAGGGTCACCCCCGAACCCCGCCCCTCCTCCTGCCCTCACCCAAGATGGCGCCTACCTGGCTTCTCCCGCGGCTGGCGCCGGGAAGGGGACGGGGGAGAGAGGGAGAGGGAGAGGGGCGGGCGGCTGGAGGCAGGGAGGGGGAGTGCGGGGGAGCCGGGAGCCCAGGCGGAAGTCGAGGGGCCCCCCGGGTGGAAGTGACGCTGCCCCCGCGGCCCAAAATGTCGGCGCCCAGAGGGAGGTGTAAGTAATTAAAGAGGAAAGCCCCCTGGCTTTCCTGGCCTCCCGGGGCCGCCCCAGGGCTCCCGAACCCCCGCGCCGTCCCCGCGAGGTGCACTCACCCGGCCCTGGGGGGTCCCCCCGCCCCCGGACTAGCCCCCGCCCCGGGTGCCCCGGGTCCCTGCACCTTTGGGGGGCGGGCGGGGGGAGGGGCACAAAGACCAGTTCGGTGGGACTGGGTCTTGGAGGGGACGGGGAGGGGGGCCGGCCCCGCAGGCGACCGGGTGGGGAGGGGCGGGGCCTGTTGCGGCGGGGGCGGGGCAACGGGGCCGGGAGGTGTCCTGTGGGCGGGGCTTATAGCATGGCTGGGCGGGGCTTGGCGGAGGGAGCTGGGTCGTGGGTGGGAGGGGCTCCGGTAAAGGGGTGGGGCCTTTTTAAGTAAAGGGGCGGGGTTTCGTGGGTCTGGTTGGAGGGTCCTAATGGGGGCTGAGCATGGAAATGAGGCTCCATGTGGAGGTGGGAGGGGCTTGGGGTAAAAGGGGTGGGGTTTGCCCCAGGGTGTGTCTTAGGGAAAGTGGGGTTTAGGAGTGTCATTTGGGGAGCCTTAAAGGAAATAGCAAGCAAAAAGTTATAGTCCCCGCCCCCCCCAGGTCCCAGGACTATTCTTCAAAGAAGAGTGGGAGGGGCTCACAGGGGAGTGGGCGGGGCTTGTCAAGGAATAGAGGAGTATCCTGGAACAGTGGGAGGGGCTACGAGGGAGTGGGCGGTGCCTGAGTATTGGTGGGCGGGGCTTAGCCACAGGGGGCGGACTAGAAGGGTTTCTATGGGAATGGGCGTGGTCCGGGTGGGCGTGGCTCCCAGGGGATGGTGACAGGTCTGTGAGTCTCCAGAGCCCGATGGGGGAGGGCTCGTGGGGAGGTGATGCCTCGCTCACCCACCCTCCGTGTCTCCCCTGCTCCAGAGAGCCCCCACGCGCCGCTGCCCTCACGCCTCACCACCATGGATGACGCCCCGCTGCCAGTGCCCCCGGTCCCCGCCCTGGCCCCGGCCCCGGCCCCGGCCCCGCCGCCCGCCGCCGCCGCCGCCCCCCGCGTGCCCTTTCACTGCAGCGAGTGCGGCAAGAGCTTCCGCTACCGCTCGGACCTGCGGCGCCACTTCGCGCGCCACACCGCCCTCAAGCCCCACGCGTGCCCGCGCTGTGGCAAGGGCTTCAAGCACAGCTTCAACCTGGCCAACCACCTGCGCTCGCACACGGGCGAGCGGCCCTACCGCTGCTCCGCCTGCCCCAAGGGCTTCCGGGACTCCACCGGCCTGCTGCACCACCAGGTGAGTCCTGCGGGCCGGCCCGCCCCCTCCCGGGCTGGACTTGGCCGTGGAGCCCCAGCCCCTCTCTGGGCACCAGGGAAAACTCCCCTCTTCCTCCCTCCCTCCTGGTCCAGGCGCCCTGGCCAGTCAGAACGCGGGGGCTTTCTCTTTCAGTCCCCGCCTCCTTATGGATGGGAGGCCAACATTCACCCTACATTTGCCCCACCTGGAGCTTCCTCTTCTCATCCATCCGCTGGCTGGCCATCCTCCCCACCCCCACCTCCACTCCCTCCCGCACACCAGCAATATATTATTGATTCTTTACAGAGAGGAAGGGACCTGCTAGCCCGCAGGCCAGCGCTCCATCTACTGAACCAAACCGGTTAGGGCAGTGGTCGGCAAACTCACCAGTCAACAGAGCCAAATATCAACAGCACAACGATTGACATTTCTTTGGAGAGTCAAATTTTTAAAAACGTAAACTTCTTCTGATGCCACTTCTTCAACATAGACTCACCCAGGCCGCGGTATTTTGTGGAGGAGCCACACTCAAGGGGCCAAAGAGCCGCATGTGGCTCGAGAGCCGCAGTTTGCCGACCACTGGCTTAGAGCTTTTTTTAAAATATATATTTCTTTATTGATTTGAGGAAGGAAGGAGAGAGGGAGAGAAATATCTGTGATGAGAGATAATCATTGATTGGCTGCCTCCTACACACCCCCCCTACTGGGGATCAAGCCCGCAACCCAGGAATGGGCCCTTGGCCGGAATTGAACCTGGGGCTCTTCAGTCCGCAGGCTGATGCTCTATCCACTGAGCCAACCCAACTCTCTAAGTGGTCTTACTACCTCCTGTCTCTCCCCATCACGCCCAGCCCCCGTGACCTGGAGCCTCCCCTCCGGCCCCCATTAAAATCCCTGACCCTTAACTTGATGTGACATTCACAGCCGTCCGAGGTCTCACCCCTGCCCACTGGTCGGTTATAATTCAACTGAGCATTTAATGAGCACCTACAGGATGCAGGCTCCTTGGGGGAAATGAGAGAGACACCACGGAACAGCCCACCCCCTCTGGGGCCTCCCGAGTCAGGAATCCGGCTAAATGTCCACTTGCAGTGTCCGCTCGCAGCTGAGACTCGAGCACAGAGGGCTCCCGTGGCCTGAGGCCGATCCACAAGCCCTGACGTGGGCCGGGCCAGGGATGGGGCCGGCCCCGGGGGTGGTTTCTCTGGGGGAGCACTCCCACTTCCTTAGGCCCCATACTCCTGGCAGACACGATGAATCCAGCCCCGCACTCTCTTACCCAGCCTGGGAGTCCTCCCCACAGCTCTCCTGGCAGACCCGACCAATCCATAGGGCTCTAGACCCTAGAAACCTGCGTCTCTTATTCCAAGACTCCTAAACAAACCACAAGGGCCCCAGCCGGTGTGGCTCAGTGGATAGAGTGTAGGCCTGCGGACCAAAGGATCCGGGTTCGACTCTGGTCAAGGGCACGGGCCTTGGTTGCAGGCTCCTCGCAGGCCCGGGCCCTGGTTGGGGCTTGTGCAGGAGGCAACCTGTGGATGTGTTTCTCTCACATTGATGTCTTTCTCTCTCTTTCCCTCTCTTTTCCACTCTCTCTAAAAATCAATGGGAAAATATCCTCGGGTGAGGATTAACAACAACAAAACAACCTCAAGGGCCATATCCGTAGAGACCTGTGTGAGGCATGGTCTCACGCAGCCAGCTACCCCAGTGGTGGGCAAACTCATTTTGTGGAAGAGCCATACTCAAGGGGCCAAAGAGCCACATGTGGCTCGAGAGCCATGGTTTGCCGACCAGGGACCTAGCCACATTTCCAGTGCTCTCCAGCCACACGGGGCTGGTGGCCACCACGTCGGACAGTACAGATAGAGTTTCCATCACTGCAGCCTGTCTTACTGGATTCTGCTCTAAAAAGCCCTAGAGCAAGCATGTCAGACTCACAGGCTACCACGGGCCAAATAAACAAGGGTTAAGCTTATGTGACCGCAAAAAAATAAAAAGTTTCCATTTTCATAGAAACATAAGTTTATGTGAACAGAGACATGTTGTATGCAAAGGGCTGAAATAAATGAGTCATCGTTGCCCTAGCCGGTGTGGTTCAGTGGATAGAGCGTCCACCTGAGGACTGAAGGGTCCTGGGTTCAATTCCCGCCAAGGGCACATGCCCGAGTTTTGGGCTCCATCCCCAGTGGGGGATGTGCTGGAGGCAGCAGATCAGTGATCCTCTCATCATTGATGTTTCTATCTCTCTCTCCCTGTCCCTTCCTCTCTGAAATCAATAAAAAACATATTTAAAAATAAAATAAAATAAGCGAGTCACCGTTAACATAAAACAGTAGAACATTTTAATAAAAACGATTTTTTTTTCTTGAACATGAACTCACCAGACAATGCAAAATTGACTCATAAGCACCACGCAAATAAGCGTGTTTTTCTTGTTCTCTGAAAGCGATATATTTCCTGTTGTGCACACCAAACAAGTCAGTCCAAGACTGACAACATGGCCATTGGCTGCTAGAATCTTCACTGCTAGTGTTAGTGGAAGGAAATGGTGCGCCTGTGCATGAGGGAAATGGATGCCACACGATGATGCTCAGATAGTCATAACTAGAAATGTGTGCCCTTGGAGTGGGGCAGCCCCTCAGCCTGGCCTTCGCCCTCTCGCAGTCCAGGAGCCCTCAGAGGATGTCGGACTGATGGTTTGCGCCTGCTCCCGGGCCTAAGCTGGCAGTTTAGCCCTCCTGCGGAGGTGGTAGAGGCTCCCGCCGCCGCCACCACTGCGCTCGCCAGACATGAGCCCCACTTCTGCCTAAGCAGAGCTCTTTTTTTAAAAAAATTTTTTTTTAAAAATATATATTTTATTGATATTTTACAGAGAGGAAGGGAGAGAGATAGAGAGCTAGAAACATCAATGAGAGAGAAACATCAACCAGCTGCCTCTTGCACACCCCCTACCGGGGATGTTCCTGCAACCAATGTACATGCCCTTGACCGGAATCGAACCTGGGACCTTTCAGTCCGCAGACCAACGCTCTACCACTGAGCCAAACCGGTTTTGGCTGAGCAGAGCTCTTTCTATGGGAGCACACTGGGCACCAGGGGGCAGATCCTGTGTTGAGCGTCTGCCCCCTGGTGGTCAGTGCATGTCATAGCGACCAGTTCTATTTGGTCTATTTGCATATTAGCCTTTCATTATATAGCATGATGTATAACAGGATATTGTAAAAATTAAGTTATGAAAAAAAACAAAAAACCATTTCCCCATTGATTTCAGAGAGGAAGGGAGAGGGAGAGATAGATAGAAGCATCCATGATGAGAGAGAACCATTGATTGGCTGCCTCCTGCATCTCCCCCCCCCCAACATGGGATCGAGCCCACAACCCGGGCATGTGCCCTTGGCCAGAATCAAACCTGGGAGCCTTCAGTCCGCAGGCCAACGCTCTGCCCACTGAGCCACACTGGTTAGGGCTGCAATTTTTATTTAAAATGTTTCTGACATACCGTAATATTGGCCGGGCTGCAAAAATATTGGTAAGTGGGCTGCATGTGGCCCACAGACTGTAAGTTTGACATGCTTGTCCCATTGCAGTGGTCGGCACCTGCGGCTCGGGAGCCGCGGTTTGCCGCTCTGTTGACTAACGAGTTTGCCGACCACTGGGATAGGGCCTTAATCACAAGGAACAGCAACAACCTGTAATTATTGGAATCGAGAGTCTAGGTCAGTGGTCGGCAAACTCATCAGTCAACAGAGTGGCAAACAGAGCGGCTCTCGAGGTGCATGTGGCTCGCGAGCCGCACTTTGCCGACTACTGCCTAGAGTGTTTACAGGAAAAGAGCCACCTCTTATCCCCAGAAGCTAGGAAACCCCCTCCCCTCCCCGCCCCCAATCCACGGGTTTAAGGGTTAGATACAGGGGTGGGCAAACTTTTTGACTCGAGGGCCACAATGGGTTCTTTTATTTTTATTTTTTTATTGATTTTTCAGAGAGGAAGAGAGGGATAGAGAGTTAGATACATCGATGAGAGAGAATCATTGATCAGCTGCCTCTTGCCCACCCCCTACCGGGGATGTGCCCGCAACCAAGGTATATGCCCTTGACCGGAATTGAACCTCGGACCCTTCAGTCCGCAGACCGAAGCTCTACCACTGAGCCAAACCGGCTTCAGCCACAATGGGTGCTTAAACTGGACCGGAGGGCCGGAACAAAAGCAACCTGACCATGCTGGCACTCTCCTCTTGGGCTGCTGGTGAAGGAGCGGAGGGGAGAGCAAGAGAACCCTCCGCTCTTTCGGCTCCGAGAGGGCCAGACAGAACAGCCGGAAGGGCCGGATCCGGCCCACGGGCCGCAGTTTGCCCACGGCTGGGCTAGAAGTAGTTCATGGGAAGCTGGTTCAGAGGCCGTCGCTGGTGCGCGGTTTCATCTGGGATTTGAACCCAGACCTGGCAGCGCTCGGCTTCCCGGTGGGCGCATAGCCTCTCCCCCAGGAGGGGAGGGCTCGGAGGAGCTCAGTCCGGGGTGGGGGCCTCGGGAAGGAGCGTTCCCCGCCTCGGGAGCAGCACGGGCAAAGGCCCGGAGGCTTGTCCGCCTGAGAGTCATCCAAACCCGTGGAGAAGGTTTTTGAGTTTAGGCCAGCTGCCAGCAATTACCGGAAGCCACACCTCAGCGGGCTGAGAAACGCCTCCAGAAAGCGGCAGTTTTGCATCTTGTTACAATCAAAAGAGAAGGCAGGCCGAAACAGGTGTGGCTCCGTGGATAGAGCGTCGGCCTGCAACTGGGGGGTCCCGGGTTCGATTCCGGTCAGGGGCATGTACCTTGGTTGCGGGCACATCCCCAGTGGGGGGTGTGTAAGAGGCAGCTGATCGATGTTTCTCTCTCATCGATGTTTCTAACTCTTCCTCCCTCTCTCTTCCTCTCTGTAAAACTCAATAAAATATATATTTTTTTATTTTTAAAAATATATTTTATTGATTTTCCAGAGAGGAAGGGAGAGGGATAGAGAGCTAGAAACGTCAAGGAGAGACAAACATCGGCCAGCTGCCTCCTGCACACCCCCCACCGGGGATGTGCCCGCAACCCAGGTACATGCCCCGACTGGAATCGAACCTGGGA
This sequence comes from Vespertilio murinus, assembly GCA_963924515.1. Classification (NCBI taxonomy): domain Eukaryota; kingdom Metazoa; phylum Chordata; class Mammalia; order Chiroptera; family Vespertilionidae; genus Vespertilio; species Vespertilio murinus. Next base: position 49,235,354 of record OZ004716.1, on the reverse strand, counting down.
CCTTTCAGTCCGCAGACCGACGCTCTACCACTGAGCCAAACCGGGTTCGGCAAAAAAAAAAAAAACCCACAACAACAATAAAATATATATTTTTAAAAGAGAGAGAGAGAGAGAGAGAGAGAGAGGGCAGGTCCTAGCTAGTCTGGCTCAGTGGATAGAGCATCCATCCACCTCTGAGTGTGTGAGGCCACCAGGCAGGCCTCTGAGTGTGTAAGACCAGGCGGGCCTCTGAGTGTGTAAGGCTCTGAGTGTGTAAGACCAGGCGGGTCCCTGAGTGTGTGAGTCCACCAGGCGGGCCTCTGAGTGTGTGGGGCCACCAGGGCTTTCCCGGGCTGGCTTTTGGAGTTTAGGGTTTGGTATGCGGCCCTTTCCCCCCACAGGCCGGAGGGACAGAGGCCAGGGAAGCCAGACCATGGCCTCGTGGGCGTGGTGGGAGGCAGGGGCCACCCCCTCCCCTTCCGGGGCCGGGGGTCTGCCCGGCCGGCTGCACCCTCGGCCTCGGCCCTGACGCCGCGCCCCCTCCCTCCCTCCTCCGCCCCCCCCAGGTGGTGCACACCGGCGAGAAGCCCTACTGCTGCCTCGTCTGCGAGCTCCGCTTCTCCTCGCGCTCCAGCCTGGGCCGCCACCTCAAGCGCCAGCACCGCGGGGCGCTGCCGCCGCCGCTGCCGCCGCCGCCGGGCCCGGGCCTGCCGGGCCTGAGCGCGCCCTGCGCCGCCTGCTGCAACGCGGGGCCCTGCGCCGTGTGCGGGGGCGCGGGCGGCGGCGGCGGCGAGGCCCCGGACGGCGGCGGCGCGGGCCCGGGCGCCTGGGGCCTGGCCGAGGCGGCGGCCGCGGCGGCCGCGCTGCCCCCGTTCGCCTGCGGGGCGTGCGCGCGGCGCTTCGACCACGGCCGCGAGCTGGCGGCGCACTGGGCGGCGCACACCGACGTGAAGCCCTTCAAGTGCCCGCGCTGCGAGCGCGACTTCAACGCGCCGGCGCTGCTGGAGCGGCACAAGCTCACGCACGGCCTGCAGGGCCCCGGCGCGCCCCCCGCGCAGGCCTGGGCCCTGGCGGCGGGGCCCGGGGCGGCGGGGACCCCCGGCGACGGGCGCGCGGAGGCCGGGGACGCGCGCGCGCGCACGCCGGCCTGGGACGCCGGCGGCGGCGGCGGCGGGCTGCTCCTGGGCGGCGAGCTGGGGGCCCTGCACCCCGGGGAGGGCGGCGGCGGCGGCGGGGAGGCCCCCGCGCCCGCGGAGCCCTCGGAGGACACCCTGTACCAGTGCGACTGCGGGACCTTCTTCGCCTCGGCCGCCGCGCTGGCCGGCCACCTGGACGCGCACTCGGGCCCGGCCGCCTACGGCTGCGGCCACTGCGGGGCGCTGTACGCGGCGCTGGCGGCGCTGGAGGAGCACCGGCGGGCCAGCCATGGCGAGGGAGAGGCCGAGGGCGGCGCCGGGGCCTCCGAGGGGGACCCCGCGCCCCCCGGGGATCCCGGTGCCGGCCCCGCGCGCAGCGGCGGCGGCAAGAAGATCTTCGGCTGCTCCGAGTGCGAGAAGCTCTTCCGCTCGCCGCGGGACCTGGAGCGCCACGTGCTGGTGCACACGGGCGAGAAGCCGTTCCCGTGCCTCGAGTGCGGCAAGTTCTTCCGCCACGAGTGCTACCTCAAGCGCCACCGGCTGCTGCACGGCGCCGAGCGGCCCTTCCCCTGCCACGTGTGCGGCAAGGGCTTCATCACGCTCAGCAACCTCTCCCGCCACCTGAAGCTGCACCGCGGCATGGACTGACCGCGCCCCGCACGGGGCCGGCCCCGGGGTCCCCGGGGTGGGGGTGCCCAAACCCAGACAAGGGGGAGCCCTGGGCTTGGAGAGGGAGAGAGCTGGGAGCCACCAGAAACCCATAGAGGCCCCGAGCTGCAGGGGGAAGGGGGGCCCTGAGCTTGGGGGGCCGAGCCGGGCACCCCCAAACCAACCGGGCTGGGGAGACCTGGGAATGGGACCTGGGCCTCCACGCGGACTTGGCGGCACCCCGAGGGCCCGGAGAAGAGACGGGCACCCCCCCTTCTCCCCAAAGGGAAGCCCGCCCCCTTCCCTGAGAGCCGACCTTGGTCTGGAAAATTTGGGGGGGACCATGCCCCCGGAACCTCTCCCTGGGTCCCTCCAAATGCACCCCCATCCACACCCACAATCACTGGTGCCCCCAGGTGACGGAGAGAGCCAGGACCCGTTGCATTCCCTGAGCTGCCCTCCCGGACTTCGGAGTGGGCCAACCCTAGTGGGTCTCCCCAGCCCCCCGTCCCCCCCAAACACTAGACTAGGCCGGTTGGGCATCCCCTTCCCACCAAGTAGGATGGACTGGGCCGGAAGCGCAGCCTCCTGTCCACTGGAACGGGGTGGCCCGCGCCCCCTCTTCACAGCGAACCCCGCAGACACGCCCCCCTCTTCTGCGTCATTCCCATCCCGCCAGCTCACCCGAGCGGGGGGCCGGCGGGACCCCGGGGTCTCCTCCCACTGCGTCCCAGCGCCTGTTGGTCTTCCCATCTCTGTCCGTCTGTCTGTCTGTCCGTCTGTCTCTGTGTGCCTCCCAACCCCAAGGGGAAGGGGGGGCTGGCCACGGGGGTGCTCCCCATGAGCCTCGACCTCACCCCCTCCTCCCAGTCCCCCGTGTCTCCGAGACCCCAATAAACCTCGTCCTCTTGTCTGTGTCCGTGCCGCTTCATTGTCTGCGCCTGGGGGTCCCCTCCCCCCCCCCCCGCCCCCGGCTTAGACTAGGCCCCTCAGAGCGAAGGGGTGTGGACTGCTTGATGCTGTCAATTACACGGAACCCTATACCCCTCAAACATGATGTGCCCCCACAGATGGACACTCCCCTAGAACCAGACAGCCCCCCCCCCCTTTAAACTATATATTGATTTCAGAGAGGAAGGGAGAGAAACATCAATGATGAGACAGAATCATTGATTGGCTGCCTCCTGCATTGGGGGGCGGGAGGGGGGGTCGAGCCTTCAACCCAGGCCTGTGCCCTTGACTGGAATCGAACCCGGGACCTTTCAGTCCGCTGCAGGCTGACGCTCTATCCAGTGAGCCACACCGGCTAGGCAGGGCCAGACAGGCCTCTGAAGCCATCAGTCCCATAGGACACGGCCCCTGAGACCCAAACTGTCACCTTGGGGACGCGTCCCTTCCAGGAGGAGAGGCCCCCCTATCCCCTTGCTCCCCGATACCAACTCAGAACGACCCCAGCTGAGGATCCAGCTCTCGGATCGGCCGGCCCTTCGCACTGCCTCCGGGGCGTGAGGGAGGTACCTTCCCCTCCCCTGCGCCCATCGCGGGCCAGGCCCTGGGGGACCCCCCAGTGAACTCAACAACCCGTGGGGTTGATGGTCTAGCGCAGTGTTCGGCCAACTGCGGCTCGCGAGCCACGGGCTGCTCTTTGGGGCCCCTGGAGTGCGGCTCTTCCACAAAACACCCCAGCGCCGGGTGGGTCTATTTGGAAGACACGGCGTTAGAAGACGTTAGAAGACGTTTAAGTTTAAAAAGTTGGCTCTCAGAAGAAATGCCCACCGCCGTGCTGTTGGCATTGGACTCTGTTGGCTGAGGAGTGTTCAGGCCCGGGGTCCAGTGCGAGGCGGGGTGCAGGGAAGAGCGGGAGAGGAGGAAGGCAAGTGGGGAGGGCTGAGAGCGCCCGGAGGGAAATGCGGTAGGCTGCGGTGAGCAGGCTGGAAGGCGAGGAGGGAGTGGCCAGGAGGACGCTGGTTGGGCCCAGGAGGGGCCGGAGTCCAGAGGAGGGAGGGGGGAGGCAAAGTGAGGAGGTTAGCCGGGGTCTGTTCACTCAGAGGCCGGTGGGAAAAGGTGGGCACATGACTGTTCTTCCTGGACAATGGGAAGCAAGATGCTAAGTGAGGTGATCACTCCTGCGCTTTTTATTATATATATATATATATATATATATATATATATATATATATATATACTGAAACCGGTTTGGCTCAGTGGATAGAGCCTCGGTCTGCAGACTGAAAGGTCCCAGGTTCGATTCCGGTCAAGGGCATGTACCTTGGTTGAGGGCACATCCATGGTAGGGGGTGTGCAAGAGGCAGCTGATCGATGATTCTCTCTCAGTGATGTTTCTAGCTTTCTATTCCTCTCTTCCTCTCTGTAAAAAATCAATAAAATATAATTTAAAAAAGAAACAGCTGCCTTGGGGAAAGAAGACCAGCCCCCTTAGATACAGACTTGGCACCAAGGACCAGATCGGCCCACTCCAGGCCGGCTCCCTCGGCCAGGAGAGCCAGCACCTGGAAAAGAGCCAGCGTTGTCATGGAGACGGCCTAGGGCTATGGAGTCAAGAACAGGGACCTCTGGAGGCTCCACCCACCACACCTCCACCTGCATCCTTCCCCCGAGGGCGGGGCCCTTCGGCAGCCGGCCCGGCAAGCCCCACCCCCAGGAGTTCATGGTCCAATGGGAGAGCAGCTCTGCAGTGAGTGGGTTGGACAAAAATGCAAGATTGAAAACAAGGAGTATGAACGAGAGGGTGATAGGAATGTTATTTTATTTATTAATTTTTAAAGTTTTTTAAAAAAATACATTTTGGCCAAACCGGTTTGGCTCAGTGGATAGAGCGTCGGCCTGCAGACTAAAAGGGTCCCAGGTTCGATTCCGGTCAAGGGCATGGACCTTGGTCGCAGGCATATCCCCAGTGGGGAGTGTGCAGGAGGCAGCTGATGGGTGTTTCTCTCTCATCAATGTTTCTAACTCTCTCTCTCCCTTCCTCTCTGTAAAAATCAATAAAGTATATTTTAAAAAATAAAATATACATTTTGATTGATTTCATTTTTTTCTTTTTAAAATATATTTTATTGATTTTTTTTTTTTTTTTTTTTTTTTTTTTTTTTTTTTTTTACAGAGAGGAAGGGAGAGGGATAGAGAGCTAGAAACATCCATCAGCTGCCTCCTGGCACACCCCCCACTGGGGATGTGCCCGCAACCAAGGTACATGCCCTTGACCGGAATTGAACCCGGGACCTTTCAGTCCGCAGGATGATGCTCTATCCACTGAGCCGGTTTTGGCTTGATTGATTTCAGAGTGGAAAGAAGAGAGAGAGAGAGAGAGAGAGAGAAGCATCAGCGATGGGAGAGAATCACGGATCGACTGCCTCCCACTCGCCCCACACTGGGGATCAAGGCTGCAACACAAGCACGTGCCCCGACCCGGAGTCAAACCGTGACCTCCTGGTTCAGAGGTCGATGCTCAACCACTGAGCCACACGAGCCGGGCAAGGGGGTAAGGGGAAAATGGGGACAGGCACCCCAGGCAGATGGACTGAGGCCGGGAAGGACAAAGAGGGGGTGAGGCTGCAGCAGGAAGCAGCAGAGGGAGAGAGGCAGCTGCATATAACGGGGAGGACAGGACAGCGGGTGCCCCCGATCCCCCCAGGGTGTCCAGGCCAGAGTGGGGTGTGATCTCTGGGCGCCCCTGCATGCACGGGGACGAGAGAGCCAATGAGGAGGCAGCTCCAGTGTGACAGGCACCCGTCTGAGCCAATCAGCGCCCGATCCCGCCCTCTGCCCGGGAGGGGTTCCCAGCGCAGGCCGCCCCGCCCGGCCCGGCTCACCTGGACTCGCCCCGCCTCCTCCCGCTCCCCCTCGGCCTCCCCGGCTTCCGGCCGGCCTCCCCGGGTCCCGCAGGAATTTCTCCGGAGCATTGACCGGCTCACGTGACGCCCCGGCCTTAAACCCTTTCCATGGCTTCCCACGAGCCAGGCCTGCGCCCCGCAGCCAGCCTGGACCAGGGGGCCCGGCACCGCCGCGCCCTGGCTGCCAAGGCCCCGGTTCCCCCAGCGCGCGCACACACACATACACAAGCACACACACACACACACAAATCACATAGACACGCACTCACAAACACACACACACATACACACCCCACACAAACGTGCAAGCGTGCACACATATATATACACCCACATACACACACACACATACACAAACACACATAAACACATACAAACACGCACATATAACACACATGCACAAACACACATACACAAACACATATAAATACACATATACTCACACACACATAACACACATACACACACCCTCACACATATACACACTCACATACACACACAAGCATGCACACGCACGTATACACAAACACACATACATACACCCACACACATAAATACACACACATACAAACACACACATATAACACACATACACAAACACATAAATACACACACACACACACACACACACAGCATGCCTGACATTCCCTTTCCCCGGCCACCTCCACTCCTGAATTGGTTTCCCACTATCAGCAAGCCTTTAGCAATGGGAGGACAGGCCTAGCCGGTGTGGCTCAGTGGATAGAGCTTCGGCCTGCAGACCAAAGGGTACCGGGTTCATTTCCAGCCCAGGGCACATGCCAGGTTGCATGCTCAATTCCCCCCCCCCCTGTGGGGGGCGTGCAGGAAGCAGCCAATCAATGATTCTCCCTCACCATTGATGTCTTCCCCTCTCTCTCTCTCTCTCTCTCTCTCTCTCTGTCCCTTCCTCCCCAAAATCAATAAAAACATTTTTTTTAAATCAGTGGAAAAATATCCTCCGGTAAGGATTAACAAAAAATAAAATAAAATAAATCGGTTGCAAAATAACAACCCTAACCGGTGTGGCTCAGTGGGTAGAGCGTCGGTCTGCCTACTAAAAAGTCCCAGGTTCGATTCCGGTCAAGGGCATGCACCTTGGTTGCGGGCACATCCCCAGTAGGGGGTGTGCAGGAGGCAGCTGATCGATGTTTTTCTCTCATCGACGTTTCTAACTCTCTCTCCCTCTCCCTTCCTCTCTGTACAAAATCATCAAAATATATTAAAAAAAATAAAACTGCCCTTCAAGCAAAAACATAAGAACTGAAACCGCAACAGTGCTATTCACAATTGCCAAAGGTAGAAACACCCCAATGCCCATCCACCAATGAACAGACAGCATGTAGCATGCCCAATGGAATAGTAATGGAATAGTATTGGAATAATATTCAGGGGGGGGAAAAGAGGGATGAGTCTTGGCAGTTTGGCTCAGTGGCTAGAGCAGCCGTGGGCAAACTACGGCCCGTTCGGCTGCTCTCTCCGGCCCGCGGAGCCAAAAGAGCGGAGGGTTCTCTTGCTCTCCCCTCCGCTCCTTCCCCAGCAGCCCAAGAGGAGAGTGCCAGCACGGTCAAGTTGCTTTTGTTCCGGCCTCCGGTCCAGTGTAAGAACCCATGGTGGCCCTCGAGTCAAAAAGTTTGCCCACCCCTGGGCTAGCGAGTCAGCCTGTGGACTGAGGGGCCCCAGGTTCGATTCCGGCCAAGAGCACATGCCTGTGTTGTGGGCTTTGTCCCCGGTAGGGGGTGTGCAAGAGGCAGCTGATCAGTGATTCTCTCTCATCATTGATGTTTCTATCTCTCTCCCTCTCCCTTCCTCTCTGAAATCGATAAAAATGATTTTTTTAAAAAAGAGATGGCCGAAACCGGTTTGGCTCAGTGGCAGAGCCTTGGTCTGCGGACTGAAAGGTCCCGGGTTCGATTCCGGTCAAGGGCGTGTACATTGGTTGTGGGCACATCCCCTGTGGGGGGTGTGCAAAGAGGCAGCTGGTGGATGTTTCTCTCTCATCGACGTTTCTAGCTCTCTATCTCCCTCCCTTTTTCTCTGTAAAATATCAATAAATAAATAAATAAATAAATAATCTCCTGTCGATTTTTTTTTAAAAAAGAAAGAAAACAAGGACTTCGTTAAAAAAAAAAAAGAGAGAGAGAGAGATGAGTTATTCACACAGGCCACACCGTGGGTGGGTCTTGCTGATGTGGTACCGAGTGAAAGGCTGGCAGTAAAGACCCCGTATGTTCCATCCACTGGTGTGAAATGCCCGGTGGGCAAACCCACTGAGCCGGGCGGGGGCTGGCTCCTGGCTGCCGGGCGGGCGGGGGAGGCGAGGGGAGGGACAGCGCAGGGGCGATGGGCTTTGGAACTGGCGAGGGGGCCTGAGGGAGGCCCGGGCACGGAGGGGAGCAGAACCTGGTACTGAAGGTCGCCCAGGCAGGAAGCCCTGGGTGCCTAGCAACGGGCACAACAAGAACCTTGCCCCCAGCGTGACCTTTCCTCCCCCGCACGCACATCGCTGGCCGGGCCGTCCAACCCTCCCTGCCCTCCCCGCCCCTGCACGCTGCTAGCTGTGTAGGGGTGATCCCCTAGGTGGAGAATGGATGGGGGCGGGGGGCTGGAGAACAGCCCTGAAGCATGAAGCCTCTAGAACTATGAGGTTCTTTCTTTAAAAAAATTAAAAAATATATTTTATTGATTTTTTTACAGAGAGGGAGAAGGATAGAGCTAGAAACATTGATGAGAGAGAAGCATGGATCAGCTGCCTCTTGCACACACACACCCCCCACTGGGGATGTGCCCGCAACCAAGGTTTATGCCCTTGAACGGAATCGAACCCGGGACCCCTGAGCCCGCAGGCCGACGCTCTATCCACTGAGCCACACCGGTTTCAGCTATAGATTTTTTCCACAAGAGAGGAAAGAGAGAGACAGAGAGTCAGAAACATTGATGAGAGAGAAACATCCATCAGCTGACTCCTGCACACCTCCTACTGGGAATGTGCCTGCACCCAAGGTCCATGCCCTTGACTGGAA
>OZ004716.1:49120403-49226499 GCA_963924515.1 Vespertilio murinus | reverse complement strand
CCTCGTTGGAGGAGCCCAGCCCCCTCCCTCCGCGCCCAGCCCCTGGGGCGCAGGACCCCAGCCCTGCACGTCTGGGGTGGGGGTGGGTGGGTGGGGTTGGGGGGGTCTGGATGGTGCATTCCAGGCGTCTCCGGAGCCCCACCTCCCAGCCCCTGGGGTCGGGGGCCCCCAGCACCCTCCCCCGGGCTCAGCCCAGCGCCCTCCTCCCCGCGCCCCTCCCCGCCCAGCACCTGGGCGCGCGCACCCCGCTTCCGGGGCCTCTCACCCCAGCCCCTGCAGCCCCTCCCACGGCGGGGCCCCGGGGAATCAGCAGCCGATGACTTTGTATCCTTCTGTCTCCGATTCTGTGTCCCTCTGTCCGTCTGTCTGTCTCTCCTCCCCGCCCCCTCCCCCCCCATGGTTCTGGCCTGTTTGCACCCTCTGTCTGTCTGTCTGTCTCCCTGTCACCCCCCCTCCCCACCCATGGTTCTGGCCTGTTTGCACCCTCTGTCTGTCTGTCTGTCTCCCTGTCACCCCCCCTCCCCACCCATGGTTCTGACCTGTTTGCACCCTCTGTCTGTCTGTCTGTCTGTCCCCGCCCCCTATGGTTCTGGCCTGTTCGCACCCTCTGTCTGTCTAAACCTCTTTGTTTTCTCTTCATCTCTGTCCCTGTGGGGTGTCCTGCTCCGGGGATACCCCCATCCTGACCTCCCATTTCCCCTGCTCTGTCTCTCCATCTCCACGTCTCTGTCTGTCTCTGCCTCACGTCTCTGTTGCTCTCCTCCCTCGGGCTAAATACGTGCCCCCTTCACCTCCATCACCGCCCCCACTTCTACCCTACACCTTCTCCCCCCCAACCCCCCCTCCAATCTCCCCATCACCTCCCCATCTCTCCCCCCTCTCTCTCTCTCCCGCAGGCATGGATCCGCAGCCCCCGCCACCCGCCCAGGGCAGCCCACCTCACCGCGGCCGCGGGGGCCGGGGCGGCCGGGGCCGGGGCGGCCGCGGGGGCCGTGGCCGTGGCCGAGGCCGGGGCCGGGGGGCCGCCGGCGCCCCCCGCGCGCCCCTGCCCTGCCCGACGTGCGGCCGCCTCTTCCGCTTCCCCTACTACCTCTCGCGCCACTGGCTGAGCCACTCGGGGCTGCGGCCGCACGCCTGCCCGCTGTGCCCCAAGGCCTTCCGCCGGCCCGCGCACCTGGCCCGCCACCTGCGCGGCCACGGCCCGCAGCCGCCGCTGCGCTGCGCCGCCTGCCCGCGCACCTTCCCGGAGCCCGCGCAGCTGCGGCGCCACCTGGCCCAGGAGCACGCGGGCGGCGAGGCGGAGCCGGCGGCGGCGGGCGGCGCGGCCAAGGAGCCGCCGGGCCCCGCCGACGGCAGCGACGGGGACGCGGCCACCCCGGAGCGGCCCGGCCCCGCCGGCCCCGGGGGCGCCCCGGAGAAGGAGGAGGAGGAAGAGGAGGAGCAGGAGCCGGAGGAGGAGGAGCAGGAGGAGGAGGCCGCGTGGCCGGACACGTGGGCCGCAGGGGAGCCCCCCGCGCCCCCCGCGCTCCCCGCGCGCCATGACGCGCGGCCGTCGGAGGAGGAGGGGGCGGCGGCGGCCGAGCTGCGGGCCGAGCTGGCGCGGGCGGCCGGGCGGCAGGAGGAGAAGCAGGTGCTGCTGCAGGCGGACTGGACGCTGCTGTGCCTGCGCTGCCGCGAGGCCTTCGCCACCAAGGGCGAGCTGAAGGCGCACCCGTGCCTGCGCCCCGAGGGCGAGCAGGAGGGCGAGGGCGCGGGCCCGCCGCCGCGCCCCAAGCGCCACCAGTGCCCCGTGTGCCTCAAGGCCTTCGCCCGGCCCTGGTCGCTGTCCCGCCACCGGCTGGTGCACTCCACCGACCGGCCCTTCGTGTGCCCGGACTGCGGCCTGGCCTTCCGCCTCGCCTCCTACCTCCGCCAGCACCGCCGCGTGCACGGCGCGCTCAGCCTGCTCGCCCCGCCGCCGCCGGCGCCGCCGCCGCGCAAGGACGCACGGACCTCGGGGAAGGGGCCCGAGGGCGGCGAGGGCCAGGCCGGCCCCGAGGCTGCGGGCGGAGAAGGCGGCGGCGGCGGCGGCGGGCAGAACGGGGGCGACGCGGCCCCGGGGGCCCGGCCGCCCCCCGCCGCCGGGGAGCCCCGCTTCTGGTGCCCCGAGTGCGGCAAGGGGTTCCGGCGCCGCGCGCACCTGCGGCAGCACGGCGTCACCCACTCCGGGGCGCGCCCCTTCCAGTGCGTGCGCTGCCAGCGCGAGTTCAAGCGCCTGGCCGACCTGGCGCGCCACGCGCAGGTGCACGCGGGGGGCCCGGCCCCGCACCCCTGCCCGCACTGCCCGCGCCGCTTCTCGCGCGCCTACAGCCTCCTGCGCCACCAGCGCTGCCACCGCGCCGAGCTGGAGCGCGCGGCCGCGCTGCAGGCGCTGCAGGCCCCGGCGCCCCCCGCGTCCGCGCCCTCGGGGCCCGGCGGCGGCGGGGGCGGCGAGGAAGGGCTGCCGCTGCCCCTCGCTCACATCAAGGAGGAGCCGCCCTCCCCGGGGAGCCCGCCCCGCTCGCCCCCGGCGCCCCCCGTCTTCCTCAGCGCCTCCTGCTTCGACAGCCAGGACCACTTGGCCTTCGAGATGGAGGAGGACGAGACGGACAGCAAGGCGCACCTGCGCGGCGGCTTGGGCGGCCTGGCCTCCTGACCCTCGCCCCTCCAGCTGGCCCCCCCTCTACCCCCGCCCCCCCCCGGTTTGCAATATGGAGGAGAGAAGTTGAAGGAGAGGAGGGGGTCCCTCCTCCACGTGCCCAACGCCCCCCCCCCGCAGCCCTGACACTAAGGAGGGGCCGCGCGCGCCCCTCCCTATCCCACCCCACCCCCCGGCACCCCCAGGTCTGCTGGGAACCGCTCGCCCAGCTCGCCTCGGAGGCGGGGCCCCTTGGAAAAGGAGGGGCAGGACACGGGCCAGAAGGATGGAGACTGGGGGACCCCGCCCCCGCCCCCCGCCCGCCACCCTGTCTGTACACACTGGACACCGTCACCTCTGTGAAACTGCCAGGCCTCGGGGGTCCCCAGTGCGCAAAGGCCCGCCCCTGTCCCCCTGTCTGTCCGTCCGTCTGTGAATAAATGTGAGTTCGTGAAGGAGAGTGAGGCTGTCTGTGGGGGTGCAGGGGGAGAAGGGGGCGCAGTGGGGGAGGGTCTGGGTGAGCAGGCTGTGGACGTGGGTGGGTTCCCGCCGGAAGGAAGCAGCGTTGGGCCGAAGGAGACGCAGGAGTGGGAGAAGGCGGTCACCACGGCCCCGAGGCAGCTGCGGGGAGCCCCACGGCCCCCCCGGAACCCGGCGTGTGCTGTCTCTCCTTCAGCAAACCCGGGCCAGTGCCGAGCTCTGAGGGTGCCCAGACGAGCTGGAATTGTGTGTTTTTAAAAATATATATTTTATTGATATTTTACAGAGAGGAAGGGAGAGAGATAGAGAGTTAGAAACATCGATGAGAGAGAAACATCGACCAGCTGCCTTCTGCACGCCCCCTACTGGGGATGTGCCCACAACCAAGGTGCATGCCCTTGGCCGGAATCGAACCCGGGACCCTCCAGTCCGAAGACCGATGCTCTACCACTGAGCCAAACTGGTTTTGGCAGGAATTGTGTTTTTTAAAAAATATTTTAAAGCATAACTTCTTATAGATTGAGAGGAAGAGAGAGAGAGAAACATCAATTGGCTGCCTCCCACATGCACCCTGCCCGGGGATCGAGCCGGAGGCCTGGGCATGCACCCTGACCAGAAATTGAACTGGCACTCTTTCAGCTAACAAGGCTGGAATTCTAATTTAAAAAAAAACAAAAACTTTTATTGATTGAGAGAGAGAGATCCAGTTATTCTATGGACTGGACTGATGCATTCATTGATTGACTCTTGTCTGTGCCCTGATTGGGGACCGAACCTGCAACCTTGGTGTATCATGATGATGCTCTAGCCCTGGCCGGTGTGCTCAGTGGATAGAGCGTCAACCTGTGGATTGAAGGGTCCCAGGTTGGATTCCCGTCAAGGGCACATGCCCGGGTTGCAGGCTCAATCCCCAGTAGGGGGCGTGCAGGAGGCAGCCGATTAATGACTCTCTCAAATCATTGATGTTTCTATCTCCCTCTCCTTCTTCCTTTCTCTCTGAAATTAAAAAAAAAAAAAAGAGAGAGATGATGGACGAAACCGGTGTGGCTCAGTGAATAGAGCATCGGCCTGTGGACTGAAGGGTCCTGGGTTTGATTTCAGTCAAGGGCACGTGCCCAGGGTTGCAGGCTCGATCCCCAGTGGGGGGCGTGCAGGAGGCAGCCGATCAATGGCTCTCTCTCATCATTGATGTTTCTATCTCTCCCTCTCCCTCTTCCTTCCTCTCTGAAAAAAAAAAAAAAAAGATGATGGCCGAAACCGGTTTGGCTCAGTGGATAGAGCGTCGGCCTGCGGACTGAAGGGTCCCGGGTTCGATTCCGGCCAAGGGCACATGCCCAGGTTGCAGGTTCGATCCCCAGTAGGGGGCGTGCAGGAGGCAGCTGGTTGATGTTTCTCCCTCTCTATCCCTCTCCCTTCCTCTCTGTGAAAAAATCAAATATATATAAAGCTGATGCTCTGACCACTGAGCTACCCGGCCAGGGTGGGGCCGGAGCCCAGGCCTCTGTCCGGGACGGGGTAGCCTCGAGCCGCGGGTGGCTGCCCCCGGTCCAGGGCGGGATGACGCGTCTAAGATAAAACGGAGTAAGACGGGCAGGTCCCAGCCACATTACCGCAAGCGCCAGGAGCCCCCTGCGGCCGGGGCCACGCGGTCCCACAGCCCGGATCCAGAAGGTTCCGATCCGCCATCCAGGACAAGCCGCCTGCGATGGCCGCCGGTGGGCAGTGCGGCCTCGGCCACGGGCTCCCAGGACCCGCAGGGCTGGGCGCGGACCAGCCGGGGCGGTGCTTGCCGAGGTCAGGTCCTGACCTCAATGTTGGGGGAGGGTGGGGTGGGGGGTGGGGGCAGCCTGGGTGAAGGCCTGAGGGGCGGACTCTGTATGTTAGAGAAAAAGAGGGATTGGGGTGGAGATGGCCATTTTCCTTTTTTTTCCTTAAATATTTTATTGATTTTTACAGAGAGGAAGGGAGATGGAGAGAGAGTTAGAAACTGGTGAGAGAGAAACATGGATCAGCTGCCTCCAGCACACCCCCCACTGGGAAGTGCCCACAACCCAGGCACGTGCCCTTGACCGGAATCGAACCTGGGACCCTTCAGTCCGTCCACAGGCCAATGCTCTATCCACTGAGCCACACCGGTCAGGGCGAGACACTCATTTTCTACAAATCCTCTGAGTGCTTATTTTAAAAATTTTTATTTACTGATTTGAGAGAGAGGGAGAGGGAGAGGGAGAGAGGAGAGAGACTTGTTGTTCCACTCATGGATGCCTTCATTGGCTGACCGGGGATCGAACCTGCAACCTTGGCCTATCGGGGTGATGCTCTAAGCAACGGAGCTTCCTGGCCAGGGCTGGGTGTTGTTTTGTGTTTTTTTTAATTTTTATTTTATGTTTCGATTGACTTTCAGAGAGAGGAAGGGAGAGGATTAGAGACATTGATGAAAGAGAAACGTCCTCGACGGGCTGCCTCCTGCTCGCCCCCTACTGGGGGGACGGAGCCTGCGACCCGGGCAGGTGCCCTGACCGGGAATCGAACCCTGACCTCCTGGTTCCTAGGTCAAAACTCAACCCCTGAGCCACGCTGGCCCGGTGCTCAGCCACTGCGGGGGCTCTGAGGCCCCGGGGGCGGCTGCCTGCCCACGGACAGACTTCCCCTGCGGAGGCCATGGTGCCAGCCCCGCCCCCGGCCTCCTGGGAGGGAGGCTGGGCATTCAGCCTCCTTATCTGCCACACCCAGCCCCGCGCCTGGCACGGCCGAGCTCCGTGGATACCTGTGCCACTCAGCCAGCCGCCCGGCCTGGCCGCCCTCCCTGCCCGCCTCCAGCCCCGCCGGAGGGGACTCAGGGGGCTGGGGAGGGGACTCGGGGGGCTAGGAGGGGACGTGGGGGACACTAGGGCAGGGCAGGGGACTCGGGGGGCACCAGGGCTGGGCTGGGAGGGGACGCGGGGGGGCACCGGGGCTGGGGAGGGGGCTCAGGAGGGGGGGCACCAGGGCCGGGGAGGGGACTCGGGGGACACCAGGGCTGGGAAGGGGGCTCGGGTGGCACTGGGGCTGGGGAGGGGGTTTGGGGGACACCAGGGCCGGGGAGGGGACTCGGGGGCACCAGGGCTGGGCTGGGAGGGGACTGGGGGGGCTGGGGAGGGACTCGGGGGGCACCGGGGCTATGGAGGGGAGTTTGGGGGACACCGGGGCTGGGGAGGGACTCGGGGGGCACCGGGGCTATGGAGGGGAGTTTGGGGGACACCGGGGCTGGGGAGGGGACTCGGGGGGCACCAGGGCTGGGGAGGGAAGTTTGGGGGACACCCGGACTGGGGAGGGGCCTCGGGAGACACCAGGGCCGGGGAGGGGACTCGGGGAGCACCAGGGCTGGGCTGGGAGGGGACTGGGGGGGCTGGGGAGGGACTCGGGGGGCACCGGGGCTATGGAGGGGAGTTTGGGGGACACCAGGACTGGGGAGGGACTCGGGGGCACCACAGGGCGAGAAGGGCAGGCACCTCTGGACACGGAGCGGACACCGGATCCGGGCGGCAGCCGCGAGGGAGAACCGGAGCCTCCCAGTTTATCCCCGGGGTGGGGGGACCCCCGTCCTGCCTGCCCGGGCTCCTGACTCACAGGAGCCGTGAGCTCACGGGGTGCGGTCCCCAGCTGCTGCGGTGGAGGCGCCAGGCATGGGGGGGGGGCGGGGGGACAGGTGGGCGGGGGGGGCCTCCAGGGCCCGGAGCCCGGAGGGCGGCGCTGAGGTGGGCACGTGCCATGGACACCAGGCAGCCTTCAGCCTGCGGGCCGATGCTCTACCCACTGAGCCACACTGGTCAGTGCGCTAACGTTCCCTGTCCTGTGACCCCCTCATGACTGGCCTCCCTGCGGCCTCTGTCCTCCGGCCCCTCTGTCACCCGCTGGAGCCGGGGGTGCCTGCGTACGGATCGCCTGCTCCCGACCCGGCTCCCTCCCGGCTCCCCGGGGCAGCAGCCCCCCCAGCTCAGGCCCCAGGAATGGGGTGCTGGGTGGGAACGGAAGCCAGAGCCCCAGCAACATGGACGTGGGTCAATCCCGGCTCCTGGCCTGCACACACCTTCACACGCCTGCACATAGCTACACACTTGCACTAGCCTGCACGTACCTACACATGCACCTGCACATGCCTGCACATAGCTACACACATGCACGCACATGCACTAGCCTGCACATACCTACACATGCACCTGCACATACCCGCACATGCCTGCATGCGCCTGCACATACATGCATGTACATACACATGCCTGCACACACTCCTGTACATGCGCGCACACATGCACTAGCCTGCACGTACATACACACACTTGCACATGCCTGCACACACATGCACACACCTGTATGTGCCTGCAAACGCCTGCATACTTATGCACTCATCCGCACACAATTGCACACACCTGAACGTGCTTGCATACACCTGCACCTGCACGAACACAAATGTACACGTCTTCACATGCCTGCGTGTGTATGCACATGCACACACCTGCATGCACCTGCGCACATCTGGGGGGGCGAGGCGGGGGCCCACCCCTGGGGGTTAGGCCCCCACCCTGCGGCGCCCCGCATGGGGACGCGGTGAGACTGGATCTCTGGTGACCCGCTCCCGCTGTGACAGGGCTAAGAATAGGGCGGGGGATTAGCGCGGAGGGACACGGGAGTCGGGAGCGGCCTCACCGCCCTCAGTGGTGGGGTTCAGAGGCCGCCCACCCTCCTCCTGCTGCACCCACTTTCCCCAGGGCGGGGTGCTGCGGGCCCCGGGGAGGCCCTCCGGGCGGCGGGGAGACGGGTGGGGAGACTGGTGGGAGGGGGAGCCAGCTCAGCGGGGTCAGGGCAGGGCCAGGGGAGCGCGGGCTCCGTCCTGGGAGGCTCCGGAGGAGAGAGGGGCAGCTTCCCTTAGAAGGAGGCTTTGGCCCGGCCGCCGGGGCTCCGTGGCCCAGCATTGCCCTGGGAACCCGGAGGTCACGGTTCGATTCCCGGTCAGGGCACAGGCCCGGGTTGTGGGCTCCATCCCCAGTGGGGGGCGTGCAGGAGGCGGCCGATCCCCGATTCTGTCTCATCAGCGATGTTTCTCTCTCTCTCTCTCCCTCTCCCTTCCTCTCTCTCTAAAAGTCAACAACAACAAAAATCATTTAAAGAAAAAGAAAAGCACAGCCCTAACCCGTGTGGCTCAGTGGATGGAGCGTCGGCCTGCGGACTGAAGGGTCCCGGGTTCGATTCCGGTCAAGGGCATGGACCTTGGTTGCGGGCACATCCCCAGTTCGGGGTGTGCAAGAGGCGGCTGGTCGATGTTTCTAGCTTTCTCTCCCTCTCCCTTCCTCTCTGTAAAAAATCAATAATAAATAAATAAATAAATATATATATATATATATATATATATATATATATATATAATGATATATATTAATAATAAATACACACACACACATATTTAAAAATGAATAAAAGCCCATGAGCCCTCCACGCCCGTGGGCTGGCGGGCGGGCGTCCCTGCGCGGCGGACGTGCCATCCCTCCGGCGGCGCTGACCTTCCCATTTCGCGCTAAGTCGTCAAAATCCCCGGCCTGCCGGCCCGGCGCTCACGTCTCAATTAGGGCCCGGCCGGCGGTGCCCGCTGAGACGCCTCCTTCCCACCCTCCGACGGGCCAGGAACCGGAAAAGCACGAGGCCCAGGCCAGAGGGGGCCCGGGAGCTGGGGGTGGGCACGGGGACCAGGAATTCCGGGGGGGGATGGGGGGCCAGCGCCCCCGAGGTCGCGTCCACTCAGCACACGTCAGCACGAGCCGAGCCCAGCCGGCTGCTGGGAAGAGCGGGAGGTTGGAGGAAAAGAAGATGCGCCCTGGCCGGTGTGGCTCAGTGGATAGAGCGTCGGCCTGCGGACTGAGGGGTCCCGGGTTCCATTCCGGTCAAGGGCACAGGCCAGGGTTGTGGGCTAGATCCCCAGTGTGGGGAGAGCAGGAGGCGGCCGATCCATGGTTCTCTCTCATCATGGATGTTTCTCTCTCTCTCCCTCTCCCTTCCTCCCTGAAATGAATAAAATATATATATTTTAAAGAAGAAGAGCCGAAACCGGTGTGGCTCAGTGGACAGAGCGTCGGCCAGCGGACTGAAAGGTCCCAGGTTTGATTCCGGTCAAGGGCATGCACCTTGGTTGCACCCAGTAGGGGGTGTGCAAGAGGCAGCTGATCGATGATTCTCTCATTGATGTTTCTATCTCTCTATCCCTCTCCCTTTCTCTCTGTGAACAATCAATAAAATACATATTTTTAAAAATGCTCCTTTGGCCCTAACCAGTGTGGCTCAGTGGACAGAGCGCCGGCCTGCCTACGGAAGGGTCCCAGGTTCGATTCCGGTCAAGGGCATGTGCCTTGGTTGCGGGCACATCCCCCAGTTTAAAAAAAAAAAAACAATAAAAAACATAATATATTTTTTAAAAATGCTCCCATGCCTTTAACAAGCACGCCGTGGGTAGGGGCTGCCGTGACCCCCCAGCCCAGGAGGAGGAGACCGACCGAGGCCAGCAGGCAGCCGGACACTTGGGGGCGCTCACTGGGCGGGGGTCACAGGAGGCGCCCGGGCTGGGCTGGCGGGGAGACAGGCCCGAGGCGAGGCGGGAGGCAGGGGGCCAGCCGTAGTGAGGGGTGTGTCCACGCTGGGCCCGACTGCACCCTCCCCCCCCCCACCGAGGTCACTCCGGGTGACCCCGCCAGCGGCAGTCTGTTGCTAAATGGGGACGTGCAAAGCTCCCGGATCAGCGCAGCCTCCGCGTGGGTACGCGCTGGGCGCTGAGCAGGCCGGCCGCAGCCTGACCCCCGGCCTGACCCCCTGGCCTGACCCCCGGCTCTGCAGCCCGCACCCCAGGAGGCCCAGGCCCCCCCAGGGGTCTGCCTCACAGCTGCCCGGGCAGGGGGCAGGGGGCAGGGGGCAGGGGCCAGGGGCAGCCCCGTCCCCAGAGCCTCCTAGGACCCGGCTCTGCCCGGTAGCTGAGTGTCCCCCACCCCACCCCCGCCCCCCAAAGTGGAAACCCGCCCTCTACCCTTTGAGGGGAGGACCTAGAAGGTCCTGAATGAATTAAAAAAAGAAAAATAAATAGAGGCTGGGCACGCAATTGATATCAACACATTGTTTCCTTGTTTGTTTATCTTTAGAGGGAGTAGAAGGAGGGAGGGAGGGAGGGAGGGAGGGAGGGAGTAGAAGGAGGGAGGGAGGGAGGGAGGGAGGGAGGGAGGGAGGGAGGGAGGGAGGGAAGGAGAGAGAAACAGCAGTGAGGAGAGAGGAATCACGGATCGGCTGCCTCCCGCACGCCCCACACCGGGGACCGATCCTGCAAACCCGGGCCTGTGCCCTCGACCGGAATCGAACCTGGGACCCTTCAGTCCACAGTCCGACGCTCTATCCACTGAGCCAAACCGGGTAGGGCAGTAATTTTTTTTTTAAATTAATTTCAGAGAGGAAGGGAGAAGGAGGGAGAGAGAGAGAGAGAGAGCTAGAAACATCGATGATGAGAGAGAAATCATGGATCAGCTGCCTCCTGCTCGTCCCCTACTGCAGGGGATGGAGCCTGCAACCCCGGGCACGTGCCAGAATCAAACCCGGGACCCTTCAGTCCGCAGGCCAGCGCTCTATCCACTGAGCCACCCAGCCAGGACCCACCACCGGCATATATTAAAGCAGCCGTGTCCTTTTGGCCCCCAATTGTACCCACAGGCTGTCATGGGCTTTAAAATGCTTCATTCCGGCCAAAACCGGTGTGGCTCAGTGGATAGAGCGTCGGCCTGAGGACTGAGGGGTCCTAGGTTCGATTCCGGTCAAGGGCATGGACCTTGGTTGCAGGCACATCCCCAGTGGGGGGTGTGCAGGCGGCAGCTGATCGATCATTCTCTCTCATAGGTGTTTCTAACTCTCTATCCCTCCCTCTTCCTCTCTTTAAAAAAAATCAATAAAATATATTTTTTTAAAAATACTTCATTCCTACCCCACCCCCACCCCCAGACACCAGATGAGGCGAGGATGGCTGCAGAGTTCTCGCTGACGGAGCCCGGCTCCCGCCCGAGGGTGTCCGTGGCCGGAGGGTGTCCGTGGCCGGAGGGTGTCCGTGGCCGGAGGGTGTCCGTGGCGGCCCTTCTGACTTTCCCGCACGTTGGCAGCTTTGCACAGACAAACCCTCCGGAAGGTCAGAGAGCAGAGGAACTCCTCCCCCCTCCCCCCTCCCCCCCTCCCGGGGTAACGCCACGCCAGTTTCCGGGGACCCTTCCAGGCGGGCGCGGCCGGGCGGTCGGTATTAATAGCAGCTGTAGTAGCGTGAAAACCGATCCCCGGCGCGGCGGCTGGCCCGCGGCCCGCTCACACCTCGGCCCTCCGGCCCCGCAGGCCATCTGGGCCTCGGAACCTCAGTTTCCTGCTCTGCAAACTGGGGCCGGATCCCCGCGCTTACCCGGGGCTGGGGGAGCCCTGGGAAGCCAGGCCGACCACCCACCCCTACACCAGGCTCAGAGCGGGTGCTGAGGGCCTGGGACAAGGCCTTTCCCCACCCACCTCTGGGTTGCAGGCTCCTGGGTCTGAGGGAGGAGGCTGGGCTCCTGGGTCTGAGGGAGGAGGAGGGCTGGGGCCTGGGCTCCTCGGTCTGAGGGAGGAGGCTGGGGGCCTGGGTCTGAGGGAGGAGGCTGGGTGCCTGGGTCTGAGGGAGG
Organism: Vespertilio murinus; assembly: GCA_963924515.1. Taxonomy (NCBI): domain Eukaryota; kingdom Metazoa; phylum Chordata; class Mammalia; order Chiroptera; family Vespertilionidae; genus Vespertilio; species Vespertilio murinus. The sequence goes on along the minus strand of OZ004716.1, from coordinate 49,214,667 downwards.
AGGCTAGGGACCTGGGTCCTAGGTCTGAGGGAGGAGGGCTGGGGGCCTGGGTCTGAGGGAGGAGGCTGGGGGCCTGGGCTCCTGGGTCTGAGGGAGGAGGAGGGCTGGGGGCCTGGGCTCCTGGGTCTGAGGGAGGAGGATCTGGGCTCCTGGGTCTGAGGGAGGAGGAGGGCTGGGCTCCTGGGTCTGAGGGAGGAGGAGGGCTGGGGGCCTGGGCTCCTGGGTCTGAGGGAGGAGGAGGGCTGGGGGCCTGGGCTCCTGGGTCTGAGGGAGGAGGCTGGGGGCCTGGGTCTGAGGGAGGAGGCCTGGGGGCTGGGCTGTCGGAATTCCCTCTGGTCCGGGCCCAGGGGAAGCCTCACGCTCGCTCGCTGTGAGCCCTGCCTTAGGCCTGCAGAGGGTTTGCCTCCCGGTCTCCCTCAGCCTTGGGGCCCGGCCTCCGGGAAGGGGGGGGGGGGGTTACAATGTGTTTTGTCCCCTCTGTCCTGGGACCAGAGCCCAGACTCCAGGCCGGTCTAAGTTTGGAAGGGGGAGGGGGGGCCGCAGGTCAGAGGGGGTGAGGGAGGGGTGTGGGGGGGGGACGGGATGTCTCTGAGGGATGTCTCAGGCTGTCACACACACCCCTGTCCCGGGCCCAGGAACAGGGAGGGACAAAAGGCTCGGGGAGAGAGACAGACAGACAGACAGGCAGACAGACAGGCAGGCAGGCAGGAACAGAGACAGGAGGAGAGGGACGGAGAGGCTCTGTGGAGAGGCCACAGGGACGCCAGCCTGAGGGGAAACCAGAGAAAGGGAGAGAGAGAAAGGAAGGGGAGGGAGAGCCAGGCCGAGTGGGGGCCGCCCTGTCACCGACGGTGGCGACAGCAGTGGAGACAGCGTGGGGACGGAGAGAGGGGCCAGGGCCCGGCAGAGTCAGGACAGGGAGTCCTGTAACCCCTGAGACCCGAGAGAGCCGGGCCGGGGCCGGACAGAGGCAGGGAGGTGAGGGAGGGGAGGGAGAGGCGAGAAGGAGTGAAAGACGTCAGCAGAGCGGGACCCGCGGGCGCTGCAGGCTAAAAGGGAGGAGAGGGCTGAGGGAGGCAGCCGGCGTCCGAGCGGTCCCCCGGGGGCCGCGGCGCGGAGGGGGGCGGGCAGAGCCTCGGTCTCTCCCCCCCTAGGCCCCGGCCCGGTGGGGCGCAGCGGGCGTGAGGGGGCCGGTCGCCTGTCGGGGAGCCTAGACCAGGGTGAGCCCAAGGGCCTGCTGGCACCCGGCGGCCCCAAGATGGAGGTCAGGGACCCCGAGGACCAGGAGGATGGGGACTCAGAGGTGAGAGACATTCAGAGGTGAGAGACGTTACACAAGGGAGGAAGAGAGAGAGAGAGGCAGAGAGAGAGAGAGAGAGAAATAGAGAGAGAGAGAGAGAGAGAGAGAGAGAGAGAGAGAGGCAGAGAGAGGCAGATGCAGCGAGGAAGGGAGTCAGAGAGAGAAGGGGCGGCGGAGGAGGGACGGAGAAGGAGAGAAGAGCCGGGGAAATGGAGAAGCATCAGAGACTCCGAAGAATACAAACCCAAGGACACACAGCGAGACCCAGGCCCCAGAGCTAGGCGCTCAGGAGCAAAGACTGGGAGCACAGGGAGAGAGAGAGAGAGAGGAAGACACGGGTGCAGAAAGATGGATGGAAGTGGGAGAGAGAGAGAGAGAGAGATGCAGAACGATGGATGGAAGGAGGGAGGGGCCATGTTGTGAGGGTGAAGGCGCAGCCCCACTGGTAGGAAGGAAGGAAGGCAGGCAGGCTTCTTGGGGCTCCCCCAGAAGGCAGTGGGTGGGGTCCCCCCGAGACAATCACCCCTAACCTTGCCAGGACACAAAAACAGGTGGCCCCGAGGCCGGGTGAGTCACCGTGACTCATCCTCCTTTCTGGGGACGGTGACCCCACCCACCCCACCCCCCGACCCCCCACCTCAGCCCCGGGCGCCGGCCGCCAATCTCCTCTCCGCTCTCCCTGGGTGGGTCCCGGGCTCACCGCTCCCCCCCCGCCCCCACCCGTGTCCCTCGCCGCAGGAAGACACGGCCACGGCCCTCCAGCGGCTGGTGGAGCTGACCGCCGCCAGGGTGACCCCCGTGAGGAGTCTGCGCGCCCAGTTCCGCCTCATCCGAAAGCTTGGCTTCGGCTCCTACGGCCAAGTGCTCCTCGCCCGGCCTCGCCAAGGGGGTGAGTTCGGCCACCCCCCCCAATTCCCCGCCCCCCCCCCCCCCCCAGTGTAAGGTTTCTCAGAAGCTCCAGAGACGGGGACCATCCCGGGGAGGGGAGTTGGGGACCCTTCTTAAAGAGGATTTCTTTATTCATTCTTTATTCATTCTTTTTCTTTTTTAAAAAAATTTTTATTGATTTTTCCACAGAGAGGAAGGGAGAGGGAGAGAGAGCCAGACACGTCGACGAGAGAGAAACATCCACCAGCCGCCTCCTGCATAACCCCCACCGGGGATGTGCCCGCAACTAAGGTACATGCCCCTGACCGGAATCGAACCCGGGACCTTTCAGTCCGCGGGCCGACGCTCTATTCACTGAGCCACACCGGTTTCAGCTGGGGGGACCCTTCTTCGTCAGGGCTCCCCGAGAGTGAAGGACTCTGTGACCTTCTGAGGAGCAGAGCCGGCCCAGAGAGGGTGAGGAACTGGCCTGAGGTCACACAGCACCGGTCGGCGCGCCCTGAATCCCCCTCTTGCCCTCCTCTTCCCGCCCGGCAGGCCCGGCGGTGGCTCTGAAGCTCCTCCGCCGGGATGTGGTCCCCAGAGCCTCCTTCCTGCGGGAGTTCTGCGTGGGCCGCTGCGTCTCCTCGCACCCGGGCTTGCTGCAGACGCTGGCGGGACCCCTCGAGAGCCCCCGGCACTTCGCCTTCACCCAGGAGTACGCGCCCCACGGGGACCTCAGCGGGATGCTGCAGGAGCGGGTGAGGCAGGCCAGGCTGCTGGCCCACACAGGTGCCCCTCGGTCCCACACCCCAAGGCCCCCTCCAGCCCCGAGTCCCCCCCCCCCGTCAGCGCCCCCCTCCCCTCCACCCCCAGCCCCCCGACGGCCTCCAGATTCCCCATTCTCAGTGCACTTTCATGCCAGACCCCAACCCGAATGCATCCCAACGCAAGCTGGTGGGCCGGGAGCTGGGTGGGGTTGGGGCCGAGGTTGGGGTGGGGCTGAGGAAGGCGGTGGGGGCGGAGACCCAGCTGGGAGTCCGGCGGGCACTGGGGCTGGGAGTGTGGGCCGTGTGGAGTGGGTGGGCTGGGTTTGGGGCTGTTTGTGGATTGGCGGTGGGCTTGGGGAAGAGGGTGGGCGGGGTGGGAACGTGAGGCAGAGGGTGTGCATGCAGATGGGGTCGGGGTCGGGCTGTAGGGGGGGGGTTTCCTCTAGGAAGGAGGCGAGGTCCGACTGAGTGCATGAGCTTCTAGGGGGACTGGAGCATGGTGGTTAAGGTGGGACCATCTCTTTGGGAATCGGCTTTAGGTTTGAGATAGGGTTGGGAAGAAGGAAGGAAGGAAGGAAGGAAGGAAGGAAGGAAGGAAGGAAGGAAGGGAGGGAGGGAGGGAGGGAGGGAGGGAGGAAAGGTGGATGGAAGGAAGAAAGATGGAAGAATAGATAGAAGGATGGAAGGGTAGGTGGAAGCAAGGATGGGTGGATGGATGGGTGGATGATGGATTGATGGAAGGATGGAAGGGTAGGTGAAGGGAAGGATGGATGGATAGATAGATGGGTGGATGGATGGATGGAAGAAAGGATGAATGGAAGAAGGAGGAGGAGGAGGAGGAGGAGGAGAAGGAGGAGGAGGAGGAGGAGAAGGAGGAGGAGAAGGAGGAGGAGGAGGAGAAGGAGGAGGAGAAGGAGAAGGAGGAGGAGAAAAAGGAGGAGGTGGAGATGGAGAAGGAGGAGGAGAAGGAGGAGGAGGAGGAGAAGGAGGAGGAGGAGAAGGAGAAGGAGGAGAAGGAGGAGGAGAAGGAGGAGGAGAAGGAGGAGGAGGAGGAGAAGGAGGAGGAGGAGAAGGAGAAACAGAAGGAGGAGGAGAAGGAGGAGGAGGAGAAAAAGGAGGAGGTGGAGATGGAGAAGGAGGAGAAGGAGGAGGAGAAGGAGGAGGAGGAGAAGGAGAAGCAGAAGGAGGAGGAGAAGGAGGAGGAGGAGGAGAAAAAGGAGGAGGTGGAGATGGAGAAGGAGGAGAAGGAGGAGGAGAAGGAGGAGGAGAAGGAGGAGGAGGAGAAGCAGAAGGAGGAGGAGGAGGAGCAGGAGGAGAAGGAGGAGGAGGAGGAGCAGGAGGAGAAGGAGGAGGAGGAGGAGCAGGAGGAGAAGAGGAGGAGGAGGAGAAGGAGGAGAAGGAGGAGGAGGAGAAGGAGGAGGAGGAGAAGGAGGAGGCAAGGCCCCCTGACCTTGCCCATCTCCCCTTGCCCCCAGGGCCTCCCCGAGCTGCTGGTGAAGCGGGTGATGGCGCAGCTGGCCGGCGCCCTGGACTTCCTGCACAGCCGCGGGCTGGTGCACGCCGACGTGAAGCCGGACAACGTGCTGGTGTTCGACGCCGCCTGCAGCCGCGTGGCCCTCGGGGACCTGGGCCTGACCCGGCCCGAGGGCAGCCCGGCCCCTGCGCCCCCCGGGCCGCTGCCCTCCGCCCCGCCTGAGCTCTGCCTCCTGCTGCCCCCCGACGCCCTGCCCCTGCGGCCCTCGCTGGACGCCTGGGGCCTCGGGGTGCTGCTCTTCTGCGCCGCCACCGCCTCCTTCCCCTGGGACGTGGCCCTGGCCCCGGACCCCGGGTTCGAGGCCTTCGCCGGCTGGCTGACCACCCGGCCCCTGCCGCCCCGGCCGCCCCGCCCTGGGACCGGTTCGCGCCCCCGGCTCTGGCCCTGCTCCGGGGCCTGCTGGACCTGGACCCCGAGGCCAGGAGCCCCCGCTAGCTGTGCTGGACTTCCTGGGGGACGACTGGGGGCTGGAGGGGGGCCGAGGGGGGCCCGGAGGCTCGGGGAGCACATCCGGGGAGGATGGGGAGGACGGGGAGGAGGAGGAGGGGGGTTCGAGCTTGGAGGAGTGGACGGAGGAGGAGGAGGAGGGGGAGGAGGGGGAGGGAGACCCGGGTGGCGAGAGGATGGGGACAGATGGGGGAACTCCCGGGCCAGGTGACTGAGACAGGTGGCCGGGCCCGGAGCCAGAGGCCCCGCCCGCGGCCTCTGCTGCCACCTGGATGGACAGACAGCTGTTCCCCAAGGACAGACGCAGCCCGTTGGCTCCCTCCCTTCCGCAGGCCAGACACGGCTGCACTGTTCCCACACTGCCCTGCACATGAGGACCCGGGGAGCCCAGGCCCCCAGCCCTCCTCCCTCAGACCCAGGAGCCCAGGCCCCCAGCCTCCTCCCTCAGACCCAGGAGCCCAGGCCCCCAGCCCTCCTCCCTCAGACCCAGGAGCCCAGGCCCCCAGCCTCCTCCCTCAGACCCAGGAGCCCAGGCCCCCAGCCCTCCTCCCTCAGACCCAGGAGCCCAGGCCCCCAGCCTCCTCCCTCAGACCCAGGAGCCCTGTCCCCAGCCCTCCTCCCTCAGACCCAGGAGCCCTGTCCCCAGCCCTCCTCCCTCAGACCCAGGCCCCCAGCCCCTCCTCCCTCAGATCCAGGAGCCCAGGCCCCCAGCCCTCCTCCTCCCTCAGATCCAGGCCCCCAGCCCTCCTCCCTCAGACCCAGGAGCCCAGGCCCCCAGCCCTCCTCCTCCCTCAGATCCAGGCCCCCAGCCCTCCTCCCTCAGACCCAGGAGCCCAGGCCTCGGTCCCTCCAGTCCTGCCTCCGCTGGGGGCCATGTCCCAGTGGCCACCCAGGGTCAGCAGGGGAACTGTGCGTCCTCTCGGGACTCTGTCCCATGTGCTTTCTGGGATTTTAAGAGTGGCTGAGTGTCGACCCAGGAACCAGGAGGTCCCGGTTCGATTCCCGGTCAGGGCACAGGCCCGGGTGGCAGGCTGGATCCCCCAGTGCGGGCGTGCAGGAGGCAGCCGCTCCGTGATTCCCTCTGCTCGTTGATGTTTCTCTCTCTCCCCCTCTCCCTTCCACCCTGAAATCAATAAAAATAACAGACTTTGAAAAAGAGTGGGTTTCTGCCGAAACCGGTTTGGCTCAGTGGTAGAGCGTTGGTCTGCGGACTGAAGGGTCCCGGGTTCGATTCCGGTCAAGGGCATGTACCTAGGTTGCGGGCACATCCCCAGTGGGGGGTGTGCAGGAGGCAGCTGGTTGATGATTCTCTCTCATCGACATTTCTAGCTCTCTATCCCTCTCCCTTCCTCTCTGTAAAATATCAATAAAATATATTTTTTAAAAAGAAAAAGAAAAAAAAAAGAAAAAGAGCGGGTTTCACTCTGCACAGCCAGATGGTGTCCTGGGGCAGCAGGGGTCGCTGGGGGAGATGCCAGGGGCCATGGGGGGGGGGGTACCGTGTTTGTCCGTGAATCTCTGAGCTGAGCCAGGGGGGCCCCTGGGCGAGGGGAAGGAGGAGGGGGAGGGGGGCCCAGGTGGCGTGAGGATGGGGACAGATGGGGGAACTCCCGGAGGGCTCAGCACCATCTCTGCATCCGTTCCAAAAAAAAAACAAAAGACAAAAACCTAACGTTATCCCAAAACAGAGGTTTGTTCTGAGAGAGCTGCGTTCGCATCTGCCCTCTCGCTGTCGGCCGGAGGGCGGGGGCCCGGTCGGGCACGCTGTCCTCCCCGGGACCCGGGCCCCTGCCCACCGCCCAGTTGTCCGCCACCTGCTGCCCCTCGGGCCCAAGTCTGAGCTCATCCCTCGCGGCATCGCTCTGGAATCCGTTGTCTCATCCTCTCCCCCGGGACCCCGGGGTCCTGTCCCCGGGGCACCCCCCCCAGCCCTGGTGTCTGACCGGCCAGCGGCCGCGGACCGGCAGCTGGGGTCACCGCAGGGGACGCACGGAGACGTGACGTCACCCCCTGCAGGTGCTCCCGGTCCTGGGTCCCAGGGAGGAGGGGCTGGGGGACCCCCTGGGTCTGAGGGAGGAGGGCTGGGGGACCCCCTGGGTTTGAGGGAGGAAGGGCTGGGAGACCCCCTGGGTCTGAGGGAGGAGGGTGGGGGCCTGGGCTCCTGGGTCTGGGGAGGAGGCTGGGGGCCTGGGCTCCTGAGTCTGAGGGAGGAGGAGGGCTGGGGGCCTGGACTCCTGGGTCTGAGGGAGGAGGGCTGGGGGCCTGGGCTCCTGGGTCTGAGGGAGGAGGGCTGGGGGCCTGGGCTCCTGGGTCTGAGGGAGGAGGGCTGGGGGCCTGGGCTCTTGGGTCCGAGGGAGGAGGCTGGGGCCATGGGTCTGAGGGAGGATGCACTGTGCTCCTGGGTGTGGGGCATTTGTCCCTCCACAGCCAGTTCTGGGAGTCAACACATGAGGTCGCTCCATCCCTAGTGGGGCCGAGGGGGCGGGGCCGAGGGCGGGGCTTAGGCCTAGGTGGGGGCGGGGTCTCCTGGGCAGGCCTGCGCTGGCCGGGGTTGTAAGCGCTGCACACTGACCACAGCGGGCAGCCCCAGGGTCAGGCCAGCCTTGGAGAAGGTGAGGTCCGGAGTCGGGGCCCAGGTCAGCGGGAGGCATGCGGGAAAGGGCCCGAGGCGGGTGGCCCCTGAGGGGGAGGCCGGGCTGTTGGCCGGGGTCCCCGGTCCCCAAAGGAGAGCCGGACTGGACCTTGGGGCTGTGGAGTGGACGAGTGTTAGGGACAGAGTCTGGGGTCCCAAGACGTGTGAGATCTATGGGTTCCAGTAGAGATGGGACCGGGGGCCTGGGCTCCTGGGTCTGAGGGAGGAGGGCTAGGGGCCTGGGCTCCTGGGTCTGAGGGAGGAGGGCTGGGGGACCCCCTGGGTCTGAGGGAGGAGGCTGGGGGCCTGGGCTCCTGAGTCTGAGGGAGGAGGGTGGAGGCCTGGGCTCCTGGGTCTGAGGGAGGAGGAGGCTGGGGGCCTGGGCTCCTGGGTCTGAGGGAGGAGGCTGGGGGCCTGGGCTCCTGGGTCTGAGGGAGGAGGAGGGCTGGGGGCCTGGACTCCTGGGTCTGAGGGAGGAGGGCTGGGGGACCCCCTGGGTTTGAGGGAGGAGGGCTGGGGGCCTGGGCTCTTGGGTCTGAGGGAGGAGGGCTGGGGCCTGGGCTCCTGGGTCTGAGGGAGGAGGAGGCTGGGGGCCTGGGCTCCTGGGTCTGAGGGAGGAGGGCTGGGGGCCTGGGCTTCTGGGTCTGAAGGAGGAGGCTGGGGGGCCTGGGCTCCTGGGTCTGAAGGAGGAGGGCTGGGGCCTGGGCTCCTGGGTCTGAGGGAGGAGGGCTGGGGGCCTGGGCTCCTGGGTCCGGGGGAGGAGGCTGGGGCTGTAACAGGGGGACCCCAGCCCTCTGAGGCTCTGGGCTGTTCCCCCGTCCTCCCTCGCATGCGCCCTGAGCCGCGGCCCCCAGGGGCTGGGAGCACCTGTTGGCTCACCCACCGCCAGCGCCCAATCTGTTTGCTTTGGAAACAAGATGGGGGCGTCTCGAGTTATCTGGTTCGTCTTTCACCCGTGGGCCCTGGGTGACTGGGGGGGGGGGGTGGCGGACGGGACACCTGTGACCTTAGACTTACCCTCGCCCCAACTGGCCACGGCGTTCCGGCTCCCCAAGCCGCCGCTGATGAGGGAGACTGAGTCACGGTGGGGAGGGCCCACGGGTCCGAGCCTCCCCCCTCGGACCCGGCCGGGCCCTGGCTCAGCCTGTGCTCTGGCCGCAGACATGCCGGGGAAGGCGTCGGATGAGGAGCAGGCGGAGGCGGAGGTGGGGGCCCCCGTGGACGGCGCGGAGGCCCCGCCGGAGCTGGGGGGGCTCACGCTGGAGGAGCTGCGGCAGGGCCAGGAGGCGGCCGTGGCCCTGGAGGACATGATGGCGCTGAGCGCCCAGACCCTGGTCCGGGCCGAGGTGGACGAGCTGTACCAGCAGGTGCGGCCCCTGGGCCAGGGCCGCTTCGGCCGCGTCCTGCTGGTCACCCACCGGCAGAAAGGTAGGGCAGGGGACGGGGTGGGGGGGGTGAGGGATGGGGGGCCGGGGGGGGTGAGGGATGGGGGCTGGGGATGGAGGTGGGTGGATTGGGGGGGGGACGGAGGCGGGGGGAGGCCAGCTGGTGGGAACTGGCGTCCGTGCCCTCCAGGCCGTGTGCTGGGGGAAGTCACGGTGAGCGTGGCCGGCTGTGGTTGCCGGGACAACGGGGTGCAGAGCGGCGCCCCCTGGGGCCCCGCTGCAGCCCGCTTATCGGTCACCGTGGGGACGGTTCGGCCGGCTGTGCGCCAGGCACCCAGCAATCTGCTGTATTTCCGCCCAGCGTGTGTGCACGGACACACAGACACACACAAACACACACACAGAGGCACACACTGGCATAGGCATACACACACACACCGGCACAGGCATACATGCACACACACACACACTGAGGCATACACACACAAGAGGCATACACACACACACACCGGCACAGGCATACATGCACACACACACACACACACAGAGGCATACACACACAAGAGGCATACACACACACACACCGGCACAGGCATACATACACACACAGAGGCATACACACACAGGCACACACAATCGCAGAGGCATACACACACAGACACACACAATCACAGAGGCATACACACACAGAGGCATACACACACACACAGAGGCATAGACACATACACACAGAGGCATAGACACATACACACAGAGGCATACACACACACGTACACATATATGCACGCACGCACACCCCACGGAGCAGGGCACTGGACGGCGCTCGGAGTCCACGTCAGGTGGGACACCCCCCTGGAGCTCCCCCAGGGCCTCAGCCCATCTGGGCGGCGCGGGGACCCAGGCGGGGAGGAAGGGAGAGGGAAACATCCACAATGAGAGGGAACCGCTGACCGGCTGCCTCCCGCACGCCCCACCTGGGGATGGAGCCCGCAGCCCGGGCCTGGGCCCTGACCGGGAGCCAAACCGGGGACCCTTCAGCCCGCAGGCCGGCGCTCTGTCCACTGGGCCGCACGGGCCAGGGCAGGGTGTCTTATTTCCTGGGGACACCCTGTCTTCTCCCCAGGCCTGGGGACTGGGAGTCCGGGGTCCCGGGGTCAGCCGGGCCGTCCCTCCTGGGCCTGTGACCGCCCCCCACTCCTGTGTCCTCACGTGGCCGCCCCTGTGTGTGTGTCTGTCTGTGTCTGAATGTCCTCCGATCAGACCAGGGAGCACCCCACGCCCTTTTCTCACCCCTCCAAGGACCCCATCTCCCAAGGCAGCCGCTTTCTGCCACGGTGGGGGTGGGGGGGGAGGCCGGGGCCGTGAGCACAGGAATGGGGAGGGGACAGAATCTGGCCCGGAGGAAGGAGAAAGGCAGACCCAGAGCCCGTCACTGCGGAGCTGGAGGCGGGAGCGGGGAGGCTGATGGAGGCCGCCTGTCCGGGGGATGCAGGGAGCCTGCCGGGCCCCTGCGGAGGCCGCTGGGGAGACCCCGGGGGCGCCTGGCCCGGGCGGGGCTGGGGGGGCGCTCTCAGGGCTGCAGGAGGGCGCACAGCTGGGGAGGGAGGCGGAGGCGGGCGGCCGCGGAGGGGAGGCGGGACCTGCTGCCCCGGGCAGCTCCCAGAGGGCGCGCTGGGCCTGGCAGGTGGCACCCCTAAAACGGGAGAGAGAGGAATGTGGCCTGGAGAGCTCGCGTTCTGGGGGGCCGATCCCAGGCGGGATGGGGTTCCTGGAAATTCCTTAGTGGGATCTGATGCCCAGCGCGCGGCTTCTGGGGTTGGGGGAGGGGGCTGTTGCTGGAGCCGGGGCCCCCCTGGGCCCCAAAGGTTCTGAGTTCAGTTTTCGTGGAGTCCCTTCCGTGGCTCCAAGTCCGCAGACTTGAGGAGAGCTGAGCGGAAACGCTCAGAATGCTGCTGTATTTTTTTAAAGCATATTTAAAAATACATTTTATTGATTTTTACAGAGAGGAAGGGAGAGGGAGAGAGAGCTAGAAACATGGATGGGAGAGAAACATCCATCAGCCGCCTCCTGCACACACCCACGCCGGGGATGTGCCCGCAACCCAGGTACATGTCCTTGACCGGAATCGAACCTGGGACCCTTCAGTCCATAGGCGGACGCTCAATCCACTGAGCCAACCAGCTGGGGCTGCTGTTGTATATATATATTTTAATATGTTTTGATTGATTTCAGAGAGGAAGGGGGAGGAAGAGAGAGAGAAACATCCATGATGAGAGAGAATCATGGATCGGCTGCCTCTTGCATGCCCTCTACTGGGGATGGAGCCCACAACCCTGACCTGTGTGTGCCCTTGGCCGGAATTGAACCCGGGACCCTTCAGTCCGCAGGCCGAGGCTCTACCCACTGACCAACACTGGCCAGGCAATGCTTTGGTGTTGTTACTGTCCGGCGGGTGTGTGTGTGGGCGCAGGGGTGGGGGGCTTGCTGGGAGGCAGACTGGAGCGGGTGGAGGTGGCTGCCCGGCTCGGACCCTCCGCCCTCCGCCCCGCCCAGGCACGCCGCTGGCCCTGAAGCAGCTGCCCAAGGCCTCTACGTCGCTGCGGGGCTTCCTGTACGAGTTCTGCGTGGGCCTGTCGCTGGGCGCGCACCCCGGCGTGGTGGCCGCCTACGGCATCGGCATCGAGTCCGCCGACTCCTACAGCTTCCTGATGGAGCCCGTGCTGCACGGCGACCTCATCCGCCTCATCCGGCCCAAGGTGGGCGCCCTCAGCCCGGGCCGGGCGCTGCTGCTGCTGCCCCCCCCCCGCCCCCCCGCCTCTGGCCGGCCCGGGCCTCACAGGGCCACCTGCACCCTCAGACTGGCCCGCCCACCAGTCCCCGCGGGCCACACCAGAGCGGCCCTCACCGGTCCTCATGGGGTCACACTGGGTTCCATGGGGCCACACTGGGTTCCATGGGGCCACACTGGGTTCCATGGGCTCACACTGAGTTCCATGGGCTCACACTGAGTTCCATGGGGTCACACTGGGGCTCATGGGCTCACACTGGGTTCCATGGGGTCACACTGGGTTCCATGGGGTCACACTGGGGTTCATGGGCTCACACTGGGTCTCCCTGGTCCTCACCTAGTTGAGGTTCTTGGTTCTCCTGGGCCTCCTCCCTGGGGGGGAGGGGGAGAGAACCTGAATGCCCCAGTCCCCTTCCCTCTACCAGAGGGACAGCGGCCTGACCCCGCCCCTGTCCCAGCCCCGCCTCTGAACCCGCCCTTTCCCGCCTCTGACCCCGCCCTTTCCCCACCTCTGAACCCGCCCTTTCCCGCCTCTGACCCCTCCTTTTCCCGCCTCTGACCCGCCCTTTCCCGCCTCTAAACCCGCCCTTTTCCACCTCTCCCCACCCTTTCCCGCCTCTGACCCCGCCCTTTCCCTCCTCTGAACCCGCCCTTTCCCGCCTCTGAACCCGCCCTTTCCCGCCTCTGAACCCGCCCCCACACCTGAACCCGCCCTTTCCCCCTCTGACCCCGCCCTTTCCCTCCTCTGACCCCGCCCTTTCCCTCCTCTGAACCCGCCCTTTCCCTCCTCTGAACCCGCCCTTTCCCTCCTCTGAACCCGCCCTTTCCCGCCTCTGAACCCGCCCTTTCCCGCCTCTGAACCCGCCCTTTCCCCACCTCTGAACCCGCCCTTTCCCGCCTCTGAACCCGCCCTTTCCCGCCTCTGAACCCGCCCTTTCCCGCCTCTGAACCCGCCATTTCCCTGCCTCTGGCTCCGCCCCCACCTCTGACCCCGCCCTTTCCCGCCTCTGAACCCGCCGTTTCCCGCCTCTGAACCCGCCCCCGCCTCCGAACCGGCCCTTTCCCGCCTCTGACCCCGCCCTTTCCTGCCTCTGAACCCGCCATTCCCCTTGTCTCTGGCTCCGCCCCGCCTCTGGCTCCGCCCTTTCCCGCCTCTGACCCCGCCCTTTCCCCGCCTCTGAACCCGCCCTTTCCCGCCTCTGACCCCGCCCTTTCCCTGCCTCTGGCTCCGCCCCCGCCTCTGAACCCGCCCTTTCCCGCCTCTGACCCCGCCCCCGACTCTGAACCCGCCCTTTCCCGCCTCTGACCCCGCCCTTTCCCGCCTCTGAACCCGCCCCCACCTCTGACCCCACCCTTTCCCGCCTCTGAACCCGCCCTTTCCCTGCCTCTGACCCCGCCCTTTCCCTGCCTCTGACCCGCCCTTTCCCACCTCCGAACCCGCCCTTTCCCGCCTCTGAACCCGCCCTTTCCCGCCTCTGACCCCGCCCTTTCCCGCCTCTGAACCCGCCCTTTCCCCGCCTCTGAACCCGCCCTTTCCCGCCTCTGAACCCGCCCTTTCCCGCCTCTGAACCCGCCCTTTCCCGCCTCTGACCCCGCCCTTTCCCCGCCTCTGAACCCGCCCTTTCCCGCCTCTGACCCCGCCCTTTCCCCACCTCTGACCCCGCCCTTTCCCTCCTCTGACCCCGCCCTTTCCCCGCCTCTGAACCCGCCCTTTCCCTGCCTCTGACCCCGCCCTTTCCCGCCTCCGAACCCGCCCTTTCCCCCTCTGACCCCGCCCTTTCCCTGCCTCTGACTCCGCCCCGCCTCTGGCCCCGCCCCTTCTGACCTTGCCCCGCCCCCGCCTTCGCCCAGCCCCTGACCTCGCCGCCTGCCCGCAGGTGGGGCTCCCGCAGCCCGCGGCCCAGCGCTGCGCGGCGCAGCTGGCCTCGGCGCTGGAGCACATCCACGCGCGCGGCCTCGTGTACCGGGACGTGAAGCCCGAGAACGTGCTGGTGCGCGACCCGGGCTGCCGGCGGGTGCAGCTGGCCGACTTCGGCCACACGCGGCCGCGGGGCACGCTGCTGCGCCTGCGCGGGCCGCCGCTGCCCTACACGGCGCCCGAGCTGTGCGCGCCGCCGCCGCTGCCCGAGGGGCTGCCGCTGCAGCCGGCGCTGGACGCCTGGGCGCTGGGCGTGCTGCTCTTCTGCCTGCTCACCGGCTACTTCCCCTGGGACCAGCCGCGCGCCGACGCCGACCCCTTCTTCGAGGACTTCCTGGCCTGGCAGGCCTCGCGCCAGCCCGCCGACCGGCCGCAGCCCTGGGCCGGCCTGGCACCCGCGGCCGACGCCCTGCTGTGGGGGCTGCTGGACCCCGAGCCGCGGGGGCGGAGCCCCGTGAGCTCCGTGCACGCCTACCTGGGCCGGCCCTGGAGGCAGCGGGCCGGGGAGGACGAGGCGCTGGGGGACGGGGAGGAGGGGGGCGGAGAGTGAGGGGCAGCCTGGCTTCCCCCCCCCCCCCATTGGCCCTGGAGACCCAGGGGAACCCGGTCCCACACCCCTTCTCCTGCGGGGTCTCCGGCTCCCTGTGCGCATGCGCGCACCTGCCTCCATCCACCCCAGGGCCTTTGCACTTGCTGCCTCCTCTGCCTGCGGTGCTCGCGGCTCCTCCCCTCGCTTCCTGGGGACTTGCAAATGCTTGCACCTGGGTCCTGGGCTCTCCCCGCCCCCAGGGGCCCCAGCCTGGCGTCACCACCCCGCTGCGCTCTGTGGCACCCAGTCCCCGCCAGCTGCCCCGTGTGCCCTGCTGGGGCCTGAGCTCCTGGAGGCGGGTCCGGCCTGTCCTGGGCTCCGAGTGTCCCACGCAGCCCCAGCCGGGGGCGCAGAGGCCTGTGCAATGAGGGGGCCCCTGCGGCTTTGCCCCGCCTCCCCTCCTCCCTCTGCTGGGGTGGGGGGGCTCTTGGCGGGGTGTCTTGTCCTCGCACCCCAGCCCCTCCCTGCAAATAAAGTCCTCCTGACCCCTCCCCTCCGTGTGGCTGTTGGTCTGTCAGCTCAGGGGAGGGAAGGACACTGCGCGCGCGCGTGTGTGTGTGTGTGTGTGTGTGTGTGTGCTCAAACAGGAGAGAGCATGTGCAGCAGGGAGAGTGGGGAAGAGAGAGAGATAGACAGAGACAGAAAGAGACAGACAGGCCCTAGCCAGTGTAGCTCAGTGGATGGAGTGTCGGCCTGCAGACTGAAGGGTCCCAGGTTCGATTCCAAGGGCAGACGCCCACAGCCGGTGTGAGGGGCTCTGGGTGCGGGGTCTCCGGGCCTGTTCCTGCGTGCCCGTCCGTGTGTGGAAGGAGGCGGATTCCGGGAGCTCGTGGGTGCCCGCTGTGGGTGCCCGCTGTGGGCGACAGGAGAGGGAGGGGCTGGAGCGGGTATTCCCACGTACCTGCGTGTGCCCAGACCCTTAGCCTGTGTGTGTGTGTGTGTGTATGTGTGTGTGTGACCATGTGTGTGTCTGTGTCTGTGTGTGTGACCATATGTGTGTCTGTGTGAGTGTGTGTCTGTGTGTGTGTATGTATGAGTGTGTGTGTCTCTGTGTGTGTGTGTCTGTGTGTGTGTCTGTGTGTGTCTGTGTGAGTGTGTGTGCCTGTGTGTGTGTGTGTGTATGTATGAGTGTGTGTGTGTCTCTGTGTGTGTGTGTCTGTGTGTGTGTGTCTCTGTGTGAGTGTGTGTGTTGGGGAGAGGGGTCAGGGAGGGGGGTCAGCGGGCCGGCGCCACCGCCCGTCACCAGCTGGGCCCCTGCCCCTTCACACCTCCCCTCGCACCAGCCCCCTTGGCAGCCGCGCTGTTTGCAAACACTCTGTCTTCCTCTCCGCGCCCTCCTTGGCCGCCAGCCCAGCGCGAGGCTACAACTCGAGCTGGATCCGGTGTCACTCCCTCCTGGCCCGGCCCCACACCCGGTGCCCCTGCTGTGCCCACGAGGCATCGCCTAGGGGGGTGACAGTGTGTGTGTGTGGGGTGAGTGACCCCAAGGGCCCTTTGAACTCAGGTTCAATTCCGAGGACTGGGGACTCGGGCCCCTGTCTGGGGCAACCCCGGTGAGCTTCCTGGAGGAGGGGGTATGGGCGTGCATGGCGGAGGGGCATGGTCGGGGCCTCCTGCCGCCTTATCCATGAATCTGAAATGGATCCGAAATAGCCTGAGCCAGTGGGCCAAGAATGTGTCCCCGGGAGAGCCAGCGGCGCCGGGCAGCGCGGGCAGGCGAGGCGGGCGGAGGGGTGCGAGGGCAGGAGGGCAGGGGGCAGAGGTGGCGGCAGACGGTGTTAATTGGTAGCAGCAGCTGAGGCTTAACTGGGAGGTGACAATGACAGGGGTGGCCCGGGGCAGGGGAGGACAGGAGGCCCAGGGGGACTGGGGGGACTGGGGGGGCACGCTGATTAAATATTCGCTAATTCAGTGACACCCTGGACTCTTGATGTAATACTCAGCTTCCAGGCAGGCGGGAGGGCTCGGGCCCTCAGAGCCGCCGAGCCTGGGGGGAGAATCACTTACTGGCCGCCTCCTGCACACCCTCTACTGGGGACCGAGCTGAAAATCCGGGCATGTGCCCTTGACCGGAATTGAACCCGGGACCCTTCAATCTAGAGGTTGACGCTCTAGCCACGGAGCCAAACCAGCCAGGGTGAAATGTAGGGGTTTTTTTTTGTGTGTGTGTGTGTGTGTGTGTGTGTGTGTGTGTGTGTGTGTGTTTTTAAAGAACTTGTCCATTGACTTTTTAAAAATAACATTTCTTTATTGATTTCAGGGAGGAAGGGAGAGGGAGAGAGAGATGGATACATCAGCGAGGAGGAAGAATCATTGATCAGCCGCCTCCCGCACGCCCCCCACTGGGGATCGAGCCCACAACCCAGGCTCGTGCCCTTGACCGAAAAGCAAACCTGGAACCCTTCAGTCTGCAGGCCCACGCTCTATCCACGGAGCAACCCAGCCAGAGCAACATGTAGGGTTTCTTAATTAAAAAAACAAAGCCACGTGTGTCCCAGGGGAAGCAGTGGGACCCGGGGGGAGGGGCGGTGTGAACCAGAGGAGGAGCAGATTCTATGGATTCTATTCGTGTGGTCCTGAGATAGTCACCATAAAACAAGCAGACTGTCAAATGACAGCGGGGAGGGGAAGGAGACCTGGGGGAGATAAGAGATCAACCGAAGGACTGGTATGCATGAATATAAGTACAACCAACGAACACAGAACTCTGGGGAGGGAGGGCATGAATGGGAGGTGGGGGGAATGGTAAGCTATGTACACAAATAATACCTTATTAAATAAAAAATAAATAAAAATAAAAAGGGGGGGAACAAAACAAAAAACAAAGCCAGCCCAGCCGGTGTGGCTCGGTGGAACCGGGAGGTCACGGTTGGGTTTGCGGTCAGGGTACATGCCCCGGGTCCCCAGTAGGGGGCCTGCAGGAGGTGGCCGGTAAGTGATTCTCTCATCGACGTTTCTCTCTCCCTCTCCCTTCTTCTCCTAAATGAATAAAAAATGAAAAGATAAAAAATGTTTTCCTTCTCCCTTCTCTGTCTCTCCCCTGTCTCCTCCCTTTCTGTCTCTGTCTGTCTGTCTCTCTCCGTCTCTCTCTATCTCTGTGTGTCTCTGTCTCTCTCCATCTCTGTATCAGTCTATCTCTCTGCGTCTCTCCGTCTCTCTCTCTCTCTCCATCTCTGTTTTTCTGTCTTACTCTGTCTCTATGTCTCTGTCTTTCTGTCTCTCTCCATCTGTCTCTTTCTCTCTCTGTGTATCTCTGTCTCTCTCTCCGTCACTGTCTCTCTGTGTCTCTCTGCATCTCTCTCCCTGTCCCTGTCTTTCTCTGTCTCTCTGTCTGTCTCTCTCTGTCTCTTTCTTACTCTGTCTCTCTCTCCATGTCTCTGTGCCTGTCTCTGTCTCTCTGTCTGTCTCTATGCGTCTCTCTGTGCCTGTCTCTCTGTGTGTCTCTGTCTCTTTCCATCTCTCTGTCTCTCTCTCTGCGTCTCTCTGTGCCTGTGTGTGTCTCTGTCTCTGCCCCCCCCCACACACACACATGTATATAATAAATAGTAGTTGCTGAGCGCAGCTGTCGCTGGCAGATCCTAAGGGCGCGGGCTCGAGGACCGGGCGCCTGCCAGCGGGCGGGAGGCCTGGAGCCGCCACCGGCCTCGGCTTCCGTGTCCTGCCCACGTCGCTTACAAAACGCAAAATCACAAGCCAGAGCGTCAGGCGACACCACACCCGCAGGGCACCCCTGCTTGCGGGGGAGGGTTTGGGGGAGCAGGGGCGGCGCCGTGGGGGCCTCCGTGAACTCTCTCTGCGGGCAGCTCGGGGGCGCAAGACTGGGAGGGACCTGGGGGGGGGGAGCCGCCCCCATCAGCCCACCCACGTCGTTCCGGGGAGACCCTGACCCGTGGGTCTGGCAGGCCCCCCAGTTCCGCTTTGGGACCCGCTGCGGGGCGAGGCCCTTGCTCCTGTCCTCCCCCCCACCCCCCACGTGGGGCCCACGGAGCTGGGAGAACTCGGGACGGAGCTCTGAGCCCACGTCCCAGCTAAACCGCCTGTGACACGGGCCTCGGGTCCACGTGATTCTTCGGGGTTTTCTTCTTATTTCAGAGAGGAAGGGAGAGGGGGCGAGAGAGAAACATCCATGATGAGAGAGAGTCATGGATCCGCTGCCTCCTGCACGGCCCCCATTGGGGATGGAGCCCACAACCTGGACATGTGGCCTCGACCGGGAATCGAACCCGGGACCCTGCAGTCCTCCGGCCCACGCTCTATCCGCCGAGCCACACCGGCCAGGGCTCTGTGGGGGTTTCCCATGGGGAGGCCAGGTCGCCCCCCGGGAGTGCCGGTCTGGGTCTGGGTCTGGGTCTGGGTCTGGGTCTCTGGCCGGCTGGGGGCGCGCCCTCTGCCCCCGGGCATCTGCTCTGCATCCGCCCCCGGCTCGCGGGTTGTTCTCGGGTTGTTGCGAGCTGGCAGGCACGGCCCGACCTGGGCTCAGCTGTCCCGTGGGTGGTGCCCGGGGCCCGGGCCAGCCGTAGTGGGGGCCGGCCACCAGCCTGGCCGCGGGCCCGGGGGCCAGATGTTCGGGCTTAGCCGCCCGGCCAAGCGGGGATAGTGTGACCGGCTAATTGAGCGCCGTTTCTCGGGGCTGGCACGAGGCGCCCGGGGCGGGGGGCCTTGGGCCCGGGTGCCCCCCAGCCTCTCAGCGACCCCGGCTCCTGCAGAGGGGCCCGGAGTCCCCCCAACACACACACACACACACACACACACACACACGGCGGGGCCGTCTGGGGTGACCGGGAGCCAGGGTTCGCCTGCTCCCGGAGAGACAGGAAAGGGGAGCCTTAGAGTTCCCCAGCTGGGGCGCATCCTGGGCGCCCCGAGGAGCCCCGAGGACCCGGAGGGTGAGGGGAGCGCGGGCGGGAGCGGCCCCGGCCCGGCAGGTCAGTGGTTATTTACGTCTCTGGGGCTTAGCGAGGCCGGGGAAAGAGGAACCGCTGCGTGCTCCTTCGCCTCTTGGCGGGGCGGCCGGTCCATCTATCAGGACCCCCGGACAGTGCCCCCCCCACGGCGTGTAACTGGACCCCGCTGGCCTTTACAGGGCTGCGGGGGCGCCAGCTCCCTGACCTTCCGGGACCTGTGAGCCAGGCTGGGGCCGGACAGTGCAGGGACGGGCCAGCGGTGGCTGCCGGAGGCGGGAGGAGCCGGGCCAGAGGAGGGAGCGTCCTCCCGCACCCCCCAAGCAGGAGCTGAGGGCCCGGGGAGAGCCAGGGCCCACCCAGGGAGGGGCCGGCCAGAAAGCCCATCATCCCTGGAAGCCCAGGCCCCAGTCCACGCCCTTGGGGCCGAGTTCCCGCTCTGCTGTGTGCCCTGGGGCGGGAGCGGACCCTCTCTGTTGCCTCCTGAAGTGGGGGAGCTGTGGGGTGCAGCCACAGCGTTTGGACAGGTCCAAGTCTCGGGCTCGTGAGTGGCCACCGTCCTCGGGCTCGTGAGTGGCCACGTGCAATCCCAGCGTGGAGGGCAGAGCCCCCCCCCCAGCACCGTGACCGCCAACAGCTGTGGCTGTGAGCTCGAACCTGTGGCCCGAACACGTGGCCCCTCGTGCCGAGTGATAGAGGCTGCAAGTAAACAGAGCTGGGCCAGGTGCATGTAACGGAGTAGGGTCCGAACCCACGAGAATGTTGTAAACATCCTGACCACGCCCTTCCTCTGCCTCGTGGCGTCTGGCTGTAAAATAAAGACGTGGCTTGTCGCCCACGGTGCTGTCGCTCGCCCTCCATCAGAGAGAACAGGGTCCCACCAGGACCCGGCTTTTTTTTTTTTTTTTTTTTTTGTCTGTCTTTTCTTCGTCCTTCACCGGCCCCCTCTCAGGCCCACCCTGGGCCGTGCTGGCGAGGGACGGGGATCCAGTCCCTCCCTCCCTTCCTGGGAGGGCCGTGGGAGGACAGGGGTACAGAGGGCACAGGCTGTGCGGCCAGGACGTGGCCTTGAACCCAGGGGAAGCTGGCCTCGGGTACTGACTGTCTTACCAGCGAATGCCCGGGGTCAGACCAGCCTGGGTGCCCACGTCCCCCGTGGCCCGAGCTCCGGCGTGGGGATAAACACGGTGATTCCGTCACGCGGTGAGCACGCACCCAGCGCCAGCCCTGCGCCGGGTGCTCTCAGCATCCAGCCACTCGTCGCGTCCTCATCACAGGAACCCAAGGCGGCCCCCGGGTACCCCCGGGAAGCGCTGACCCAGGAGCTGGGCAGCCGGCTCAGGCTCACACCCAGGAGGGCTCCGGCCCAGGCAGGCACTCAGGCACCTTCTCCCACGTTCACACCTCGCCGCTGAGCGGGGACAGGGCGCTCCCCGGCCCGTGGTCAGGAAGGGGAGGTGACCTCACACGCCCGGGCTCGGAGGCTCGGCGCGGCGTCCCACGTGGGTGTGATTCCCGGTCAGGGCATGTGCCTGGGGTGCGGGTTCCATCCCCCGTCCGGTGTGTGTGTGTGTGTGAGGCAGCCGGTGGGTGGATCTCTCACACTGACGTTTCTCTCTCTCTCTCTCTTCCTTCCGCTATGAAAAGAAAGCCGAGTCCTGAGCGCAGAGCCATGGGACGTGCCCGACGAGCATTTGTCGTCACTGAAACTGATGCTTCGTGCCTTCAACAGGCCCTGCGGGGTGGGCAGTCTGTGGCCGGCTCTCCCGCTCACATCCGTAAACAAGACGAGGGTCTCTGCCCTCAGGGGGCTTCGTCGGGTGCCCCCTGTTATCACGGCATGACCGCCTCCATCAACATCACTGTTACCTCGTGGCCATGGCCATCAGGATCATCTTCAAGACCACTGTCACCTTCGTCACCACCACCATCATCTCCATCACCATCACCACAACCACCATCATCACCATCACCTCCACCATCATCACCCATCATGATCATCATCATCACCATTATCTCCAACATCATCTCTGCCATCGTCACCTCTATAATCATCTCCACCAACATCACCACCATCATCTCCAACACTGTCATTATCATCATCTCCATCATCACCACCATCATCTCCACCAAGATCATGATCGTCACCATTATCTCCAACATCACCTCCACCATCGTCACCACTACAATCATCTCCATCACCACCACGCCACCATCACCATGATAATCGACACCATCATCATCACCACCATGATCCTCTGCATCACCATGATCCCCACCATCACCATGAACATCACTGTCATCATCACCTCCATCATCGCCACCATCATCACCACTATGGTCATCTTCATCACCATCCCCACATCCATCACCATCATCATCACCATCACCTCCGCCACCATGATCATCTTCATCACCACCATCATCATCTTCATCACCACCACCACCATCATCTTCATCACTATCACCACTATGATCATCTTCATCACCATCATCATCACCATCATCATGATCATTTTTATCACCACCATCATCATCTTCACCACCACCACCACTATGATCATCACCATGACCCCCCTCCTCTCGCCACCTCGCCCGGTACCTGAGCCATTCACAAAGGGATCAGCCTTGGGATTCCATCTCCCCGGGGTTCCTCGGCTCCCCCAGAAATGTCACCCACGCCTGGTTTTTAATGTGATTCTTTGGTTTTTCCCTTTTCTCGCTCGGGAGTGGTCTCACGCCCCTCCAGTCCCAGAGAGGGTCACACGTCTCCCCGGAGCGGCCTCTCTTCCTCCTCCGGGGTGGTGGTGGCTGGGGCCGCGGTGCTGGGGGGCCAGGCGGCCTCCGCCAGCCTCCTCACAACCCCGCCCAGCTGCCCCAGGCCCTGGGCAGCCTCCACCAGCTGCGCCAGCCCCAGGCCCAGGGCGTGGCGCTCCTGCCGGTCCCGCTCCAGGGCCAGGGTCAGCGCCTGCAGCTGGCTGCCCACGTCCCGCACGGCGGCCACCAGCTCCAGCAGGGCGGGCGGCTCGCAGGCCATGACCCTGACAGGCGGCGCCGGGGCCTCACAGGGGCCCAGGGGGCCTGGGCTCTGGCCGGGGACTGGCCCCGGGGAGGGGTTGTCCGGAGGAGGCTGGCCTAAGGGGCGGGCCGTGGAGGGCAGGCGGGGGTCCGGGGTCACCGTGGGGTCAGGGGCTGCGTGCGGGGTCTGAGGAGGGGAAGGGTTTGCCCCACGGCACTGGCTTCTGGGTGGCTTCGAGTCCTCCGTGGATGGGGCGTCTGCGCATGGGGCGGGCGAGGGGCTGGAGGGGTCGGGCTCTGAGTCCGGAGAGGGCTCTTGGCCCGGTGGGTGGGACGGGGAGGGGTGAGGGGCCCCCATGAAGGTGGACTGGGGGTGCAGGCTGGGCTGGGCTGTTGGTGCTGGCGTGGGGGAGGGGAGTTCTGTCCCCAAGGAAGTTAAAGGGGACTCAGTGGTGACCACAGGGGCCGAGGTAGGGCCAGGAGACAAGGCGGGGTGGGCAGTGGTCGTGGGGTGAGTAGCGGTTGTGGGGTGAGTAGTGGTTGTGGGGTGAGTAGTGGTTGTGGGGTGCGGGGTCGTGGTGGATTGAGGGATTGTGATGGGATTAGGGGACGATGTGGGGTGAGCGGTTGTGGTGGGGTGAGGGGTAGTGGTGGGGTGAGGGGTCGTGGTGAGGTGAGGGGTCATGGTGGGGTGAGAAGCTGTGGCTGGGTGCGGGGTTGTAGTGGGGTGAGGGGTCGTGGTGGAGTGAGGGATCCTGATGGGGTGAGGGGTCGTGATGGGGTGAGGGATGGTGGTGGGGTGAGAGGTCGTGGTGGGGTGAGAGGTCGTGGTGGGGTGAGAGGTCGTGGTGGGGTGAGAGGTCGTGGTGGGGTGAGAGGTCGTGGTGGGGTGAGGGGTGGTGGGGGCAGGGCCTGTGGCGTGTCCTGGGGATCCCGAAGGCTCTGGGACTGTGTTGGGGTGCAGAGCTGGGTCAGATCCGGGGGTCAGCCCGGAGGTGGGGGAAAGGCCAGTCACAGCAGCCGGGGCAGAGGGGTCAGAGGTCAGCGCCTTGGGCAAGGTGGGCGGCGGGGTGGGAGACGGCCCCGGGGTCAGCGCGGGGCCCACGGCGGCCTCCAGGGTGGGCGCAGGCGGGCCGGGGGTCGCGGTGAGGTCGGCGCTCCCCCCGGGGGCGGGGTCCGCGGGGGGCGAGGGCGCCTCGGTGGCGGGTGAGGCTGCGAGGGCGGTGAGCCGGGGCGCCGCGCGGGAGGCCCCCGGGGGGCGCCGGGAGGGGGCGGGGGGCGCCGTCCTGGCCGCCGTGGGCCGCGGTCTCTTCCCAGGACCTGGCGGAGGAAAGATGGACAGCTGAGGTCAGCCTGCCCCGCCCACCCACGGCCAGGGCCAATCGGGAAACGCAGAGCCCCGTGACGTCATCGGTCGCCGGCAGATTCGCTCCGCCCTGTTGCTCCCTCTTCCCCCGCCTCCGATGTCTCCAGGCGCCCCCTGGCGGCGGCCGGCGCTGCAGGAGGATGCCGGGATGATGTGCAGACAGGGGATGGGGGCATGTGGGGGCGGGGGGTGAGAAGGTGGGAGGCCGGGGTGGGGACGTGGGGGAGTTGGCAGGGGGAAGGGGGAATGAGGGGGTGGGGGGATGGAGGGATGGGGGTGGGGATGGGGTGCGGGAGGGGGCACAAACGGGGGTGGGGTTGGGTGGGAATGCAGGATGGAGGGGGGATGAGAGGGGTGTGGAAGCCTGCCAGGAGTGGAATTCAGAATCGGGGGAGATCTGGAGAATGTGGGGTGTGTGGAGGGTAGGGGCAGGACGGAGGGGGAGGAGGGGGAGGGCAGGGGGATGGGGGAGGTTGTGAGAGGTGCCCTCAGGTGCGGAAGCAGGAGGTTGTGGGGGGGGGTTATCTCGGTAATGAAGGTGCGTGTGTTTGTGCCGAATTTAAAACAATCAAAATTAATGCGGAACATCCACCATATGTCAGCATTTCAACCCAAAGCAAGACTGACGGGCCCAGGTCAGGGGGCGCCCGGTGAGGTCGGTTGGATCCTGTCTTTATTTAAAATGTCCATATTTCGTTCACTTATTTTTCCCATTAATTTTGCATTTTAAAACTATTGTGTTAAATTTTATTGATCCTGCCCTAACCGGTGTTGCTCAGTGGACAGAGCGTCGGCCTGCAGACTGAAAGGTCCCAGGTTCGATTCTGGTCAAGGGCATGTGCCTTGGTTACGGGCACATCCCCAGTGGGGGGTGTGCAGGAGGCAGCTGATTGATGTTTCTCTCTCATTGATGTTTCTAACTCTCTATCCCTTCCCTTCCTCTCTGTGAAAAAATCGATAAAATGTTTTAAAAGATAATAAAATCAATGATGAGAGAGAATCATGGATGGGCTGCCTCCTGCACGCCCCCGACTGGGGATCCAGCCTGCATGCGCCCTGGCTGGGAATGGAATCATGACCTCCTGGGTCAGAGGTCGACGCTCAGCCACCGAGCCTGCCATTTTCTTACTGCTTTGTCCGAGGGACTTGCACAGTATGGGTTAGGGCAGGGGTGGGCAAACTTTTTGACCCGAGGGCCACAATGGGTTCTTAAACTGGACCGGAGGACCAGAACAAAAGCAGCCTGACCATGCTGGCACTCTCCTCTTGGGCTGCTGGTGAAGGAGCGGAGGGGAGAGCAAGAGAACCCTCCGCTCTTTTGGCTCCGAGGGCCATAGTTTGCCTACGGCTGGGTTAGGGTGTCTGAACCTGGGTCATTGGCATTTGGGGTGTGAGGGTGCTTTGAGGAGGGCTGCCCTGTGACTGGGTGTGGGACACGATCCCTGCCCCCCCCCATGAGGCTCCCAGTCCTGACAGACAGTCCAAACCGTCGTCAGAGAGCGCGCATCGCCCCAGGTGAGGACCCCTGGTGTAGGGAGTGGCCCTTGTTTCGGGGTACACCTCTGCCGCGTCTTTCCGGGGTGAGGCTGGGTCTTATGGGGGAATTCGGGGTCCATCTCGCCACCCCACCACGCTAGCATCCTCATCCCTTCATCCCCTCGCCCGGGCCACCGGCCTCACCTGCGTCTCCGCTAACTCTTGGCGTTGGAGAGGGTGCGCCCGGGCTCCTGGCGGTGCCGGTGGCAAGAGTGGGTGCCGGTGCACCTGTGGTGGGGGTCCCCGTGGCCACGGCCCCTCCTGACGGCGTATTGGTTATCGAGTAAGACTCAGAACTGTCCTCACCGCCTGCGGAGACATGGAGAGCGGGGTGTCCCCCCTGGAGGGAGAGCTGGGTGTCCCCCTCCCTTTCTCTCTCTTTTTTTTAAAAAAAGGAAAATATCCTGGGGAGAGGATTAACCCCAAAATAAAGTAATAACAATACTAACAGTAGCAGTAACCAAGGGGGCCCGCACCGAATCACTCAGATCCTCCACGCTGGAGCCCTTCCCCGCTGCAGGGATGGAGAAAGACGCAGAGACAGAGGGGGTCAGACAGAGGGAAGCCGGGGACAGAGGGAGGCCGTGGCCCAGGGCGGGCGGTGGCTCCCGGAGGCGAGAGGAGGCCAGGGAACCGGCTCCCGGAGCCCCAGCGGGGACGCAGCCGGCAGGCTGGGGCCTGTGACCCCCAGAACCCAGAATGAGCGGGCACTGTGAGCAGCCACTCACGTGGGGAGTTGGGGAGGGGGTGCAGCCACAGACACCGACCCAGCCGAACGCGGCCGAGCTGAGTCTGGGGAGTGAACGGGTGTCCCAGGTCGGCAGGGCCACCGGCGGCTCCCCTGGCAGCGTCCTCCGCCCCCGGGGCCTCCTGCAAACTTAAGGTTACCGCGCGTCCCGATTTGGGCGGGACAGTCCCGATTTCTAACCATTTGTCCCGCGTCCCGCCACAAAAACCGGGACTGTCCCGCTAAAAGCGGGACGTATGGGGTCACCTTAGGCAAATCCTACGTCTCCAGCCTGAGGGTTCGGATTGCACAGACACACCAGCACCCTGCCTGCAACCGCAGCTGGTGCCCATTCTAGGCCAGTCACCCCAACAACCCGTGCTCTGCGGCTGCCCACAGTTCCACACACAGTTTGCTCGCTGCCTAGGCCAGCTGGCCGGCAGACTCTCCAGTCCGCAGAGCCGAATGTCACCAGCACAGCGATGGACACTCCTTTGGAGGGCCACACTTTTTTAAAACCTAAAACTTCTTCTCAAGCCACGTCTTCCAAATAGACTCGCCCGGGCCGTGGTATTTTTCGGAAGAGCCACCCTCCAGGGGCCAAAGAGCCGCATGTGGCTCGCGAGCCGCAGTTTGCCGACCACTGGTCTAAGGGCCTGGGAGGTCCCTCCTCCCCTGTCTCATCCTCCCCACCCCCACTAGTTGTAATCCCGGGGGAGCCACAGCTGAGCCCCCGGGAGTTGGGAGTGCAGAGCTCACGCGTGGAATGACGTCAGTGATTCGGTAACCTTTCCCAGTCCACGGGGCAAAAATGTGTGTGAAACCGCTTAAAACGGATCTCAAGCCCGGCTGGCGTGGCTCAATGGTTGCACATGGACCTATGGACCAGGAGGTCAGGGTTCGATTCCCGGTCAGGGCACATGGCTGGGTGGCAGGCTCCATCCTGGTCGGCAGGAGTGTAGCAGGGGGTGACGTGCAGGAGGCAGCTGATGTTGATTCTCTCTCATCGTTGATGTGTCCATCTCTCTCTCCCTCTCCCTTCCTCTCTGCGATGGATAAAAATCTATAATAATAATAAGAGTGTAATATGCTGATTAGACTGGATGTCCTTCGGGACGACCTGCCAGACGAAGCCGGGGCTGCGAGGGAAGCCCAGGTCCCGGGTCCCGGAGGGAAGCCGGTGCCGGCAGCCGGGACAAGAAAGGTCTACTCTTGCACGAATTTTGTGCATCGGGCCTCCAGTATTTTAAAATATATATATTTTATTGACTTTTTACAGAGAGGAAGGGAGAGAGAGCTAGAAACATCGATGAGAGAGAAACATTGATCAGCTGCCTCCTGCACACCTCCCACCAGGGATGTGCCCGCAACCAAGGTACATGCCCTTGACCGGAATCGAACCTGGGACCCTTCAGTCCGCAGGCCAATGCTTTATCCACTGAGCCACAACAGTTAGGGCGTTAGGGTGGCGCTCTAGTATATATATATATATTTTTTAATAAACTGGATCAGCCGAAACCGGTTTGGCTCAGTGGATAGAGCGTCGGCCTGCGGACTCAAGGGTCCCGGGTTTGATTCCGGTCAAGGGCATGTACCTTGGTTGCGGGCCCAGCCGAGTCAACCCTGGACACACACACACACACACACACACACACACACACACGGGAACCCTGGAGCTGTTTGCCTCAGGAGCAGACACTGAGGCCCCAAGAGGCGGAGTCCTGCTTGTCAAGGTCACCTTGCTAGTGAGGCTGGAGTTCATCTCAGCCGCTCCTCCCGCTCGCTGTTCACCCCACAGCACCCCCGCGCCTCCCTCCAAGTCTCCCCATTCCTGGGCTCGCACGTGGGACTGTCCGGGGTGTCCCTGGGCGGGGTGCAGCTCTGCATGGCCTTCTCCCTCCAGGAGGGACAGGGACACCCGCCCGCCTCCCGCCCGGCTGCACGCGCCCAGCCCCTGGCCGTCCCGCCGCGAGGGGGCGCTGTGGGATAAGGAGGCAGAGGACAAAGGACCTGGCATCCAGGCTGCACCGCACCCCCGTAGCATCACCTCCGGACACTGGGCGGCATAAACCCTACTTCCCGGTTGGCCCCCCATTTCCTCCCCCGGCACAAATGGCAGAGCCTCCAGGGCCTGCTCCTCTCCCCCTTCCCCCTGCACAACCCCACCCCGGACACCCACGGCCACGCCGCGGGGCCACAGCGCGCTGCGCCCGCCTTTCACGGCCGCGGGCGGGCGTGGCCAGCCGGCCAATCAGAGGTGCAGAACACCGGTGACGTCACCAGACGCGAGGCAGATTGACGCTAGCTCCTCCCACCCTCCGCCCCGCCCCTCTGGCTCCGGGCCGCCGTGTGCGCATGCGTGCTGGGCTAGGGGAGAAAAAGGCGGGAAAGGAACGAGCGAGGAATGGGGAGGGTGCGAAGCGGAAGACCGGGGTCAACATGAGCTGGAGGCGGAGGGATGCGCAGCCGCAGGGGTGGAGGGAGACCGGGAGATGGGGGACCCTGCTGGCCAGGGCGGGGAGCAGGCTGGGGACAGACCCTCCATGCAGGTGCCCCCCTCCCCCCACCTCTGAGCCACAGCCCCCCTCCCCCCCGACCAGGGCATGCGCTTGGAGAAGGGGTTTGAGGGAGCCAAGGCTGGGGTGATCACGTGGGCACAGGGTGGCCCCCGTGCCCTGGAGTCCAGCTCTGGATGGAGGGCGCAGGCCTGGGTATCCCAGCAGAACCCCAGAGGCCCCGGTATAGGGTTTTAGGGCTCCTGGGGCAGGGGAAGCATGCCTGGGGGTCTCGGTGACCCAGGCCAACCCATCAGGAGGGTCTTTGTGGAAACCCTGCAGCGGGGGGGGGGGACAGGGGGGAGCCCGGGTGCATAGAGACCCCGCCCCCGCTGGCCATGCTCCTCACCTGGGCCCGGGAGGCGCCTCGTCTCTGGGGAGCGCACCCCAGGGCTCCGGGTGCTGCGCCCGGAGGCCGTGTGTCCGGGCGCCCCTGCAGACGGGGTCCCCTGGGCCAGGTCCTCTTCGGAGGCGGGGTCCCAGGTCCAGGCGGGATAGTCCTCCTCGTCGGCGCGGCCTGGGGAGAAATTGGGAGGAGGTCTGGCCCCCGTCCGGCCTCGGAGGAGGTCCTGGTGCAGTCTCCGGAGTGCCTCGGGGCCCGCCCCCCCGCCCGCGCCCAGTACCGGTGCAGGCCAGCACCACGTCCTCCTCGTGGCCGCAGTCGTGCTGTCCCCAGGCCGCCGCGGGGCAGGCGCTGAGCGAGGCCTCGGTGCCCCTGCAGCCCACGTCATCCAGCCAGATGGGCCCGGCGCCGGGGCCGTAGTGGGTCTTGCCCACGCGGGGCCGGACGCGGCCGCAGCCCAGCTCCCCGCAGGCCACGGCGCTGTCCCGCAGGTCCCAGCCGTCGTCGCACACCGTCCCCCAGCGCCCGGCGTGCCACACCTCGAGCCGGCCGGCGCACCGGTCAGGCCCGTCGGCCAGGCGCACCCGGAAGGGGCCTGCAGCGGGAGGCCCCGGGTCAGGAGGGGTCGCCCCGGGGTCGGCCTCGCCCCTTCGCGTGCCCTCCACTCACCTGACCCCCTGGGAGAGCCCCCGGTCAGGGAGGGGGCTGGGCCCCCCGATGGCTCTGGGGGGCCTTCTGCTGGGGTCTCGGCTGATGGCATTATAGACGTCGGAGGGACCCGCTTGCTGGTGGCCTCGGGGGTCCCCTCTCCGGGATCCTGAGTGGTCGGCGGCGTCACAGTCTTAGAGGTTCGCCCCCCGGGGGTTCGGGGGGCCGGCGTTGTGCTGGTGTGGGAGGCCTCGGTGGTCAGGGGTGCGGGGGTCCGGGAGGTCAGTTCCGGGGGGCCCCGCGTGCCCGGGCCCCTGGGGTGCTTGGCGGTCGGCGTCGCGGGGGCCGGAGGGGTCGGCCGCTTTGGGTGCTTGGTGGCCCACTTCTTGGTGCTCTTGGGCATCTTCGCGGGGGCCCTGGTGGTGGTCTCGGGGTCCCCGGGGCTCGGCCCCGCGGAGGGCTTGGTGGCCAGCTCCCCCGGGAGCCAGGCGTCCGGGTCTCTGCCCGGGCCGGGGAGCCAGCTCCAGCTGAAGGGGTCGGAGATGGAGTCCAGGCCGGGGGTCCCTGCGAGGAGGAAGGGGAGACGGGACAGCGGCTGACCTCCAGGCGCCAAGGTCGTCCGGCCATGCCCCGCCCCTCCTCCCAGCTCCCCTCCCTGTCAGTCACCAGGCTCATTCATTCACTCATTCATTCATTCATTCTTTTCCTTTTCATGTATTTTTTAAAAATACATTTCTTTATTGATTTCAGAGAGGAAGGAAGGAGAGAGAGAGAGAGATAGAAACATCCATGATGAGAGGGAATCATTGATTGGCTGCCTCCTGCACGCCCCCCACTGGGGATCGAGCCCGCAACCCAGTCATGTGCCCTTGGCTGGAATCGAACCCGGGACCCCTCAGTCTGTGAAGGCCGACGCTCTATCCACTGAGCCAAGCCGGCCAGGGCCTTTTCGTATTTTAAAAAAATATTTTTTTATTGCCAAAACCGGTGTGGCTCAGTGGACAGAGTGTCGGCCTGCGGACTGAAGGGTCCCAGGTTCGATTCCGGTCAAGGGCATGTGCCTTGGTTTCGGGCCCATCCCCATTGGGGGGCGGGCAGGAGGCAGCTGGTTCATGTTTCTCTCTCATCCATGTTTCTAACTCTCCCTCCCTCTCCCTTCCTCTCTGTAAAAAATCAATAAAATATAATATATTATATATATTTTATTGATTTCAGAGAGGAAGGGATAGGGAGTGAGTTTCCTGCCGCAGACCCTCCCACTGGCTCCTCTCCCGGTCCCCGCGCCCCTGCGTCCCCTTCCTCTCATCCTGGGGAGGACCAAGCTGCCTCAGGGTGGGAGACCTCCCTGACTGGGCAACTCTGCCACCTGGTTGCTGTGTGACCTTGGGCAAGTTGCTCAACCACTCTGTGCCTCGGCGTCTTCCTCAGTTACACCGCACCTGGCACCCACCAGCCAACCTGGCCCTCCTGTGCGGCGTGAGTGTGGCCACGTGAGGGCACACACCCGCCCAGGGCGTGGGCGTCGCAGGCGGGTGCCCGTGGACGCTCCCTCCTCCAGGAAGCCCTCCGGGCTCCTCACCAGTGCACGTGACGCCGACGTCCTCGTTGTGGGCGCAGTTGTGCTTCCCCCAGGGGGCGGCGGGGCAGTCGAAGAGCGACGCCTCGCTCCCCGCACACCTCACGTCGTCCAGCCAGATGGGGCCGGAGCCCCAGCCGAAGCGGCCGGCGGAAGGGTCGGGATGCCGAGGCCCCCCGCAGCCCAGCTCGCGGCACACCACGGCGGAGTCCCGGGGGTCCCAGCTGTCGTCACACACGGTGCCCCAGCGCCCGGCGTGCCACACCTCCAGCCGGCCTGAGCACCGGCTGGGCCCGGCCACCAGCCGCAGCTGCGGGGAGCCTGGGGGGAGGGGGGGAGACCCAGAGAATCAGGGCTGAGGAGGCCTCTGCTGTCCGAGCCCTCCTCCTCCCGCTGCCCTCCCCGCTGCCCTCCCTTCCTCCCTCCATGCTCCCTCCAAGGAGCCAGCGTTACCGAGCCTGGCTGTGCCATTGGCACTGGCACGGAGATCAAGGGCCAGCTTGGCAAGCCCCGCATAGAATCGCCAGGTGACCCAAACAGCCCACTCCTAGGGACCCGCCCACCGGGGGAACATGGCTTTCAAACAGACTCCGGAATGCAACGGCCACAGCAGCTCTATTCACAGAGCCAGGGCAGAGGCTGGGGGAAGTCCTATAATGCCACCCACGGGTAAATGGCCCCCAGAACCCGGCCCATCTGCACAGTGGAATATTACACAGCCAGGAAAAAGGAAGGAGCCCTGGCTGGTGTGGCTCAGCAGATAGAGCGTTGGCCTGCGGACTGAAGGGTCCTGGGGTTCAACTGCGGTCAAGGGCACATGCCCGGGTTGCAGGCTCGATCCCCAGTGGGGGGCGTGCAGGGGGCAGCCGATCCATGATTCTCTCATCGCTGATGTTTCTAAAGCTCTCTCTAAAAATCAATAAAGTTAATAATAATAATAATAATAATAATAATAATAAGGCCTAGATTTCAAAACACAGCCATGGCTGACCCAGTCCTCCCAGGATCTGTGCGCAGGAGGCGGTCTTCAGAAAGCATCCTGCGTTTCAAGGCCGGGCCCCAGGGCCTTAACGCAGCCAGGCCTCTGCCCACCAGGCCTGGCGCCTGCCCCCGCCCCCCACCCCCTCCTCCTGAGACAGCCTCTGGGCAGAGGGAAGGCACTGCGGTTCCCCTGGGGGCGGGGGTAGGGGTGGGGGAGAAAACAGAAACTGAGACCCTGTTTTGGGGAGCAGAACTGACTCACCGGCTTCCGGCCCAGGCTCCCAAGGGGCCGTGGGGGAGGCCAGCGGCGGGGAGATGTCTGTGGTCCTCGAGGCGGGGCGCGCTGTGGGGGGCGGGGGTCTGGAGGAGGCCTCCCTGGACTTGGAGTTGTTGCTGCCGGCAGCGGAGGCCGTGGGAGGGACATAGGCCAGAGGCATGCCTGGGGGGGCAGGGCAGGGAAGAGGGGTCACCACCTCCCCACGCTACCCGTGCCCACCCCTCCCCTCTGCCACAGGCCCCGCCCTCCCCACCTGGCCTTGCCCTCCCAGCAGGCCCCGCCCCTTAACACAGGCCCCGCCCTCCCCACCTGGCCCTGCCTTCCCAGTAGGTCCCGCCCCTCTGTCACAGGCCCCACCTATCCACCACATGGCCCCGCCCTCCCTGTAGGACTCCGCCCTCCATTGAAGGTCCCATCATAGGCTCCGCCCTCCTCCACAACAGACCCCGCCCTCCACCGCATGGCCTTGCCCCCCCCCACAGGCCTCGCCCTCCGCATCAGGCCCCGCCCGTTTACACCACATGGCCCTCCCCTCCCATTAGGCCCCGCCCCTCTGCCACAGGCCCCGCCTCCCAGCCACAGGACCCCGCCTCTCCACCGCATGGCCCCACCCTCCCCATAGGGCCCCGCCCTCCATCAAAGGCCCTGCCCCTCCACCGCAGGGCCCCTGACCTCCACCACATGGTCCCGCCCTTCCCAGAAGGCCCCACCCCTTTTCCGCAGGCCCCTCCCTCTATCACCTGGCCCCGCCCTCTATTGAAGGTCCCGCCACAGGCTCCTCCCTCCTACACATAAGGCCCCGCCCTCCACCGCATGGCCTTGCCCTCCCGGCAGGCCCCGCACCTGCATCAGGTCCCGCCCCTTTACACAGGCCCGCCCTCCCCACCTGGCCCCGCCTTATACCACGTGGCCCTGCCCTTCCATTAGCCCCGCCCCATCTGCCACAGGACCCGCCTCCCTGCCACAGGACCCCGCCTCTGCACCACATGGCCCCCCCTCCTCATAGGACCCCGCCCTCCACTGAAGGTCCCGCCCCTCGGCTGCAGGCCCCGCCCACTCAGCCACAGGCCCCGCCCTCCCCACCTGGTCCTGCCCTCCCAGTAGGCCCCGCCCCTCCATCACAGGCCCCGCCTCTCCACCACATGGCCCCACCGTCCCTATAGGACCCCATCCTCCATAGAAGGTCCCGCCCCTTCGCCACAGGCCCCGCCCTCCTCCACCACCTGGCCCCGCCCCAATGCCACCTGGCCCCGCCCTCCCACCGGCCCCGCCCCTCCGCCACAGGCCGCCCAGGGAGATGAGGTGTCTCGGGTGGGACGGTGGGACAGGGCAGGCGGGAGGTGTGAACCGCGGGAGCGGGGGCGGGGGTGCTGAGGGGAGCACCCCGCCCCCACGCGGTGCCCTCCACGCCGGGAGCCGCTCACCGTCGCACACGGCGCCCGCGTCCTCGCGGTGGTGGCAGTCGTGCTGGCCCCAGGGCCGGGCGGCGCAGAGCCGCAGCGCCGTCTCGTTGCCCTTGCAGCGCAGGTCGTCCAGGAGGATGGGCCCGGCGCCCTCCCCGAAGAAGGCGCCCCCGGGGGCGGCCAGCGCCGCGCCGCAGCCCAGCTCGCGGCAGGCCACCGCCGCGTCGCGCAGGTCCCAGGCGTCGTCGCACACGGAGCCCCAGCGGCCGCCGTGCCACACCTCCAGGCGGCCCGCGCACCCGTGGGGGCCGTCCGCCAGGCGCAGCCGCGGGGCGGGGCCTGGGCGCGGGGAGAACCGAACCGGGACCAACCATGAGGCTTCGGCCCCCTGGGGCTGGCCCTGCGGGAAAGGCTCCCGGAGCTGGGAGGCCCCGAGCCAGGAGCCCACCCCTCGCCCCAGCCTGCCCGGAGGGGGGGCGCGGGGGGCTGGCCCGGCTCCCACCCACCCCAGCCCCCCACCGCTGGGGGACCTCCCTGTGGAGGGCACATCCTGGGCGCCGTCCAGCACATCTGCCCGGCAGCCCCGGCGGCGCCCAGGTGCCCCGAAGCCGGAGCCGGAGGCCTGCAGACCTGGCTCCCGGCCCGGGGCTGGCGCGGGGGGTGGTCCATGTCCGCCCCCCTGGCCTCCCTGGCCCCCCTCTTGTCCCTGAGAACTGACTGCTGGTCCAGACAGTGACCTCCGCTTGCAGGGAGCATTTCTGTTGGGGTCTGAGCTGGGGGGCGCAGTGCATCCCTATACCTGCCAGTATGGGGGTTGGGGGGGTCACCCCCACTCAGGGCTCCAGGGCAGAGGACGCCCCCCCTAAGGTCAGGCGCTCCCTGCAGCGTCTGGGAACTGGAGGTGTTGGGGCCCCTGTGGCTCCCTTCTCCCCGACACATAGCGGAAGCCTCGACTCCCCTTCCCGGGAGGGGGCCCCCCAGCTTCCCACCCGGGGCAGGGGGAGGGACCTCTCATCCGCCAGCCCCCCACCTGGCTGGCTGGCCTCGGTCCCCGCCATCCCCTGCCATCCCCCATGCCTCAGACCACGCTGAGGGGGGCAGGGGGGACTGGGGGGAGGTCAGAGGGAGAAAGGGGGGACCCAGGCCCCCCGCCACGCACGCACCTGTGCAGACCAGCCCCGCGTCCTCGCTGTGGTCACAGTTGCTCCGGCCCCAGGGGCTCCGGGGACAGTCCCGCAGCGCCTGCTCCCCGCCTCCGCAGCCCACGTCGTCCATCCACACGGGCCCGGAGCCGGGGCCGAACCGGGCGCCCCCGGGGGCGGCCAGCGCGGCGCCGCAGCCCAGCTCGCGGCAGGCCACCGCCGCGTCCCGCAGGTCCCAGCCGTCGTCGCACACGGAGCCCCAGCGCCCGCCGTGCCACACCTCCAGGCGGCCCGCACACCCGTGGGGGCCCGCGGCCAGGCGCAGCCGCTCTGGGGGGCAGACGGGGGGAAAGGGGGGCGGGTGAGGCAGCCCGGAGGGTGCTGGGCTGAGACACCCCAACCCCGACCCCCCCGGCCAGCCAGGCCCCTGGGAGAGCGGGAATCTGAGTGGGGGGTGGGGGGTGGGGAGACTGGGTGCTGGGGGCAGACACCTGGGGGCCCTGGTCCATCAGGGAGGGCCACCGGTTTTTGTTGGTTTGCTTTTAGCAGTTTTTATTTTTTAATTATTATTTTAAAAATATATTTTATTGATTTTTTTTTACAGAGAGGAAGGGAGAGGGAGAGGGAGCTAGAAACACCGATCAGCTGCCTCCTGCACACACCGCCCCACTGGGGCCGTGCCCGCAGCCAAGGCGCATGCCCTTGACCGGAATCGAACCCGGGACCCTTGAGCCCGTAGGCCGACGCTCTATCCACTGAGCCACACCGGTTTCGGCTGCTTGTAGCGGTTTGTAAATGGGATTTTAGAGAAAGAGGAAGGGAGAGGGAGAGAGAGACAGCAACATGGGCTGTGGCTGCACGCCCCCCCCTGCCCACTGGCAGCCCCTGGGTCCCCCCGGGCAGGGCTGGAGGCTGCCCGGTTAGGGGGGGGAACACCTACCCCCCATCTGGGCCTGCGGGGGGCTCACCCTGGCGGGGCCCTCCGGCGGTCAACAGCGGGGCCCTGGTGGACTTGGTCTGCTTCGGGGGCCGGGGGCTCTTCTTCCGGGGGCTGGTCTGGGGGGTCCCCGCCGGGCGGGGGGCTGGGAGGGAGGCAGCAGGGAGGGCGGTCAGAAGCCACTCACCCCTCCTGCCTGGGGCTGGGAGGGGATGACCCCCGGGGCTGGGGGGACCCGCAGGCGGGCGGGCGGCTCACCCTGCGTCACGGGGGGCTCCTCAGAGCTGGGGCCCAGCTCCCCAGCCAGCCCCAGCCAGGGGTCCCCGACCGGGATCGAAGGGGGGTCATCTGTGTCCCTGGAGTTAGCCACACGCTGACCTGCGGAGAGCCGTGGGTCTGTGGGGGGCTGGTGGGGGGCAGGAGGGGAGCCCTGGAGGGGAGCCCTGGCCCCTCGGGGATAGGGTGGAGGCCCGGGGTCCTCACCTGCGCACACGGCCCCCGCGTCCTCCTCGTGGGAGCAGACGTGGGCCTTCCAGCCGCGGTGGGGGCACAGGCCCAGCCGGTCCTCGCCGCCGCGGCAGGCCAGCTCGCTGAGCCACACGGGCCCGGCGCCCTCCCCGAAGAAGGCGCCCCCGGGGGCGGCCAGCGCGGCGCCGCAGCCCAGCTCGCGGCAGGCCACCGCCGCGTCCCGCAGGTCCCAGCCGTCGTCGCACACGGAGCCCCAGCGGCCGCCGTGCCACACCTCGAGCCGGCCCGCGCACCCGTGGGGGCCGTCCGCCAGGCGCAGCCGCTCTGGGGAGGGGGCGAGGGGGGGCTGTGACCTCAGGGGACCGAGGGGTGGGGTGGGGCTGCAGGCCAGCACCTGGCTGCTGTGGGGATCCCCCATCCCCCCCAGTCCCGGGGCCCAGGAGAGCTGGGTGAGACCCCGGTCCCTGTCGGAAGTGGGTGCCGGGTGCCTGGGTAGTTCTGGGGGACAGGGGCCTGGGGTCACAGCCGGATGGATGGGGGGACAGGGTCAGGAATGGGGTGGGCTTGGAGCTGGGCAAGGCCAGGAGGGCAGGGGGCGGGGGGGCACTTACCAACCGCCTGGATCCCCAGCAGAGCCGCTGGGAGGGGGGGGAGGGTGTGACACAGTGAGGGGCTGGCCCAGGGTGCTCCCTCAGCACAGGGCCCTGGCCACACACACACACACACACACACGCTTGCACACGCGCGCACACATGCACACGCTTGCGCACGCGCACCCCTCTGAACCCACCTCCCGCAGGGGCCCAGGCGCCTCAGGTCAGGGCTGGGGACCAGGCGAAAGGTCGAATGGTGAGTGAACCCCCACCGGGGTCAGGGCAGCTGCGGGGGGCGTGATGGGGGGCAGGCAGGGCCCTGGGGCCCCTCAGCTGGCGGGGCTGGGGGCGCAGAAGGCTGGGTCCCTGGGGGGCCAGGCGGGGAGGCACGTGTCCTGCATCCCCCCCCCAGCACCAGGGAGGGGCCCTGGAAGTCTCAGTCTCTCCAGTCTCTCCAGCGGTGAGCTCAGGGGTCAGAGGGCGGGCCCAGGCCCCCCTCCCAGGGAGAGGGGAGAAGGGGTCACTCACCCAGGAGGCAGGCCAAGACCCTCATGTCTGCAGAGCCCGGGGCGGGGATGGGGCGCGAGGGGGTGGGAGCGGCGAGGGGAGGGCGGCGGCCACGGGAGGAGCAGGCTCGCAGGAGCCGGACGCTTTGCCAGGAGCCGGGGAAGGCGGCCGGGGAGGCAGCAGGGGACAGGAGGGGGCGGGGAGGGGGCCGGCCGCGGGCGGCCCAGGCCGGGGCGGAGGGGGGCTGCGGGCAGGAGGGAGGGTGTCCAGCTGCAAACACCCACACAGACGCCGCCGGCCGGCTCCCGGGCGGGCGCAGAGCCACTCAGGGGCTGGACGGCTGGCTGCAGGGTGGACAGACGGGTGGACGGGAGGACGGGGCGCACGTGGAGGAGGCCGAGTGGGCAGGGGCGCCCCCCCATCTGCCTGCTCTGCTCTCCGGCCAGGGACGCGTGGGTGGGGGGGCCGGGACCCTGGAGGAGGGGCCGGAGCTCGGGAGTCACGGCTGGCTCAGCAGCACGAGGGCTTCCAGCCAGACAGCAGGAGGACTTCCTGGGCGGGAGCGGGGCCTGAGACAGCCTCTCCTCTCCGCCCGGGTGCCAGCCAGCCGGGGGACCTCTGTGCGCCCTCCACCCCCTGCCCCCGGCCCGCTCCAGGGAAGCAGGGTGGTGGGAGGGAGGGAGGGAGGGAGGTCGAGGAGGGGCGGGGTGGCGGCCGGCTGCACTCACGCCCGAGGCAGGGGGCGGAAAACTTGGGTAATGGGGAGCGTGAGTCAGCCGGCTGGCTAGGAGCGGGTGCTGTGAGCTCACCACCTCCCCGGCTCCCAGGCCAGCAGCCATCCCCCCCCCCCCCGTCCCCCCCAAGATTAATGTCAACTCAACAGGAAGGAGGAGCAGACAGGAGAGGGCCGGAGACGGGGCTGGAAAAGGCATCAGAGAGGGAGCCGGCGGCTTCGGGCTTTATTAACAACCGGGTGTAAAAACCAGATGGGTCCCGGCCTCGCTCCCACCTTGTGGGGGGCGGGGGGGGGGGCGGGGGCGGGCGCCGGGCTGCTCTGTCCTCCTCGCCGCCTCTCCAGGAGACAGCTAGCTCTCCCCCCCACCCCCCCGCAAGGCTCCAGACGCACCCCCTTCAAGCACAGGCATCATCAAACCCCACCCCGTTTGTGGGGGGGCCCCTGTCCCAAGGGGTCCTAACGCTTCTTTTTTTTAAATATATTTTATTGATTTTTAACAGAGAGGAAGAGAGAGGGATAGCTAGAAACATCGATGAGAGAAAAACATGGATCAGCTGCCTCCTGCACACCCCCTACTGGGGATGTGCCGGCAACCAAGGTACATGCCCTTGACCAGAATCGAACCCGGGACCCTTCAGTCCGCAGGCCGACGCTCTATCCACTGAGCCAAACCAGTTTCGGCAGAGTCCTAACTCTTGGAGGTCAAACGTGTTCAGCTAAAAAAAAAAAAACAACCCATGTTTGGCTTCCTCTCCTCCAGCGGAGTGGCTCCCAGGCCGGGGGCTGGGGAGGTGCAGACCTTGCAGGAGAGACAGGCGGGAGGGTTCTCCGCCCGCCCTCTCTCGGAGTTCACACATCACACATGGGCCTCAGCCCGGGGTGGCCTGTCTCTCGGCCTCTGCAGGCCGGAGCTCCTGGGCCCTGCGCAAGGCTGGGAGTTCGCAAACAGGGAGGAGGTGGAAAGTGCCCCCCTGAGCACAGTAGGTGATCACCCACACAGTAGGTGCCCTGCGCATAGTAGGTGGTCACGCGCACAGTAGGTGCCCCCCGGCGGGTCGGAGTCACAGGTCCTTGCTGAA
Source organism: Vespertilio murinus (assembly GCA_963924515.1). Classification (NCBI taxonomy): domain Eukaryota; kingdom Metazoa; phylum Chordata; class Mammalia; order Chiroptera; family Vespertilionidae; genus Vespertilio; species Vespertilio murinus. Next base: position 49,175,644 of record OZ004716.1, on the reverse strand, counting down.
CTCCCTCACCAGCGTGTAGCCCATGCAGCCCCAGCTCCCCTCGGCCTGGTAGCCGCAGCCCTCCAGCATGCCTGCCACGCCCCAGGCCGCCACGGCCACGGGGACCACCAGGCGGGCCCGGGGCTGGCCCGAGCCCCCTGCCCAGGCGCGCACCCGGGACTCAGCGAAGGCCAGCAGCCGCCGGCCCACGCCCTGGCGCCGGTGCCAGCGGGAGACGGACAGGCGGGTGACCAGGGCCCCGCCCCCGGTATGGGGGCCCGGGGCCAGGGCCAGGACCCCGCACACGTCCCCCGAGCCGCGCACGGCCACCCAGGGCCCCCCCAGGCCGCCCGGCGGGGGCAGAGAGCCCCAGCGGGCCCGCAGGCCCAGCTTCAGGGCCACCACGGCCAGCAGCACGGGCAGCAGCAGGGCCAGGGCGAAGGAGGCCAGGACGAAGCGCAGGCCGCTGCTGGCCGCCGCCAGGAGCAGCAGGGTGGGCGGCCGGGTCAGGGCGTGCAGGGCCACGCGGTTCTCCGTGTCCTTCACACCAGCCTGCAGGGGGGTGCGGGGGGAGGAGGGGTGGTCAGAGGCAGGGGCCTGGGCCTTCCATTACACCAGGGGCCCTGTGGGCACCGGGGACTAGGAGGGGGGGGGTCCCAAAGGGGAAGGGAAGGCGTGGGAGGGGGACGGGCAGAGGAGCCCCCGAGCGCGCACAGTAGGTGGCCGTGCACACAGTAGGACCACCCGCTCTAGGCACCGGCCGGCACCACACCTGGCACACTGGGCTTGGCGTGAGCGAGCGAGGGGATGAGCCGGGAGCTCTGGGGACATCCACTTCCGGGGAGGGCCGGCCAAGCAGGAGGCCCCAGGGAAGGCCGAGGTCAGAACGGGACAACTGGACAGGGGACTGTCCCCGGCCAGAAACCGCGCACGCTCTGGGCGCGGAGCACAGGGCTGAGCCCCCGGCCGCCGCTGCTCTGAAGAGTGTGGGGTGGGAGGCCGAGTCCCCCGGAGCCCGGGTGTTACAAGCCTCGGACCCGGAGGGAAGGGAGGCGCCAGAGGGAGAGGGCGGGCGCCGGGGCCGGGCCCTCACCTTCAGCATCTCCAGCACCAGCGCCTTCTCATCCTCCCTCATCTCCCGCACCGACAGGAGGCCGGGGGCCATGGCAGCCCCGCGCCGGGAGCAGGCGCGCACCTGGGGGAACAAGGTCAGCCTCAGGCAGGCCCTCTGGCCCCCAAGCGCCCCGGCGAGGGCGCTGAGAACGCCGGGGGGCGGGGGGGCACCCAAGCGATGTCCAAGGCGGGACAGGTGCCCCCTCCACCCAGCGACCTCACTGACGTCTCCTGGGGTCCCGCACCCCCCACCCAGGGGCCTGGTGTTCAGCCATCCACCCCCAAATGCCTCGCCATGTGGACGCCAATAGGGGGCTCCCTCCTGGGCTGCGGGGCTGCCTGCAGGGTGGGGGGGTGTCAGCGAACCTCCGCCCTAGGCCAGGACCCCGCTCCCCACGCCCCTCCCACAGCCGCTGCGGGCCGAGGACCTGCAAACACCCCCACAGGTCGCTCTGATCCTTTAAGGTGTAGGGGTGCGGGTCGAGAAGGGGGATGGGGGGGGGGTCCGCTGGCGGAAGTGGCGTCAGGCTCGCGCACTTTGGGGGCGGAGCGGCACCCGCAAGGCCTTAGCAACTGTCGCCAAGCTGCCCGACACCTGCGAGCCTGGAGCCTCCGCCGGGATGGGGGGGGGGGGGGGACGGGGAGATGGAGGGACGGAGACAGGGGACCCGCAGGGCGACGGGGGCGGACCCCGGCGGGGAGCGGAGCTTACCGGCCTGGAGGGGTTCGCACGCTCCCTCCGGGTTGCCAGGCAACCTGAGCGGGGAGCAGGGGCGCCGCCGGCAGCGGTGGACGCTCATTGGCCACCGCCGGGCTGCGTCACCCTCCGGAGCTCAGCGGCTGCCGAGCTCGCCCCCGAGGGCCCTCCGTCCCGCCCTCCGTGCTCAGCGCCCTTGGGACGGGCACCCTCCACCCACCGCTCCCGAGGGGCCGGGACTCTAGGGTCCGCCTCCCCCTCTGGTGACGTGCGTCCTTTAGAGGGCACACAGCTCGCAGGAGGGAGCCTCCAGGGCTGTGGCCGGGACATGCCCCCTCCCCCGGGCCCCCCAATAAACAGCGCGCAGGCGAGGAGACTCTGGTCTTTATTAGCAGCCCCGGCCGCGCTCCCCGGCCCCGGCCCGGCCGTGTGACCGGGTCTGCGAGGCGGGAGGAGGGACCGGTGGCTCCGCTTAAAATGTGTGCACCAGCTGGACCGCGGGCAGGGTCTGGACGATCTGGATGGAGGGCAGGCCCTGCGCGGCCATGCCCCCCGGCGCCGCTCCGGAGGGGACCACCTGTACCATCTGGGGGGCGGGAGCCGCGGGGAGGCCGGCGGGGGCCGAGGCTGGGCTGGCCGGCGGCGGGGCCAGCAGCTGCAGCGTGGTGGCCCCGCCGCCCACGCCGCTGTTGTCCAGCAGCTCGGCGGCCGGCGCGCTGCGGATGATGAGCAGCTTCTGTCCCGGAGGCCCCGGGGCGGGCGGCTCGGCCAGCCCCGAGGGCAGGGTCTCCACCTCCTGCACGCACAGCTGGGTCTGCTCGCCGTCCGCCCCGCTCAGCACCAGGACGCTCTGCAAGCCCTCGTCCGTCTGCAGCGTCTCGAAGAGCACGTCCTGCACCACCCCCGCCGCGGCCTCGCCCTCACCGGGGTCCCCGGGCCCGGGGCCCGCCAGCAAGTCCTCGGCGGCCCCACTCTGGACCACCAGCAGGTTGGGGGCCTCCGTGGCCACGGCTCCGCCGCTGGGATTGGACAGCTGGCCCGCCACTGGCTGCAGCTGCACCGCGGTCACCTCCTGCGCGGGCTGGAGCTGCACCGTGGTCACTTCCGGGGCCGGCTGGAGCTGGACGGTGGTCACTTCCGGGGCTGGCCGCAGGGGCTGGAGCTGGACCCCACTCACTTCCGGAGGCCCTCCGTCCCCACCGCCCACATTCTGCAGCAGGATGAGGCTCTGCCCTGCCCCGTTAGCCCCCACGTTGCCCCCTCCCTGCACCCCCAGCCCCCCGGGGCCTGGCAGCCAGACTACCCCAGGCCCCTGCCCGGCCTTCCCCACCGCCCGCAGGCCCTGCCGAGCCTGGCCGCCCCCAGCCGCCGCGCTGGGGGAGGGCAACAGGATGAGCTTGGGGGGCGGGGGCGGGGGCGTGGGGGGCTGCACGCTGCTGGGGATGAGCTGCAGGCCCTGGGCGGTCTGCACCAGGAGGAACGTCTGGGAGTTGGGGGCTGCAGGGCCCAGGGACGGGGCCTGGCCCGGGGCCCCCGCCACCTCCAGGGAGAGCGTGGCCTGGAGGTGGGGGAGCACGTGCACGTCCTGGGTGGCCGGTGGGGCCGGCGCGGCAGCCAGGGGGGCGGGCGCCGGGGGGCCGGCGGCGGGCGCGGCGGGCGCGGGCGGGGCGTGCGTCCTCAGGTGCCGCTGCAGGTAGGCGGCCATGACGAAGCTGCGGCCGCAGATGGGGCAGGAGAAGGGGCGCTCGGCCGAGTGGGTGCGCTGGTGCAGCAGCAGGTTGGAGGAGTGCGTGAAGGTCTTGGGGCACAGCGGGCAGCGGAAGGGCCGCTCGCCCGTGTGCACGCGCTGGTGCTGCCGCAGGTTGGAGGTCTGCGCGAAGCTCTTGCCGCACACGCCGCACGAGTGCGGCCGCTCGCCCGTGTGCACGTGGCGGTGGCGCCGCAGGCACGAGGTGTTGCGGAAGGCCTTGCCGCACTCGCCGCAGGCGTAGGGCCGCTCGCCCGTGTGCAGCCGCAGGTGGTACTGGTAGTGCGACGACCACTTGAAGGTGAGGCCGCACTGGCCGCACGTGAAGGCGCGCAGGCCCGTGTGCACGCGCTGGTGGATGGCCAGCAGCGAGGAGCGCTTGAAGGCCTTGCCGCACTCGCCGCACTGGTAGGGCCGCTCGCCCGTGTGGTCCCGCAGGTGGTAGCGCAGCCCCGAGGAGCCCTTGAAGGCCTTGCCGCACTCGGCACACTTGTAGGGCCGCTCGGCGGAGGCGGGTGCGGGCGCCGGCGCGGGCTGCTGCGGGGCGGGCGTGGCGGGGGCCAGCGGCTCCTGCGGGCAGGTGACCTCGGCGGCCTCGGCCTGGGGGGGCGGGCGCCCCGCCGCCGCCTCCTCCACGTGGCACTGCTGGTGCGCCAGGAGGCTGGCCAGCTGCGGGAAGGCGCCGTCGCAGCTGCCGCAGCGGAAGGCTTGGCCGCCAGCCGCGCCGTGGCTGTGCTGGTGGCGGGAGAGCCCGGCCACGGTGCGGAAGGACTTCCCGCAGGGCAGGCAGGCGAAGCTGGGCGCGGCGGCGGCGGGAGGGGGCTGCGGCTGCGGGGCGGCGGCCGGCGGGCTGGCCTTGGGCGGCTCCGGGGGCGCGTCCTGGGGCGCGGGCGCCGCCTCGGGGCCCGGGCAGGGCTGGTGCTCCAGCAGCAGGTCCTCGCTGCCGAAGCCCAGCTCGCAGCCGGCGCAGCGGTACACCAGCTCCACCGTGGTCTCGGCCGCGGCCAGGAAGAGCTCGGGCACCACGGGCGGCGGCGGCGCGGGCGGCGGGGGCGCGGGCGGGCTGGGGGCGTGCAGGGGCGGCTGCAGGTAGGTGTCCGCGAAGACCTTGGGCGGCGGGGGCGCGGGGGCGGCGGCGGCAGGCGCGGCCCCGTGGGTGCGCTGGTGCAGCTGCAGGTTGGAGGAATGCGTGAAGGTCTTGGGGCACAGCGGGCAGCGGAAGGGCCGCTCGCCCGTGTGCACGCGCTGGTGCTGCCGCAGGTTGGTGCTCTGCGTGAAGCTCTTGCCGCACACGCCGCAGCTGTAGGGCCGCTCGCCCGTGTGCACGTGGCGGTGGCGCCGCAGGCTGGACGAGTTCTTGAAGGCCTTGGGGCAGTCAGGGCACGGGTAGGGCCGCTCGCCCGTGTGCTGGCGCAGGTGGTACTGGTAGTGGGACGACCACTTGAAGGCCTGGCCGCACTGGCCGCACGTGAAGGCGCGCAGGCCCGTGTGCACGCTGCGGTGGATCTGCAGCAGCGACGAGCGCTTGAAGGCCTTGGGGCAGTCGGGGCACTGGTAGGGCCGCTCGCCCGTGTGGCCCCGCTGGTGGTAGAGCAGGGCGGACGAGCCCTTGAAGGCCTTGGGGCAGTCGGGGCACTTGTAGGGCCGCTCGCCCGTGTGCGTGCGCTGGTGGTGCAGGAGCCGCGAGGACCAGCGGAAGGACTTGCCGCACTCCCCGCACTCGTACTGGGCGGCCGGGGCCGGGGCGGTGGGGCCCGGCTTCTCCCCGGGGCCCTCGGCGGCGGAGGCCGGCGCCATGTCAGCGTGGGAGCCGACCATCACACCTGGGGGGGGAGGGGGAGGGGGGTCATCTCCTCTCCAGCCCCTGCGGCCTCGGAGGCAGGCCCGCCCCGCCCACCCACCCGCAGTGCAGGAGCTGCCCTTGGGATCAGGGCCCCGCATCCCCATCTGCCCCGGGATTTGAGACTTCCGGTGCCAAACTTCCGGAAAACTGGGTCCGGGGGTCCCCGGCCTTAGGTCAGCCATCTCCGGGGGCTGGGCCTGGCCTGCAGGGCTGTGTTCAGTGTCCTGAAAGGCCGGGGTCTCCCCAGCACCCTGGCTTCAGACCGGTGGTCCCTCCCCCTAAGATGACTCCTCTCCCCCTACTTTGGCCCCCACCCCTCACTCTGCAGGACCCTCAACACCTTTGTTGCAGAAGCCCCTTGGAGCTCCGCCCACCCGCCCAGCACACCCCTTCCCTGCACCCCGCAGCTCTCCCAGCCACTGACCTGCAGGCTGTGCCTCTGCCCCACCCGGCCTCCCTGACTCTTTCCCAGCAGAAGGGCTGGGGGTGCGGGGACACTGCGGGGCTGTGGGCTCCCTTGCAATCACGCCCGTGGGTTGCTGGGCTCCTCCCCATCCGGAGACCCCCTCCCCCCGGTGCCCTGGCCCAGGCGACACGGGCCAGGCCTGGAGACGGTTCTGGTTGTGAGGTTGTGGGAGGGACGGGAGGGGCAGGCGCTCCCGGCAGCTGGAGGGGGGAGGCCAGGGATGCTGCCTGCACCCTAGGGCGCCCGGGCAGGGCCAGTGCCAGTGGGGCTGAGGCTGAGAAACCCGAACTGTCCGCTCCCCACCGCTTGCCTCTGGGCACACCGCTTGACCCTGAATCCCCACCCATCGCAACGTTCCTCGTGGCCTGGACCCGCCCATCAGTGTCACCACAAGCTGTCACTCACCTTTTTCAAAACCAGATATATCTGTACTGATTTCAGAGAGGAAGGGAGAGGGAGAGAGGGAGAGAAACATCGAGGATGAGAGAGAATTATGGATCGGCTGCCTCCTGCACTCCGTCCCCCAAGTCTGGAACCCAGGCCTGTGCCCTGACCTGGAATCCAACCGTGACCACCTGGTTTGTAGGTTGGTGCTCAAGCACTGAGCCACATTGGCCGGTGTGTCTCTCATCTTTTAAAACCATCACCCCTGCCCCACTGCCCAGCTCGTGTGGCTCAGTGGTTGAGCATCGACCTATGAACCAGGGGGTCACAGTTTGATTCCGGGTCTGGGCACATACCCGGGGTGGCAGGCTCAACTGCCAGTGGGGGGACGTCTAGGAAGCCGGTGATCAGTGATTCTCTCTCATCATTAATGTTCCTAACTCTCCCTTCCTCTCTGAAATCAATACAAATATGGCACAATACAAATATGGCACAATACAAATATGTTTTGTTTTTTTTGAAACCTTCAGCCCTGGCCAGTGTGGCTCAGTGGATAGGGCCTAGGCCTGAGGACTGAAAAGGTACCAGGTTCGATTCCAGCCAAGGGCACATGCCCGGTTGCAGGCTTGATCCCCAGTAGGGGGCGTGCAGGAGGCATCGAATCAATGATTCTCATTGTTGATGTTTCTATCTATTCCTCACCCTTCCTCTCTGAAATCAATAAAAATATTTTTTAAATAAATAAAATGTAAACGCGTCCTTTTAAAGAGACAGTTCTTCCAGAACGCTGCCCAGGCGGTTCAGAAGGCCCGGCATGCCTTAAAAGTGGGGCATCCTGCTCTTGAAGGGCCGGGACCTAACTTATCCAATAAAGAGCACTCCTTGCAAAGGGCCGACCACGCCCTTCCATCAGGCCCGACTTCCCCTTTAAGAGGGTGCTCCTACTGCACCCCCATCTCCATCTTTGTTGAGCTAATCTAGGGGCTGCTTTGAAGCTATCTGGATGCACAAGCTTTTTCTGTAAATGTCTGCACCACTGTCACTGGCCTTTGGTAATCCTTTCTTGGGGGGACAGGGGGTTAGTGAAAGCAAGAAGCTAAGGACATGCCCCGCCCCTTTTAAAAAACAGCCTCTTGCCCTTTAAGTGGGCGGGGCCGGCCCCGCCGATAAAAGTCGGAGGTGAAGTAGCGCCCTTCCCTTTAAAGCATCCCTTCCGGTTTCACGCTCGCCGCTTCCCCAACGTCTCCGCCCTCCGGTCCCTCCCCCCACCCCACCCCTCCGGTCTCTCACCTGCGGTCCGGACCCGGGGAACGAGCGGAGACCCAGAGACCTCCCGCGGGGGCCGACGGGAAGGCAGAGCCCCGGGCGGCGGCGGTGCAGGAGTGGGGGGCCGGGGAGGGGGGCGGGGGCGCGCGCCCTCCCAACGGCCCCCGGCGCGAGGCACCCAACCTTTATCGGCGGACACTCGCGCACACAAACCCCGACGTCGCCGTTGGTGCGTCACGACGCCACGTGCGCCGAAGCCTCATCCTCGCCCCTCCCATTGGCTTCTGGCCTCCGCGGCCGCTTCCCGGGCTCCCGGGGCGCGGGGCATCCTGGGAGTTGTAGTTCTTCTCCGACCCCGACCAACGGGTCTTGGGCAGGGGTGGTGGGGGGGGGTCAGGCCAAGGCCGGGAAAAGCAGGGTCTGGGTGCAGGATCAGACGCCCCCCTTTATCAGTATTGATTCCTTCTCCTCGTCTGTGACCAGAGACCCTCCTCCGCGGCGTGGCTCTGGCAAGCCTCGCCCACCAGGGGTGTGGTCACTCGCAGTCACTGGTCGCCACGCCCAGGCCCTGGGGCTCCCTTTCCAGGACCTGAGACGAGCCCAGGGATTGCCGCCCGTGGAGGTCACGCGAGTTCAAGGTCCCGGCCTCCTGCTGCGGACCTGGCTGCGGTTGTGCGGGGCCCAGGCACCGAGTCCGAGTCCCAGCCTTCTCCCTGCTTCCCACGCTCAGCCGCCCGCCGGCCTCGGCTTGCAGCCACTCTGACGGACTTTCCTGTTGGTCGTGCAACAGGGTGTCTCCACCAGGGCAATAGTGGCATTTGGGCTCCATCTGTGCTTGCTGAGGGGCGCCCTGTGCGTGCTGTGGCGGTCAGCAGCATCCCTGGCCTCCACGCAAAACGGCCAATAGCGCCCTAGCCTGTTTGGTTCAATGGATAGGCCTGTGGACTGAAGGGTCCCGGGTTGGATTCTGGTCAGGGGCTCTATCCCCAGTAGAGCACGTGCAGGAGGCAGCCAGTCAATGATTCTCATCTTTGGTGTTTCTCTCTCCCTCTCCCTTCCTCTCTGAACTCAATAGAGATATTAAAAAAAAAATAGTTAATAGCACCCCCTATCCATCCGGCTCCCCTGCCCCACACCTCACAGCTGTCGCCAGCCGTGGCTTCGTGCCCCTGATGACAGCCACTGCCCCAGGCCTTCCCCTCAGCCAGAGGGCTGTCCCTTAGACCCGAAGACCCTCCTACCCCTAGCCCAGTGGTCTGCAAACTCATTAGTCAACAGAGCCAAATATCAACAGCACAAAGACTGAGATTTCTTTGGAGAGCCACATTTTTTAAACTTCTAATGCCACTTCAAAATAGACTCTCCCAGGACGTGGTTTTTTTTGTTTTCGTTTTTATTTTTTACAGAGAGGAAGAGGAAGGGAGAGGGATAGAGTTAGAAACATCGACCAGCTGCCTTCTGCATGCCAACCCCCACTGGGGACGTGCCCGCAACCAAGGTACATGCCCTTGACCGGAATCGAACCTGGGACCCTTCAGTCCTCAGGCCGACGCTCTATTCACTGAGCCACACCGGTTTCAGCGAGGACGACGTGGTATTTTGTGGAAGAGCCACACTCAAGGGGCCAAAGAGCTGCATGTGGCTCACAAGCCGCAGTTTGCAGACCACGGCTCTAGCCCATCCCTTGTCCACTGCTATGGGGACGCCCCCCCCCATGCCAGGGGGTGGGGGGTGGGGAGTCCCATCACATGCTCAGGGCCACTCCTCTGTCTTTGCCACCCGAGTGTCCTCCACAACCAGCCAGCGGCCTGAGCAGCAGCCGCGGTGCCCTGGAGAATGGAGGCACTTCTCTGTCCACACCGGAGCTGGGTCGGACCCGTTCCAGCGCGGCCTTCCGGAGTCCCCGTGGCTTCGTGCCTGTAAAACCCTTGGCCACCAGCTGGGCCCAGTCTTTTCCCTCCAGCTCCTGCCTCCCCCGCCCTCAGGGGCGCTGCTGGGGGCACTGGGAGGGCGGGACACCTGGAGCCACTGAGGGGGGAGGGAGAGGGGCAGCACCCGGGGAGGGGCTGGGAGCTGGACCCCTGGGGTCTGGCCCCACCTACATCTGGGGCTGCCAAAGGCGCCAGGCCCGCCCCCTACCCCTGGCCTCCAGGGGGAGGGAGGAGCCCCCAGCCCTGTGATGTGGGTGGCCTCCGGCCTCTCCCCGGAGGTACAGCCCACCCGCTCCCCTTGCCTCGGGCTGGAGAAAGGAGCCCAGCCTGGTGTCATGGGGAGCGGGGGAGGCCGGCACCTGCGCTCTTAGGCCCTCGTTCTGGCCGACTCCCAGCCAGCCAGCCCTGCACTGCACGGTGATGTGTCCCAGCTTCCGAGATCACCCCTGCCACCCAGGTGCCTGCCCTGGACCAGGAATCAGACCCCAGACCCCTGGGTGCCCAGACTGCTGCTCTGACCACTGAGCAACGCCGTGGGGGTCTCTCTTCTTACAAGGACGCCAGCAGGCTGGACCAGGTCCCACCCTGACAACCCCGTGTCCCCTAAGTGCCTCTTTATTGTGGTTTTTCTTAAAAAAATATATATTTTTAATTGATTTTTCACAGAGAGGAAGGGAGAGGGAGAGAGAGTCAGAAACGTCGATGAGAGAGAAACATCGACCAGCTGCCTCTTGCACACCCCCACTGGGGATGTGCCCACAACCAAGGTACATGCCCTTGACCGGAATCGAACCCGGGACCCTTGAGTCTGCAGGCCGACGTTCTGTCCACTGAGCCACACCGGTTTGGGCCCTCTCTACATTTTTACAAAACGGAGTCTGTCTGGGGCAAGGGGAGGGACGCTGCACAAAAGCGGGTGCAAGCGGGAGGGTCAGGCCTGGGCTGGGCTTCCGGCTGGTCCCGCTGCCCGGGCGTCCCCCTCCCCGGATTGGAAGGGGGTGAGGGGTGGGGTCTCCCTTCCCAGGAGCGGTGCGGCTGTCCCCGGCCCCTGTGGGGCGTGCAGAGGCAGCTGGTCAGTGATTCTCTCATCGTTGGCGTTTCTCTCCCAACCTCCCCTCCCTCTGTGGAATCAATTAAAAAATAAAATAAAAAATAAAAAGATGCCGAAACCGGTGTGGCTCAGTGGATAGAGCGTCGGCCTGCAGACTGAAGGGTCCCGGGTTCGATTCCGGGCAAGGGCATGGACCTTTGTTGCGGGCACATCCCCAGTGGGGGGTGTGCAGGAGGCAGCTGGTCGATGTCTCTCTCTCTCATCGATGTTTCTAACTCTATCCCTCTCTCTTCCTCTCTGTAAAAAGTCAATAAAACACATTTTAAAATAAATGAATAAATTAATAAGTTAAAAAGATGCGGGAGCCATGGCGGCGCCTCTGGAAGCCGGAAGCGCCAAGGGCACCCGTCCCCCCTGGAGCCTCGGGAAACGCCTGGATTCCAGCCCCTGAGCACACACCCCCCACTCCTGACCTGGGGGAGGGCCCTGCACTGAGCCCCCACTCCTGACCTCCCTCTCCTGACCCCCCCCTCCCGGGTTCCCACCCCTCCTACCGCCTCTCAGAGCAACAGCGGCCAGGACAGCCGCACCGCCAGCACCCTGCGCCTACCACCCAGAGGCAAGAGGACCCCATTCCTGCCCGGCTCGCACCCCAGCCACCTACCCTCTCCCTCCAGCCTGCACCCCAGCCCCCCACCCCCTCCCTCCAGCCTGCACCCCAGCCCCCCACCCCCTCCCACCCCCTCCCACCCAGCCTGCACCCCAGCCTGTACCCCAGCCTCCCTCCCAGCCTGCACCCCATCCCCCTACCACCTCCCTCCAGCCTGCACCCCAGACCCCCACCCCCTCCCTCCAGCCTGCACCCCAGCCCCCACCCCCTCCCTCCAGCCTGCACCCCAGCCCCCCACCCCCTCCCTCCCAGCCTGCACCCCAGCCTGTACCCCAGCCTCCCTCCCAGCCTGCACCCCAGCCCCCACCCCCTCCCCCCCAGCCTCCCCCCCAGCCTCCCCCGCCTCCCTCCCCGCAGTCGAGGGCCCTCCACGCTAACCGCTGCGGTTGACTCAGCCCCGGCCTCGCCTCCGCCACGCGAGCCCTTTGTCGCCTTAATTGGCATCTCCAGGTGCCACCCGCCCAGACCCCAGATCCCGGGGCCAGCTATGTGCTAATTGGGCCCCTTCCCGCTCAGCCTGCCGCCCTGTGTCACCCCCCCACCCCCCCACCCTCACCCCCGCCCTCGTCCCTCCGACCTCGGCCAGCTCCCAGGACACGGGGACCGGAGGGCACGGGGGGGGGGGGGGGGGACGCCCGTCCGCACTGCCTGGGCGCTGCCCCTCCTGCCCAGAGCCCACGGCCCTCCCAAGCCCCCTCCCCACCCCTCACCGCTGCCAGTCCTCTCCGCAGCCCTGAGCCACAGGTTTGGGGGAGCTTTCTGATCAGCAGGGACACAGAGGACCGTCCCCCGGATCGCCCAGGCCATGCACCCCGGGGCGCCCGCCGGCCCCGGGCTGTCGGAGCCCACCCCCCGGGAGCTGTGTGCCTTTGTGAGCCGGGCGGCCACCCACATGCTGCGGGCCCTGCACCCCCGGCGGCCCCGGCCCCCCAAAAGGAGGCCCAACCACCGGCGGTTCCTGCACAATCAGATCTGCAGGTGAGGGGCGGGGCGGGGCGGGGGAGCCGGGAGGGCCGAGCCCCGAGTCTGGGCAGAGGAGCGGCTCCCAGGGCTGGAGCACTCATATTTACATATATATATATTTGAAATATATTTTATTGATTTTGTACAGAGAGGGGGAGGGATGGTTAGAAACTTTGACCAGCTGCCTCCTGCACACCTCCTACACAACCAAGGTACATGCCCTTGACCGGCATCGAACCTGGGACCTTTCAGTCCGCAGGCCGACGCTCTGTCCACTGAGCCACACTGGTCAGAGCGCAAATGGCTGGTTTTAAGTTATGTGGATTCCGGCTCTTTTTTTTTTTTTTAATATATTGGTTATTGATTTCTGAGAGGAAGGGAGAGAGAGAGACATCAGCGATGAGCCCTAGCTGGTTCAGCTCAGTGGACACCGCATCAGCCTGCAGATGGGAGGGTCCAAGGTTCAGTGCTGGCCTAGGGCACAGGCCTGGGTTGTGGGCTCAGTCCCCAGTGGGGGGTGTGCAGGAGGCAACCAATTCATGATTCTCTCTCATCATTGATGTTTCTCTCTCTCCCTCTCTCTTCCTCTCTGAAACCTATCTATCTATCTATCTATCTATCTATCTATCTATCTATGGTATATATAATCAGTGATGAGAGAGAATCGTGGATCAGCTGCCTCCTGCACGCCCCACAATGGGGATCAGGCTTGCAACCCTGGCACGTGCCCTGTTTGGGAATCAAACCGTGACCTCCTGGTTCCTATACCGACGTTCAACCAGTGAACCACATCGGCCGGACTGACATGACTTTTTCAAATATATATATATTATTGATTTTTTTACAGAGAGGAAGGGAGAGGGATAGAGAGCCAGAAACGTCCATGAGAGAGAGACATCCGTCAGCTGCCTCCTGCACACCCCCTACTGAGGATGTGCCCGCAACCAAGGTCCATGCCCTTGACTGGAATCGAACCTGGGACCCTTCAGTCCGCAGGCCGACGCTCTATCCACGGAGCCACACCTGTTAAGGCGACATGGTTTGCTTTTATCTGCCTGACCCTGGTCTTTACACATCTAAATGTGAAAAGCGCGGCCCTGACCGGTGTGGCTCCGTGGATAGAGCGTCAACCTGCGGACTGAAGGGTCCCAGGTTCGATTCCGGTCAAGGGCATGTACCTTGGTGGCGGGCACATCCCCCCCGGTGGGGGTGTGCAGGAGGCAGTTGGTCGATGTATCTCTCTCATTGACGTTTCTAACTCTCTATCCCTCTCAATTCATCTCTATGTAAAATCAATAAAATATATTTTAAAAATTTAATATATATATATATAATATATTTTATTGATATTTTACAGAGAGAAAGGGAGAGAGATAGAGAGCTAGAAACGTCCATGAGAGAGAGAAAACCGACTAGCTGCCTCCTGCACACCCCCACCGGGGATGTGCCCGCAACCAAGGTCCATGCCCTTGACCGGAATCGAACCCGGGACCCTTCAGTCCACAAACCGACGCTCTACCGCTGAGCCAAACCGGTTTTGGCAAAATATATATATTTTTTAAATAAATAAATGTCAAAAGCGCGCAGGTGCCCGCGGAGAGGGGCTCACACATCCGGACCTGCCCCACCGAGAGGAGGCAGCTCAGGAAGGAGGAGGAGGGCGGGGAGCAGGGGGGACCCCGCCCCAAGCCCCCGGTCTTGGGGCGCAGGAGGCGCTCCCCCACCGGATGCCCAGATGCCCGTGTCTCTCCCCGCAGGCAGTTCGCCAGGATCGAGGCTGCCACCCAGCGCCTGGCCCTGTCCATCCGGTCCCAGGAGGCGCCGCCCCGCAGACCCGCGCCCCGCAGGCCGCCCCCGCCGGCCCCGTCCCCCTTCCTGGGCGTGGCCCGCGCGCTGGCCCCCCGCGAGCCGGCGCCCCCGGCCGGCCCCGGCCCGAGCCCGGCCGCGCTGGAGGCCTCGGGGCTGGACCTCCTCCTTCCGAGCATCGCGCCCTCCCCGGAGCCGCCCTCCCAGCCGGACCTGCTGCAGGGCCTGCGCCCCTGGGACCCCCCGCCCCCGCCCCCGCCCCTGCCCCCACCCCCGCCGGGCCCGGGGGGAGGCCCCCAGCTCCTGGCCCCCCAGAACGCCTGGGGGGGCAGGTGGGAGGTGACCCCTTGTGCTCACCACGCTCAGGGGGCCCCTGAGAGCTGGGGGGGCTGCTTCCCATGACGCCCAGACACAGCCCAGCTCAGGCCCTGCACCAGCCCGAGGTCCCCCTCACCCCAGGACAGCTGGCTAGACCCCCCAGCCCCTGCCAGGGGTCCCCTCCCACTCCTCTCCTGGCAACTTCTGGGGAAATGGCTCAAGGCCACACACACACACACACACACACACACACACACACACACACACACACGCCCGAGGCCTGGGCCTCACCTCTGCCTCTTCCAGGCAGGCCCCCTCCTGCTGTCCCCCCTCCACCTTCTCCCCAGCCCCCAGGCCAACCCCCCTGTCACCCCAGCTCATCTCTGCCTGACGTCTGGTCTCAGCTCCTTTATTCCCAAAGATGCACCGCGCACCTACTGTGTGCTGGGACTCAGCTGTGAATAAAATAAAGGAGATCTCTGCGTTTGTGGAGTTCACATTTTTTTTTTGGGGGGGGGGGGACGGGGAGACAGGTCAGGGGACTGACAAAAATGAAAGCATGCTTACTTTTTAAAAATATATATATTTTATTGATTTTTTTTTTTTTTTTTTTTTTACAGAGAGGAAGGGAGACAGAGACAGAGGTAGACACATCGATGAGAGAGAATTATCAGCTGCCTCCTGCACACCCCCCACTGGGGATGTACCCGCAACCAAGGTACATGCCCCTGACCGGAATCGAACCTGGGACCCTTCAGTCCACAGGCCTACGCTCTATCCCAAGGGTAGGCAAACTTTCTGACTCGAGGGCCACCATGGGCTCTTACACTGGACCGGAGGGCCGGAACAAAAGCAACCTGGCCATGCTGGCACTCTCACCTTGGGCTGCTGGTGAAGGAGCAGAGGGGAGAGCAAGAGAACCCTCCGCTCTTTTGGCTCCTCGGGCCGGATAGAACAGCCAAACGGGCCGGATCCAGCCTTCGGGCCGTAGTTTGCCCAGAGCTGCTCTATCCACTGAGCCAAACCGGTTTTGGCTACTTTTAAAAATATATATTCTTATTAATGTCAGAGAGGAAGGAAGAAGGAGAGAGAGGTATACATAGAAACATCAACGATGAGAGAAAATCGCTGATTGGCTGTGTCCAGCACGTCCCAGGCTGGGGATCAATCCCGCAATCCGGGCATGTGACCAGAATCGAACCCAGGACCCTTCAGTCTGCCGGCCGATGATCTATCCACTGAGCCAAACCAGCTAGGGCTGTGCATACATTTTCAAGCGTGAGATAAATCTCCAATTCCAGATTGGAATCGGGACTCTGGAGAAGATAAAACTTCGACCTTACCGGGTGGTATCTGACAGCGGGCGGTCAGGGAAAGCCGGGAAGGACAAAGAGGAAGCTGCCCGGGCGAAGGTCTGGGCTCCAGGCAGCGGGAACAGCACATGCAAAGGTCCTGGGGCAGAGCCTTGGGGAACAGCAGTGGGGCCAGCATAGCTGGAGCGGAGCGAGCAGGGGGGAGGGGGGGGGAGAGGTTGACAAAGGCTTGAACTGGGATATTTTGGATTTTATTCCGGGAATGAGGGAAAGCTCTCTGTCCCTCTCAACCCCATTTCCAAGCAAAAAGTCTACATACTGCCCAAACCGGTGTGGATCAGTGGATAGAGCGTCGGTCTGCGGACTGAAAGGTCCCAGGTTCCATGCAGGTCAAGGGCATGTACCTTGGTTGCGGGCACGTCCCCAGTGGGGAGTGTGCAAGAGGCAGCTGATCGATGATTCTCTCTCATCGATGTTTCTAACTCTCCGTCCCTCTCTCTTTCTCTCTGTAAAAAATCAATAAAATAAAAAAAAAAAAGTCTACATACTAGGCCTAGCTGGTTTGGCTCAGTGGATAGAGCATTGATTGGCCTGGGGACCGAAGGGTCCCAGGTTCAATTCAAGCCAAGGGCATGAGGCAGCTGATCCTTGATTCTCTCTCTCATCATGGAGGTTTCTCTCTCTCTCTCTCTCTCTCTCTCTCTCTCTCCCTCTTCCTTCTTCTCTGAAATCAATAAAAACATATTTTTTAAAAAGTCTACATACCCTGATCCCCACCCTAGGGGGCAAGTGCTGTACAGATGGGGAAACCGAGGCTGTGGAGAACTCAGATTAAGGGGGCTAGGAGCTGGGAAGATCTTTTTTTGCTTTATAATCCTTGCTTGCTTTTAGATAAGAGTGGAAAAGGCGGGGGGTAGGGAGAGAAAGAGAGAGAAATACCATGTGAGATTGGTTAGGCAGACTGGTAGCCTACTCCCCCACGTGCCACGACCGGGGCCAAGGGCCTGCAACCTAAGGTACGAGCCCTTAAGCCTGGGCTCGAACCCGAGACCCTTCCGTGCTGGGACCTTTCGGGCGCTCTAACCACTGAACCACCGGCCAGGGCCGGAGAGGATCCTAAGCTCCAAGCTTCCTCGCGCCTTTAACCTTCGACGGGAAAGTGCGTGGGCCTCTGTAAGTGTCTGTGCAGACTAGAAGGCGGTGGTTGGAACCCCAACCCCCCCTCGCTCTGGGCAGGGCCCCCCTCCCCCTGCCCCAGCCTCCGGGGTCCGGTCTGTACAGCGGGGCGGCCCCCGCCACCCACCTCCCAGCTGGACTCAGGCTTCTCCGCACTCAGCGCGCTTGCTCCGCCCCGGGGCCCGCCACTCACGCCCTATCTAGCCGCCCATTGGTCACAAGCTGGCTTTCCCCGCCCCTCGGGGCGCGGGCCAATCACGCTTTCAGGACTGACAACGAGCGGCGCTCGCGGATTGGCCAGGCGCGGGGGCCGGGCCGAGCTCGAAGGGCCCCGATTGGGCGGCTCGGCCAGAGGGGGCGGGCCGCGGCGGCGCGGGGGGCTGGGCCACGTGTCGCGACCCTGCCAAACGGTGACCGGGGCCGGGCACCGGATTGGGGGCGGGGGAGGCCCTGGCGGCGGAAGTCCGGGCCCGGAAAGGTGAGTGACTCCCCGGCCCACCTGCGGAGGGCGGAGGGCAGAGGGCCGGGCTCGAACCTAGCGCCTTCGGGGAAGGGGAGACCGACCTCCCCGCCTCGCAGGTGGGAACCGGATGGACGGACGCCCCGAGCCCGGGGCGCACGGCCGGGGGAGGCCTCCCGCCCACCCTGCCCAACCGGCTCTCGAACCCTCCGCGGGCCGCTCCCGCCCTCTCTGCGTCCCGGGACACATTTCCCTTTGTCCCAGCGGAGCGGGCGGGTTTGACCGCCCCCCCTTCCTCCGAGGAGGAAACTGGGGTTCAGACAGAGCCTGAAACTTGCCCAAAGTCACCCGGCCAGGACGTCCGGTTCGGGGCTTGGACATCCCCGAGGCCTCGTGGGGATATAAGCAGCCCCCCCCCACCTGTAGCCCCCCCCCACACACACCTGTGCCCCCTAAGTTGCTGCCCACCTCGGGCTGCCCCTCCTCCTCCAGCCTTGGGCTCCCCCTCGATTCTGGACCCTTCCCGTCCCCGTCCCCCCACGGGACCCCCTAATCTGTCTCCAGCTCAGACTCTCCACATTCACACACACACACACACACACACACACACACACCCTCCCCCAATTTTCCCTCTTCTCCCCAAAACCGGTTTCCCGGTCCCTGCCAGTCATGGGCCAGAAACCTGGGGTCTCCCTCCCCTCCCTTGTCCCGCAGCCAGGCCCCCCAGGGCCCCAGCCCAGCCCCCCAGCAACCAGCGGGGCCTCCCTATTTTATTTTATTTCATTTTCCCCCATTTTATTTTACATTCTGAAGACTTTATTTAAAAAATATATATATATATATATATATATATATATATATATATATATTATTGAGTCTTTACAGAGAGGAAGGGAGAGGGAGAGAGAGTCAAAAATGTCGATGAGAGAGAAACATCGACCAGCTGCCTCCTGCACCCCCCCTACTGGGGATGTGCCTGCAACCAAGGTACATGCCCTTGACCGGAATCGAACCCGGGACCCCTCAGTCCGAAGGCCGACGCTCTATCCACTGAGCTACACCGGTTTAGGCGCCCATGTTCTGTAGACTTTAAATGGAAGGGTACTATATATGCAAGAAAGTGGCCACATCACCCACACACGGCCGAAATACCTTCTCACACACAGTGAGCGCCCTGGTGTAGAGTTACATCCAGATTTACAAGTCCACCCCCCAGTCTCCCCCCAAACCCCACACACACCCCGCCCCGCCGATAAGCATTATCACGTCAATGCCACGGGCAGGTTTGGCTGAGTACTTTTTTAAAAAACACATATTTTATTGATTTTTTACACAGAGGAAGGGAGAGGGATAGAGAGTTAGAAACTTCAATGAGAGAGAAACATTGATCAGCTGCCTCTTGCACACCCCCCACTGGAGATGTGCCCGCAACCAAGGTCCATGCCCTTGACCGGAATCGAACCCGGGACCTTTCAGTCCGCAGGCTGACACTCTATCCACTGAGCCAAACCGGTTTTGGCTTGGCTGAGTTCTCACTGCGCCGATGCATCCTGGCCACACAACCTGTTACGCGCTGTCCAACAGCCAAAAGGAGCAGCACAGCGAGAACCGGGCCTTCGCACTGTCCCTCTGTGACCTGTCCCCCCTCCACCCCCGCCCCCGCCCCCCCCCCCCAGCCCCTGCGGCCTCCGTGCCTGCCCCGAGCAGCTATACATAGCACAGGACACATTCTCTCCCCCCTTCCTTTTTGGGGACACAAATGGGAGCACTGGTGTACCAGGACGGGCTGTTCTGTGTGTCTCCGGCCCCACACCCCCACACCCCCCACTGTGACCGTCTTTTGAACACCTTTCCCTATTGTGACTAAAAGGGTGTCCTGGTGCCTGTCCGGCTGCTCAGAACCCCACGGGGGGCGTGCCGGAGCTTACGTAACGGGACCTGACCTCGGGCATTGAGAGCGACTCGGGTGGAGGGAGCCCCGTGGGCCCAGGGGGGACGTGGTAGCTGCGGGCTCCATCCCCGGTGGGTGGCGTGCAGGAGGCAGCCGACCCATAACTCTCTCTCATCATCGATGTTTCTCTCTCCCTCCCTCTCCCTTCCTCTCTGGGATCAGTGAACAGATTTTAAACAAAACAGAAAGGTGTGTGCCAGGTGCGAACTGCGGGTAGAGATGGAGGCCGGGATCCGGTTCAAGGTCCTAGGCCAGCCGTGGGCAAACTACGGCCCTCGGGCCAGATCCGGCCCGTTCGGCTGTTCTATCCGGCCCTCGTGGAGCCGAAAGAGCAGGCCATACCCTTTTATGTAATGATGTTTACTTTGAATTTCTATTAGTTCGCACAAACACTCCATCCATGCTTTTGTTCCGGCCCTCCGGTACAGTTTAAGAACCCATTGGAGTCAAAAAGTTTGCCCACCCCTGGGCTAGGCTCAGGGACCCTGTGCAGAGACCACACCCCGCCTGACCCGGCCGCCCCTCTCTCTGCCCTCCCTCAGGACATGGCGGCTGCCAAGCCCAGCCTGGGCCGGCTCCTCCCGGGGTCGTCCATCCTCTTCCTGTGTGACATGCAGGAGAAGTTCCGCCACGTGGCCTACTTCTCCCAGATCGTCTCTGTGGCCGCCCGCATGCTCAAGGTGCTGTGCCTCCTCCCTCGGACCCCGGCCCAGCCCCTCCCTCGGACCCGGGTCCAGCCCCTCCTCCCTCAGACTGGGGATCCAGCCCCTCCTCCCTCAGACTGGGGATCCAGCCCCTCCTCCCTCAGACCTGGGGGTCCAGCCCCTCCTCCCTCAGACCAGGCCCCAGCCCCTCCTCCCTCAGACTGGGGGATCCAGCCCCTCCTCCCTCAGACTGGGGATCCAGCCCCTCCTCCCTCAGACCCGGGTCCAGCCCCTCCTCCCTCAGACCCGGGTCCAGCTCCTCCTCCCTCAGACCAGGGGTCCAGCCCCTCCCTCGGGCTCAGGCCTTTGCCCGCCCGGCACAGGTGGCCCGCCTGCTGGAGATGCCCACGGTGCTGACGGAGCAGTACCCGCAGGGCCTGGGCCCCACGGTGCCCGAGCTGGGGGCCTCGGGCCTGAAGCCCCTGGTCAAGACCTGCTTCAGCATGGTGCCCGTGGCCCGGCAGGAGCTGGACGCGCGGCCGCAGCTGCGCTCCGTGCTGCTCTGCGGCATCGAGACCCAAGTCTGCATCCTGGTGAGGCCTCCGCTGACCGGACCCCCCCCCCCAACCCTCCGTGCTGACGCAGAACCCCTCGGGCTCCAGCCCGACCCCTGACCCCTCCTGGGCCGATGCGGCCCTCACTCAGGACTCCTCGCCGCTGGGGCGCCCGTGCTGCTCGAGGACCCTATTGCAACCAGGAGGGCAGCGGGGAGGGGGTGCCTCTGCCCTGCTCTGAGCTCCCTCCTCCCATCCCAGCGTCCAGGGTCCCAGCCCCTCCGCCCCGCACCCCTGTCCTTGTCTGGGCGCCGCCCTGACCTCTCTCTGCCCCCAGAACACAGCCCTGGACCTCATGGACCGGGGGCTGCAGGTCCACGTGGTGGTGGACGCCTGCTCCTCCCGCAGGTGAGGGGGCCCCCCCGAGGGGTGGCTGCACGTGGGGTGTGGCCGGGGCGCCCAGGAAGAGGCTGACCCTCCCCCCCTCCCCCCCGCAGCCAGGTGGACCGCCTGGTGGCCCTGGCCCGGATGCGGCAGAGCGGCGCCTTCCTCTCCACCAGCGAAGGCCTCATCCTGCAGCTTGTGGGGGACGCTGTGCACCCCCAGTTCAAGGAGGTACTGGCTCCCCGCCCCCCGCCCCCCCGTGCACCTGGCAAATGTCTCCCCAGCGCCCGCCTCGCCTTTGGGGAATGCGTCCGGGAACAGGCACATCCTGGAACAGAAGGCGGCCGCCTCCAGAGGGGGCTCAGCGCGCCCGGGAGCCACCCGCCAGTCGTAATCAATGAGGAGCGGCTGTGGGCAGTGCGGACTGGGGGGGGGGGGGGGGGCGGGAGGGAGGGAGGGGGGGGGGAGGCAGCGAGGGGCTTGCCCAGGACGGTCGGTCCAGGAAGCCCGGGAGAAGGTGGCTGAGGCCTGGAGGGCGCCAGGCAGACTCGGGAAAGGACAGCCCAGCAGGGGCCCTGGAGGTGGGGTTCCCCCCCCCCCCTCCACCGCTCCCCTACCCCGGTCACTGGCATGCAGGTCCTGCCCCGCACCCACCCCCGGGGGCGTGGCTGGCACGCAGCCTGCCCGTGGTTCCCGCTGCACCCGCCCTGGGTCTGCGGGCGCACAGGCCGGACACGCCCAGATTGGACATTACTGGCCCTCGGGCTCTGCCCTTCCCTCTCCTCTCGGTGCTCCTGTGGAGCACTACCGTGTGCCAGCCACGGGGCAGTCCTGGGGCCACAGCAAACGCCAGTCGGCGCCCCTGACACTGTGGGCGGCCTGGAGCTGGGAGGGAACGGGCAGAGAGTGTGGAAGCCAGACAGTAAGCAGCGGGGAGGCCCTTGGGGGCGGGTGGGGTCCCTTGAAGTGGAGAGCTGCAGGGGGGGAGCAGCCAGTCATCCGGGAAGTGCTCCCGGCAGAGGGACCGGCTGGGGCAAAGGCCCTGGTAGGGGTGTGGGGGGGAGGGTATTGGGGGGACTGGACTTGCCTCATCCAGGGACTGTGTCAGGCACTGAGCGCTGGAGTGGGTGTGGGAGGGGAGCCCCCAGGAGCCGGGCCAGGCCCTCGGGGTCCGGGGCTTTTAGGAGGGGCAGCCACGGGGGCTTTGGGCAGGTGTGGGGACTGAGGGAAGCCATTGTGGACCCAGTGAGGGCGCGGGCTCTGCCTTTTCTGCTTGCGTTCCGCCGGCCATGGGGGCTCTCTGGTGGGTGCAAGGTGGGGCTTTGGGAGAGGGCACCCAGGGTGGGGCCCCAGGCTGGTACCTACCGAGCGGCGGAACCTAGGGTCAGAGTGGTCCCGGGCCGCCAGCACCCAGAGGCAGCGGACACCTGAGTCCGGAGTGAGGGCGGGGCGCGGGCTGGGTTTGGAGTGGGGAGTTGGGAAGACTGAAGAAGAGGAAAGTACTGCCGGGCCCGGGACAAAGCCCATCACCCTTTCTGTTACTCCCGAGCAGAGGGTATGCGTCCACTGGTTTTGAGAGGGAGGGGCAGAGACAGAGAGAAATGTCGATGTGAGAAGGACACATACACTGATTGGTTGCCTCCTGCACATGCTCCGGGGATGGAGCCTGTAACTGAGGTACGTGCCCTTGACTGGGACCGAACCCAGGACCCTTCGGTCCGCCGCCTGATGCTCTATCCACTGAGCCACACCGGCTAGGGCTCTTAGCAGCCCAGGCCAGCCAAGGGGGCAAATGGCAGGCGATCGGGCGCTACCTCGGGTGGGTGGTGAGAGAGGCCCCAGGAGAAGTTCTGAGAAGAGGGCGCGGTTGGCACGGCCATTTGCTGCCCGGAGGGCCAAGGAGAAGAGGGGGCAGTGCCCCCCAGATCCGCCCGGGAACGGGGATCCTGACACCCTCCTCCCTCTGCAGATCCAGAAGATCATCAAGGAGCCCGCCCCGGACAGCGGGCTGCTCGGCCTCTTCCAGGGCCAGAACCCCCTCCTCCGCTGAGCTCCCCCCCGCCCGGAGGGGAGGCCTCCCCCCTCCCGGCCCCGGGCCGCGGCGGAAGCGCCTCCCCCCCATCCATGGATCCCCAGAGTGGTGCAGTCCACCGGGAATGCCGCCCCTCGGGAGGGGAGGCGGGTGCTGCCTTGCTATTGGGCGGCAGCTCCCGGAAATGCAAATGAGCCGCTGGAGGCCGACGGCCGTTGGCTGGGCTGGGCGGGGGGCGGGGCTCGGCCCGGGGCCGCTTCAAGGGCTGGGGAGGGGAGGGGGCGGGGTGCCGCGGGCTGTGTGGGACCCGGGCTCGCGGAATAAACACCGATGTGGCTGTGGACCGAACCATTCTTGGGCCTGGGGGGGTGTCCCGGGGGCGACTGGGGGCTGCGGGCGGCGGGGAGGGGGGTCCCCGGCAGGTGGAGAGGGGGCGGCGCCTCCTCGCAGCTTCCAGCGGGCGCCGGCGCATCTGCTCGGGGACGGGGCGCCGCCAGCCGCCCCCCGCCCGCCCGCGCGCACGCCCGGCCCGGCGGCTGCAGACACGCGCCCGCGCCGCCGCCCCGGCCGGCCCCCCGCGCCGCCGCCGCCGCCCCAGCGTCCCCGAGGGTCCCGCGCCGGGGAGTGAGGTGAGCGCGGCCGCACCCGGGGCGGAGGGGGAAACTGAGGCACGGGGTCCCCGGCGGGGACGGGGGCCGGGGGAGACTGGCCTGCGGGGGGACCGGTGGGGAGGAGGACGGACCCCTGGGTCTGAGTGGTCCCTGCGCCCCTGAGACGCAGGAGGCAGGGGATCCGCATGGGGCCTCCCGGGATCCTGCGGCTCCCTTAGAAATCTGGGAGTCGGGATCCTACCAGACACCCCCGCCCCCCCCAAATCAAGGCCCCTCTACCCCGTGAGATTCGCAGTCCCTGGTCCCCATCCGCCCCCAGCCCTGGGGACCTAGGGAGGCAACCCGAGTCCCCCCGAGATCCCAGGCATCGGCGCTCACGGCCGGCCCGCCCCCACTGGGGAGCCAGAGCCCGCTGAGCCCGAACCCAGACCGCCCCCCGCCCCCCACCCCCAGAAGGCTGGGAGCCCGCATCCCCACACCCCGCAACCCCCTCCCCGGGGACCGAGGGGCCCAGCTCCTTCCTCCGGGCGCCCCTGGCCCCCGCCCTCCGGTCCGGGTGTCCCCCCCACTCTGCCCCCGGCCGGGAGCCTCGCGTCCGGGAGGCCGCGCTCGCGTCGCCATGGCAACGGGAGTCTATTTTGCGCCAGGAACGCGGCTCGCTCCGCAGCGCCCCCTGCCCGCGCCGGACCGGCCGAGGGAGGCTGGGGGGCCGGGGGGGAGGCTGGGGGGCCGGGGGGGGAGGCTGGGGGCCGGGGGGGAGGGCAGGGGGGCCGGGAGGGAGGGCAGGGGGGCCGGGGGGGGGCACAGAGACACGCACAGGGACCGAGGTCTGTAGAGAGCAAACCTGGGAAGAGACAGAGATGCGGGACCAGAGGCACAGAGACGGGCAGGTGCAGACCGGACAGACGGGCGGACCGGGGGCGGGGGATGCCGGCGGCCGGAAAACCCCCGGGCGCAGCCGGGGACCGAGACGGAGACGCAGGGACCAAGACCCAGGGCTCACCCTGCCTGGGAGGCCGCCCCGCGGGTGGACCGGGAGGCACGGCCCGGGGGCCCGGGGGCCGGGGCTGCGGGCGGGGCGGCTGCGGAGAGCTGAGCCTCGGAAAGTTCCCGTCTCCCCAGTCCCCGCCTACACGGGGGAACGGGGGGACCCAGGGGGAGTGGGGGCAGCAAGCCCTGGACCCCTCCGTGCCTCCCTCCGCTCCCCCACCTGCTGGCCCGCCTCCTCCTGGCCGCTTCCCGTCGCCCACCCCACCCCGCCCTCACCCCCTTCCTCAGCGTCCGGACCCCCTGTCCGCCTGCCCCCGCCTCTGCCGCAGACCAGGGGATCCAGCCCCCCGCAGACCCCCCCAGCGCCCAGCTCCCCGGCCGGGCCGGTGCCCGCTTTCTCTCTGAGTCTCTGCCCCCTCTGGGGACTGCTGTCCCCCCTCCCGCGGTCCTTCTCCCCGTCCTCCTGGGGTCCTGCTTCATCTCTCCTAGTCACCCCCTCCGGGCCCCTCCCAGTCAGCTCACCTGCCCCCAGCCCCCTCCACCCCCCGCAGGGGCAGGAGGGGGTGGGGCCAGAGGTTCGGGCAAAGTGCTGTGCAGGGTGGCAGGTGGGGGGGTCTCCAAGAGTGCCTGCTAGGGGCAGCTGGCTCCCCTAACCTCTGTCCATCCATCTGTGTCACTTAGGGCTGAGGGGGAGGGCAGCAGACCTCTGGGCCTGAGCGGCTGGGCATGCGGGGTGCAGGGAGTGGGGAGATGGGGCTGGGGACCCCCCACTTCTCCACCTGTGGAGGAGAGGTGTGTGTGTGTGTGTGTGTGTGTGTGTGTGTGGTGTCACATGCCTGCTTCCCAAATCTCCTCCACTGGGTGAGGATGTGTGTGCACGCACGTGTGTGCACCCCGAGCTTACATGACTTGGGGCTGTGATGTGTGTGGCTGCGTGTCCGTCCGTGTGTAGCTGGCTCCTGAGCTGTGTGTGGCCCCGGCGAGGCATGGTTGGGTCTAAATTGTGTCCGGGTCTTGCGTGCTGGGGCTGAACACGTGGACATGGGTGGCCGTGTTGAGAGGAGGCTCCAGGGGGGCCCTCCGGATGCCCCGGGGTCCCTGCGTGTTGTGTCTGGGACGCTGTGTGGGTGCCCTGCGCTGTGTCGTGTGTGTGTGTGTGTGTGTGTGTGTGTGTGTGTGTGTGTGTGTGAGTTCTGTTGTATGAGCTAAGGACAGACCGGGTCCCCTGTGTCCCGGGTCAGCTGGCCACTCAGCGGGCCCCGGAGTGTGTGTCCCCTTCCCACCAGTAGGTGGTGCCCTGCGAGCATCCGGAGGCGTGAGCTGTGTGTGTGCTTGTGTGTGTGTGTGTGTGCTTGTGTGTGTGTGTGTGTGTGTGTGTGTGTGTGTGTGTGGTGTCTGGGTCTGAGGGGCTGTCACTGTGTGTGTGTGTGAGTGTGTGTGTGTGTGTGTGGTGTCTGGGTCTGAGGGGCTGTCACTCCTCCCGCCTCCGTGCCCCTCACCTCCCCCCTCACCCCCCCAGTTGTCAGAGGCTGGCGCTGTGTCCTGGGTGTGAGCACCGATGTCAGTGGAGGGAGAGTGTGTGTCCCAGCAGCCGGGGGCGGGGCCTCCCGCAGGTGAGGAAGTTGCCCCGCCTGGAGAGGCTACTCCTCGGGGCTGTGGGGTGCGGTGGGTGGCACCCTTGCCTGAGCCTGAAAAGGATGCTCCTTCCCCCGACGCACCCAGCCCAGTCGGCACTCCTGAGGGAGGGGAGCCCCTCTGGGTCCCAGCTGGCCCCCTTGCCCAGCACCCTAACCCTAACCCTAACCCAGCACCCTAACCCTAACCCAGCACCCTAGCCCTAACCCAGCACCCTAGCCCTAACCCCACTGTCGTCGCAGCTAATGAGGGTCCACGGCCTGGGGGGAGGGTGGCTCGGCAAATGAGGGACCTGCTGGAACGTTGGTGTCTCATTTGGAGAGAGACAGACAGACTGACGCCCGACATCATTAGGTCTAGCTCAGGGAAAGACAGCGTGTGGGGCGACTGAGGACCAGAGGGTCTAAGCCGGTGGTTCTCCCCTGGGCCAGCTGTGCCCGGGGCACCTGGGGGCGCCTGGGGCACCCTGTCCCCCCGGCTGCAGGGATGCGCCTGCCCCCGCGCCCAGTGCGTGCTGCTGCCCAGCGGGCCCCGTGGGCCAGCAGCTCCCACCCCAACCCACTCCCTCTCCCGCTGCTGGGCTACAGCTTCTCAACGGCACTCTCTCTCCCGCCTCCCCCACCCACACCTCTCCTGTCTCCCTCCTCCCCGCACCCTCCCCTCCCTCTCTCCCCCTCCCCTCCTCTCTCACCCCATCTGCCCTCTTCCTCGCCATCACTCACTCCCGCCCTATCCGTCTTGTCCGCCGTCTGACGCCTCCCTCCCAATCTTTTCTCCCATCCATCACCCCCGCGGGCCCTTCCCGTCCACCCTCACCACGTCTCATTCTGTTCGCCGCCCCCTCCCCGACCTCCCCCGCCCGGTGCGCCCCTTCTCCCCCACCCGGTGCGCCCCGTCTCCCATTCCCGGTGCGCCCCGTCTCCCACTCCCGGTGCGCCCCGTCTCCCCCGCCCGGTGCGCCCCGTCTCCCCCGCCCGGTGCGCCCCGTCTCCCACTCCCGGTGTTCCCCGTCTCCCCCGCCCGGTGCGCCCCGCCTCCCCCGCCCGGTGCGCCCCGTCTCCCCCACCCCGTGCGCCCCGCCTCCCCCGCCCGGTGCGCCCCGTCTCCCACTCCTGGTGCGCCCCACCTCCACTGCCGTGGGTCCCCCAACGTTGTGCCCATGCCTCTCCCCCCCACTCACCCTTCCTGTCTCCCTCCCTCGCCCCCTTCCTCATCCCGCCTCTGGACCTCCCCTCCCGCCCTCCGCTGCAGCCTCGGTCCTCCGCTCAGCCTGGCGGCCCGTGCAGCCTCCTGCGCACCCCATGCCGGCCCTGCTGCTCCTCGGGACGCTGCTGCTCCTGGCCTCGGCCGCCGGCCAGGCCGCGGCGCGCCCGCCCAACGCCACGAGCGCCGAGCCCCCGGGCCCGCTGCCCGCGCTGCTGGCGCACCTGCGGCGCCTGACCGGGGCGCTGACGGGCGGCGGCGGCGGCGGCGGGGGCGCGGCGGGCGCGGGCGCCAATGGCTCGCGGAGCGGCGGCGCGGGCGGCGCGGGCGGCGCGGGCGGCGCGGGCGCGGCGGCGCGGGCGCCCCCTCCGGCGGAGCTGTGCCACGGCTACTACGACGTGATGGGCCAGTACGACGCCACCTTTAACTGCAGCACCGGCTCCTACCGCTTCTGCTGCGGCACCTGCCACTACCGCTTCTGCTGCGAGCACCGCCACATGCGCCTGGCGCAGGCCTCCTGCTCCAACTACGACACGCCGCGCTGGGCCACCACGCCGCCGCCCATGGCCGGGGGCGCGGGGGGCGGCGGCGGCGCGGGCGGGGGGCCCGGGCCCGGCCAGGCCGGCTGGCTGGAAGGGGGCCGGGCGGGGGGCAACGGCATGCGAGGGGGCGAGGGCCCCGGGGGCAGCACGGCCTACGTGGTGTGCGGGGTCATCAGCTTCGCCCTGGCCGTGGGCGTCGGAGCCAAGGTGGCCTTCAGCAAGGCGTCCCGCGCGCCCAGGGCGCACCGGGACATCAACGTGCCCAGGTGTGTGCGCGCCCCGGCGGACGGGTAGGAGCCTGGGGCGGGGCCTGGGCGGGCGGGGCGGGGCCTGGGCGGTCGGGGGCGGGGCTGAGGGTTGGCGGGGGCGGGGCCATGGTTGGGATGGGCGGGGCCGCGGATGAGACGGGGCGGGGCTGCGGATGGAGGCGTGGTCTCGAGAGCCTGCAAACGCCAGGCTGTTGTGAATGGGGGATTCCCACGCCTCATTCATTCAACACATGTTTCCTGGGCGCTTTCTGGGGGCCAGGACCTGGGGATGGGTACACGGGCGAGCGAAACAAGGCCCCTGCCCTGATGGGTAAGCCGGGCTCCCCGCACCCCAGGCCTGCTGCCTGCTGTGGGCTGTGTGGCCCCGGGCAATGGGCTTAGCCCCCCCCCATCTGTGCCTCAGTTTCCCCGTCTGCACCACGGGGCCAGTCAATGCTCCCCACCCATTCGGCCCACAATGAATGAGGATGAACTGGGTTGATTCCCGTCGAAGCCTGGCCCGCGGAAAGCCCTCGGTAAACGGTGGCCACCGTGGTCATAAAAGTTAGTGCCCGGTGCCCTGGCCAGTGTGGCTCGGTGGAGAGAGCGCCGGCCCTGCGGACTGAGGGGTCCCTGGTTCGATACCGGTCAAGGGCATGTACCTTGGTTGCGGGCACATCCCCAGTTCAAGGGGAAGGGAGTGCAAGAGGCAGCTGATCAACGTTTCTCTCTCATTGATGTTTCTCTCTCATCGATGTTACTCTCCATCCCTCTCCCTTCCTCTCCGTAAAAAAAAAAAATCAAAAAAAAAATCAGTAAAATGTATTTTTTTAAAAAATGTTAGTGCCCGAGACAGTAAGCAAGCAGACACGTATGCAATGTCCTTTTGGTGAGTGGCAGGTGCTGTGAAGGAAATAAAGCGGAATGAGGGGTTGGGTCGGGGGCGTGGCCAGGAAAGCCCGATGGGAAGGGAAGGAGCACCCCAGACCCCCAGGCGGGGGGGACAGCGCGTGCCGAGGCCCCGGGGTGGTGCTCGCAGGGCGGCGGCGGAGCCGGCCCGGCTGAGGGGAGGTGGAGGTCAGTTCTGGGGTGACGGGGAGCACCCAGGGTCCTGAGCTCGGGCTGTGCAGGGAGACAGGGGCAGAAGCAGGAGACCCCATCAGGAGACGGTAGCGAGGATGGGGGAGGGAGCGCTGGCGGCAGCGGAGGTGGTGGGACGGCCCGGGTGGGAGCTGCTGTGGAGGTCTGATCCGCAAACCCGCGGAGGAACGTGAGGGAGGGGAGGGGGGAGAGAGAGAGAGAGAAAGAGAGAGAGAGAGAGAGAAGGGGGGGTGATCCTAAGATCTGGGGCCCGCAGCGCTGGGTGAACGGGGCACCTTTAACCCCATGGGGAAGCTACAGAAGAAACAGGATGGAGCCGGAACCGGTGTGGCTCAGTGGATAGAGCTTCGGACTGAAGGGTCCCGGGTTCGATTCCGATCAAGGGCATGGACTTTGGTTGCGGGCACATCCCCGGTGGGGCGAGTGCAGGAGGCAGCTGGTTGCTGTTTCTCTCTATCCCTCTCCTTTCCTCTCTGTAAAAGATCAATAAAAATATTTTTATTATATATATATATATATATATATATATATATATATATATATATTGATTTGGGAGAGGAAGAGAAAGAGAGAGAGAGAGAAACATCAATGACAAGAGAGAATCACTGATCTGCTGCCTCCAGCACCTCCCTCACTGGGGTTCCAGCCTGAAACCCAGGCATGTGCCCTTGGCCAGAATCGAACCTGGGACCCTTCAGTCTGCAGGCTGATGCTCTATCCACTGAGCCAAACCAGCCAGGGCAATAAAAATATATTTAAAAAAAAAAAAAAGAATCAGGATGGAGCTCCAGGCCACGTGGGGCGGGGCCCCGGGAGGAGACGTGGGCGGGGTCCCCGTGGATGGGGAGATGGATGGGGAAGGGGTGAATCAGGCGGGAAGTGCGGTCTCAGTTACCTTTGGGGGGACAGAGCTCAGGTTGCCCTTAGCGAGGGGCGTGGCCAAAGGTGAGAAGCCCAACCGAGCGGAGTTGACAAATGCCCCCCAAAGGGAGAGGAGAGAGGCCTGGGTCCTCCCTCCCGCGCCCCGTCCTCGGGCCACTGACCATCCCTCCGCCCCTCCCCGTCTAGGGCGCTGGTGGACATGCTGAGGCATCAGGCGGGGCCCGGGGCCCGTCCGGACCGGGCTCGGAGCAGCTCCCTGACCCCGGGGGTCGGGGGCCCCGATAGTATGGGCCCGAGGACACCCAAGAACCTCTACAACACCATGAAGCCCTCCAACCTGGGTGAGCGGGGCTGGGGGCTGGGGCGGGGGGCGGGAGGGAGAGGGGCTCTGGGAGGAGTGTGGGCAGCAGAGGGGCGGGGGGGGCTGGCCTGGGGCACGGCGGGGAGGGGCGATGGGGTGACCCCGCCTCCCTCTTGGTCCCCACAGACAACCTGCACCACAACTACCTGCACCTCAACGTCGGCAGCCCCTCGCACCACGCCACCACGCTGGGTAGGTGCCAGGGCCGGGCTGGGGACGCGGGGCCTGGGAGCGGGTGCCCGTGACGGTGGTGGGGGTGAGGCCCCGGGAGCCGGCCCGCACAGTCCAGCCGGGAGCCCAGCCAGCCTCCGCCTCCCGCGTGGACACCAGACGTGGCCGTCCCTCCCCCGCCCAGGCGGTGGGGAGATGCAGGAGTCTGCCCCCCAGGCTGGGGCAGGGCACCCAGTGGGTGCTGAGCCAGGGCCTGCTGCCCTCCTCCTGCGACGGGTCCTCCTTCCCCAGCAAAGAGCCGCCTCCTGGTGTGGAGGGGCAGCCTGGACAGCGGGACCCCTGAGGGGCTTGGATCCCGGACATATAACTCCCTACGGGGCTGGAGGCCTGGCTCCTGGGTCTGAGGGAGGAGGCTGGGGGCCTGGGCTCCTGGGTCTGAGGGAGGAGGGCCAGGGACTGGGCTCCTGGGTCTGAGGGAGGAGGGCTGGGGGCCTGGGCTCCTGGGTCTGAGGGAGGAGGGCTGGGGGCATGGGCTCCTGGGTCTGAGGGAGGAGGAGGGCTGGGGACCTGGGTCTGAGGGAGGAGGGCTGGGGGCCTGGGCTCCTGGGTCTGAGGGAGGAGGCTGGAGGCCTGGCTCCTGGGTCTGAGGGAGGAGGGGCTGGGGGCCTGGGCTCCTGGGTCTGAGGGAGGAGGGCTGGGGGCATGGGTCTGAGGGAGGAGGGGCTGGGGGTGAGGACTCCTGGGTCTGAGGGAGGAGGGCTGGGGGCCTGGGCTCCTGGGTCTGAGGGAGGAGGCTGGGGGCCTGGGCTCCTGGGTCAGAGGGAGGAGGGCTGGGGGCCTGGACTCCTGGGTCTGAGGGAGGAGGGCTGGGGGCCTGGGCTCCTGGGTCTGAGGGAGGAGGCTGGGGGCCTGGGCTCCTGGGTCAGAGGGAGGAGGGCTGGGGGCCTGGACTCCTGGGTCTGAGGGAGGAGGGCTGGGGGCCTGGGCTCCTGGGTCTGAGGGAGGAGGGGCTGGAGGCCTGGGCTCCTGGGTCTGAGGGAGGAGGGCTGGGGGCCTGGGCTCCTGGGTCTGAGGGAGGAGGAGGGGCTGGGGGCCTGGGCTCCTGGGTCTGGGGGAGGAGGAGGGCTGGGGGCCTGGGCTCCTGGGTCTGAGGGAGGAGGCTGGGAGCCTGGGCTCCTGGGTCTGAGGGAGGAGGGCCTGGGCTCCTGGGTCTGAGGGAGGAGGGCTGGGGGCCTGGGCTCCTGGGTCTGAGGGAGGAGGGCCTGGGCTCCTGGGTCTGAGGGAGGAGGAAGGCTGGGGGCCTGGGCTCCTGGGCCTGAGGGAGGAGGAAGGCTGGGGGCCTGGGCTCCTGGGTCTGAGGGAGGAGGGCTGGGGGCCTGGGCTCCTGGGTCTGAGGGAGGAGGAAGGCTGGGGGCCTGGGCTCCTGGGTCTGAGGGAGGAGGGCTGGGGGCCTGGGCTCCTGGGTCTGAGGGAGGAGGAAGGCTGGGGGCCTGGGCTCCTGGGTCTGAGGGAGGAGGGCTGGGGGCCTGGGCTCCTGGGTCTGAGGGAGGAGGCTGGGCTCCCGGGTCCGAGGGAGGAGGGCTGGCCTGAGCCCGCTGTGCTCTCCCCGCAGACTGGAGGGCCGCCCCGCCGCCCAGCCCCACCTTGCACTACTCCACGCTGTCCTGCTCCCGGTCCTTCCACAACCTCTCGCACCTGCCCCCGTCCTACGAGGCCGCGGTGAAATCCGAACTCAACCGCTACTCCTCCCTCAAGAGGCTGGGTGAGTCCCCGGAAGGGCGGGTCCGGGCCGGGCGGAGGTTCAGGACCGCGGACAGGGGTCCGACGGCTTCCCATGGCTCAGCCCCTCCCTCTCCCAGCTGGTTCCGGGATTACCGGGAGGGGGTTGATATCAGAATTACCTGGCAGCTTTTCAAAATGCAGATTCAGGGTGCGCCTCCCCAGGACCCAGGATCTACTGTATTCATCAGGACTTGGGTTTGCAATGAACAGAAATAAGACTGACTCTCTCTCTCTCTCTCTCTCTCTCTCTGTCTCTCTCTCTCTCTCTCTCTCTCTCTCTCACACACACACACACACACATATACACATGTAACTGAGAGAGCTTGAGAATGGGTCAGTCGCTTCAGGCATGGCTGGATCCAGGGGCTCAGGACTGTATATCGCTCAGCTCTGCGACATCGTAGTGGGCTGCTGGCTTCATTTGCAGACAGATATCCCCTCTCTCTCCCCACCCCATGGCTGCAAACAGTGACTGAGAATTTTCTTTTCTTTTTTTTAAAAAAAATATATTTTATTGATTTTCTGCAGAGAGGAAGGGGAGAGGGATAATTAGAAATATCGATGAGAGAGAAACATCAGTCAGCTGCCTCCTGCACACCCCCCACTGGGGACGTGCCCTCAACCAAGGTCCATGCCCCTGACTGGAATCGAACCTGGGACTCTTCCGTCTGCAGGCCGGGGCTCTAACCACTGGGCAACACCGGTCAGGGCTGGCCTGGCTGTTCTGATGAAGTTGTGCCCCTGCCCAGGCTGATGACCTGAGGGTCCCCCTTGGGGGGTGGGGGTGCGGGTGCGGCGCTGGGGGCTGGGATGTGGGGGAGCCGGGGTCTGGGTCTGGGTCTGACCTCCATCCCCTCCCTCCTCCCCCCGCCCCGCAGCCGAGAAGGACCTGGACGAGGCGTACCTGAAGCGCTGGCACCTGGCGGACGCGCCCCGCGGGACGCTGCCGCTGCACACGCTGCGGCGCCCGGGCACCGGGGGCGGCTACCGCGCGGACGGCTGGGGCGGCGCCGAGGAGCCGGGCCCCGCGCCCGCGCCCCGCCCGCGGCGCGTCATGTCGCAGGAGCACCTGCTGGGCGACGGCGGCCGCGCGCGCTACGAGTTCACGCTGCCGCGCGCGCGCCTCGTGTCGCAGGAGCACCTGCTGCTGGCGTCGCCGGACGCGCTGCGCCAGAGCCGCGAGCA
Organism: Vespertilio murinus; assembly: GCA_963924515.1. Taxonomy (NCBI): domain Eukaryota; kingdom Metazoa; phylum Chordata; class Mammalia; order Chiroptera; family Vespertilionidae; genus Vespertilio; species Vespertilio murinus. The sequence goes on along the minus strand of OZ004716.1, from coordinate 49,142,185 downwards.
CCTGCTGTCGCCGCCGCGCAGCCCGGGGCCGCCGCCCGAGCCCGCCGCCCGTTCAGCCGCCGCCGCCGTCGGCCTGGCCGCCTCGCACTCCAACCTGCTGCTCGGGTCGCCGCGGCACGGCCCGCACGCGCACGCGCACCACCGCCACCTGCTGCACGCCGCGCAGCCGCCCTGGCTGGCCGACGCGGGCGGCGGGGGCGCGCTGGCCGGCCGGCCGCCCTTCCAGCGCCAGGGCACGCTGGAGCAGCTGCAGTTCATCCCCGGCCACCACCTGCCGCAGCACCTGCGCACGGCCAGCAAGAACGAGGTGACGGTCTGAGGCCGGGCCGGGGAGGGGCTGCGGCCCTCCCCTCCCCTGCGCTCCCCTCCCTTCCCCTCCCCCCCGGGTCCCAGCCGCACCCCAGGGGCCGGGCCGGATCCTCCTCTGGCCTCTCCCGGACGCTGCTTTGAATGGACTCCGCACAGCAGCCGAGATCCCTCCTCCCACGTCCCCGTCTGACGCCAGACCGCCTCCCCGTGACGTCATCGCAGAGGAAGAGGCTTGCCCGTGGGGTTGTCGCTGGCCACAAGGTCCACGCCACGCCACGGCCAGGCCAGGCCCTCCCGTGAGGCCGCCGCAGGGGGAAGAGGCCCAGCCCTGAGGTCGTCCCTACAGGCCACGTCCCATGATGCCATCACACCCTTCTGTGACGTCACGGCGGAGACAGCGCCTTGTCCTGTGGCGTCGTCATCCCTGGAGACAGGCGTTCCTTCCTGCCATGGCAGTTCAGAGACAAGCCTCGCCCCGTGACACCCTCTCTGGCCCCCGAAGGCCTCTCTTGACGTCAGCATCGTCCGCAGGAAAACTCATTCCTACAGGGATGCCGCCTCTGCCCGTGACGTCATCACTCAGACAAAGCCATCTTGCGGAACGGCCCGAGGCCCCGCCCTTCCCGTGACGTCATCACAGGGCTCGCCTCCTTCCTGCCTGTGATGCTACCACCAGAGAAGGTGCCTTGCCCGATGACATCATCCGAGGGCCCGTGCCTCTTCGGGGGATCTGTCACCAGAGCTGAGAGCCCTTCTGTGATGTCACCCCCAGGCCCCGCCGGCTCTGAGGGGCCACCGTGAGACCCCTTGCTGCCGCCGCCATGCCGAGAGGGGGCAGGACGTGCCCCTTCCTGAGATGCTTCCAGATGGCATAACATCGCTGGGGGACTGCCCCATCTAGAGAGGTCTCCCCGTTTGCAATGAGGACCCCCACTTCCGACCGAGGCTGGGTCCCCATGCTGCGATGTCATCACCAGAGACACTGCCCGCCCTGGGGGGCCGTCACCAGTTTCTGCCTTGTCCCGCCGTGGCTCCCCGGCCCCGGTGGCCTGGCCTGTGGGATCCCCACAGATGCCCCCTCCGAGGGGAGGCTGGCCGGGGTCCCCGGGGCAGTGACATCACCTCCTGCGTGGTTCCCCGAGGCCGGCCGGCCCAGGCTCACTTCTGCGCTCAAGGAGGCGCCTCTGGCCATGGGCCTCGGGGCCCTGAGACTCCGCGGTGTCCTCAGGCCGGCGTCACCCCTCAGCCATACTAGAGACGTCGCTGCTTCTGTCAACGAGGCCCTGGCCTCCTGCCGGGGCCGGAGGGGGTGCCTGCTACTTATCCTGCTGATGACATCCTCGCTTCACTCGTGCTGGCGCTGCGCCTGGGGTCAAATGCCGCCGGGCCTGCTGACGTCATCTCCTCCGACCTAGAGTATCTGCATCTCCCAGGATGCACCACGGCTACCGTGTCATCCTCTTCCAGGACGCACCTGACCGTGTAGGGTCACCTCCTCCCGAGCTTCCCCGTGGCCAGTGGCGTCACCATCTTCCATGCTTCTCCGCAGCCACTGTGCCGTCCTCCCCGCGGCTTCCCTGCAGCTGGTGGGGTCTCGTCTCCAAGAGCCCTCCGTGACCAGTGACGTCATTGACTCCCAGAACCCGCCGTGGCCGAGGGCAGTGTCCTCTGCCAGGACCCGCGAGGCCTGGTGATGCCACCATTCCCCAAACCCCCGGAACTGTGGTGCCGTCAACCTGCGGGATCCAGGCCAACCGTAACCCACGTCTCCATGCCCCAGGATCCACCCCGGCCACGGTGTCACCGCCTCCCATGATACATTGCAGTCATGATGTCGCCCCCAAGCTCCGTGAGAGCCAGTGGTGTCCCAGGACCCATGGCACCCAATAGTGTCATCTCCCAGGATCCATTTCAACCATGGTGTCATCTACTGGGGTCCACCACAACCATGACACCCCTTCCCCGGACCCAGAAACCCCAATGGTGTCATCTCCCAGAATCCACCTCAACCATGCCATCACCTCCCATAATCCACCACAGCTGTGCCATCATCTTCCAGGCTCCACCACAGCTGTGCCATCATCTCCCATGATCCTCCACAGCTGTGCCACCATCTCCCAGGACCCACCACAGCCATGCCACCATCTCCCAGAATCCACCACTGCCATGCCATCATCTCCCAGGATCCAGGACACCCAGTGGTGCCATCATTTCCCAGGATGCACTTCAACCTTGGACCATCTCCCAGGACCCATTTCAACCACGGGATCATCATCTACTGGGGTCCACCACAACCATGGCACCCCTTCCCCGGACCCAGAAACCCCAATGGTGTCATCATCTCCCAGAATCCACCACTGCCATCCATCATCTCCCAGAATCCACCACTGCCATCCTCATCTCCCAAGATCCAGGACACCCAGTGCTGCCATCATTTCCCAGGATGCACTTCAACCTTGGACCATCTCCCAGGACCCCTCATCTTGGGAGTCAAGTCCTGCAACAGCTGCGTTTCAACTGTCTTCTGGGTCACGTGGCACCGACCGCTGTTTCCATGGGAACCCGGCACAACACACGCCATCCTCCCTTAGCTTCTAGATTAGGGTAGGGACGCCCTCCGATGACACCACGCCTGCTCCGGCCCCCCTTGATGATGTCACTGCCTCACTCCAGGCTTAGGCGGATGCCTGCACCGACCCCACCACAGACTTGGCCTTGACTGCCCCCCTCACCCCCCATCACCCCTCTGGCGAGGGCATCCAGGCCCCCTGACAACTCACTGGCCCTCACCCAACTATCCGTTCGGTGACGGGTCACCCTGGCGGCCTCTTCTCACCAGAGGGGGTCACTGCCCTGGCCCGGCCCCTCCTTCCTGTCCCCCGCCGGCCTGGGCCTCGCCCGCCCTCCTCCGAGTCTCCGGGGGGCTGGGCACAGCTGCTACCCCCGGGGCTTCCGCGATGTCCTCCGTGGCCTGGGCCGGGGGCAGGCACGGCTGGACTGCGTGCCACTGCCCACGCCATCCAGTGTGGGGGCCCTCCCCATCCCTGCGTTCTCCCCTCCGACCCCCCACACACCCCCAGAGCCCCCAGGGCTTTCGGGATTTACCAACACACAGTGCACAATGTGCCCCCCCCCCCCCCGCACCCCGTGTCCTCTGTACATAGCCATGCTGTGGGGGAGCAGCCATTCCCCTACTCTTAAAGGGCTACACGCCCCCTCCCCCAGCCCCCAGGCCAGGGGGGAGGGGCCATTTTCCCTCCTCTGGGTCCCTCCCTCCTCCTTCTGTCTCCCCTGGCCCCCAGTGCCGGCACCTCAGTTCACCCCCACTCAGCCTCTGGCTCCCACAAACACGGAGGGAACACGGGGAGGGTCCCCCCGCCTCCCCAGGCCCAGCGCCAGTTGTCACGCCATGCTTACAGCTCCTCCCACGGACCCCCCATCCCTTCCAGGGGCCCCCCACGCTGGGGCCCTGAGCAGACTGTGACTTCCCCAAGAAAGAGCCAGCTTGAGCCCCTGCCCCTCTGCTCACACCCCCAAGCACTCCGCTTTCTCCAGCCCCCCCCCCAGTCCCCAATGGGGGGCCCGGGCCCTGCAGCTTTTGTATGCCCCCCTCACTTGCTCTCTTCTGGACTCCAGCTATTTCGCCCCCCACTCCGGGGCCCTGGCCTCTTATCTCAAATAAGCCATAGCGAGGAGAGGTCCGAGGAGGCGGCCACCCAGTCCCCGGGTGCCTCCGGAGCCGGGGCCTCACCTTCTGAGTCTTCCCACGCTCCCACACGCACACGCACCCCTGCCCTCCCGATCGTGGGCAGTGGGGGGCGCCGCAGAGACAGGCAGGTAACCAGCCCTGGACCAGAACACCCTCCCCAGCGCTGCCTCCTCCCGCCCCCTGACCGGCACCTGCTCGGGACTCCCCCCAGGTCCTGGTGAGGACAGCCGGCTGGGCTGCAAGCTGGTATTTTTGGAATAAACATGTTTTCCTGACGCCCCCAGGCTCACAGTCTCTGCTGGGAAGGTTGGGGTCTCCACCTGCGTGCTGATGGGGCCCAGGGGACTGACTCCCTGAGCGGCCCAGGGGCGGGGTGGGGGCTGGGTGGGTGCTTATAGCCTGCAGCCTCTGCACACCCTCCTGGTGGGGCGTGTGTGCAGTGCATTTCGTACCCTGGCCAGGGTCGCTCAGTGGTTAGAGCATTGGCCCCGCGCTGAAGGGCCTCAGGTTCGGTTCCCGGTCAAGGGCAGGGGAGTACCTGTAGGTTCCACCCCGACCTGGCTGGGGCTCTGGGGCCCGCACAGGAGGCAACCCATCAACGTGTCTCTCTCGCATCTATGTTTCTCCCTCCCTTCCACTCTCCAGAAAAATCAATGGAGCCCTGGCCCGTCTGGTTCAGTGGATAGTGTCGGCCTGCAGACTGAAGGATCCCGGGTTCGATTCTGGTCAGGGGCTCATGCCCGGTTTGCGGGCTCGATCCCCATTGGGGGAGGCGCAGAGGGCAGCTAATCAATGATTCTCTCTCATCACTGATGTTTCTAGCTCCCTCTCCCTTCCTCTCTGAAATCAATAACTATTTTTTAAAAACACAATCAAACAAAAACCTTCCTCTCTAGTGCGTTTAAATGTTTGCTTCCCAAATAGTCTATTTTACATGTATCTCATTCAGGGTTCTCCAGAGAACTAGAAACATACCAATGAAGAGAGAGAGAGAGAGAGAGAGAGAGAGAGAGAGAGAGAGAGAGAGAGAATTCATTTTATTTTTTATATATTTTGCAGTTCTGAATTTTTGCTTTACCTTTTTAAAAAATGTTTTTGTCCAATTTTAGAGAGGGAGGAAGGGAGATGGAGAGATAGAAACATCAATGAGAGAGAGTCACTGATCGGCTGCCTCCTGCACGCCCCACCCTGGGGATGGAGCCCACAACCCTGGACCCGGGCCTGGGCCCTGACCGGGAACTGAACCGTGGCCTCCTGGTTCACAGGTCGGTGGTCACCCACTGAGCCATGCCGGCCGGCCTTCCCTGACCCTGCTTCCGTTTTGATGGGAATGGACTGAACCTCTTCGGATGCCACCCCTCCTCCCCACTGCTCCTGGGGCGGGGGCGTGCCAGGCTCCGGCTGACCGGCTGAGCCCGCGGGCACCCCCGGCAGGCTGTGCCCATCAGCGGGACCCTGCCCGGGCTGCTCACGGCACCGCCCACGCTCCGGTCCAGGTTCCTAGGAACCTCCCCTCCGGAGGAACAGCTCACAGCTGGCCAGAAGGCCTGGGGGGGACGTGGGGGGGAGAATGCTGGGAAGCCAGGTGCCTTCCCGTGGAGGAGCAGCAGCGCGTGGGGATGCGGACAGAGAGCCCGTGGAACGGTCCAGATGTTCGGGGCGGGCACCCGAGGGGCGCGAAGGCCGAGGGGAGGATGACTGGAGCCCCAACTCCCCCCCTCTCCCCCGGCTCTTCAGGAACGGGGGCGGGACTTCCCCTCCCAGCTGCACTTCTTTGTAACTTAATCCACATGAACAGACCACGGGAAGGTTAATTTCTGAGGCTACGATTCCCGCCGCTGGTTCCATGGTACGAAAGCAAGACTCCGAGTGGCTAGTGTTCAGCACGAGGTCGCCCCCCTCCCCTCCCCGTCTCGCCCCACCCCTGCCAGCTCCAGTCCCCCAAACTGGCTCAGAAGGCCCTCCACGGAGCGGTCCTCAGACGCCCTCCCTCCCCTGCAGCCACATGGCCACCAGCACAGCCAGCGGTCCGGCCTGTGCCCTGTGGCCCGGGCTGGAGTCGCCACGGGAGGAGCAAAGCCACTCCCGCCTGCCAGACAAACCCCTCCTGGCTCCCTGGGCTCCGGGGGGCTCTCCCCTTGGCCCCCCCTCATGCCCACTCCCTTAGCTCATAGCTCCAGGGTGCACCCCCACAGGCAGGCGGGACCCCTGGACCTGCAGTCTCCATTCAGCCATTAGAGCAGGGGTGGGCAAACTTTTTGACTCAAGGGCCACCATGGGTTCTTACACTGGACCGGAGGCCGGAACAAAAGCAGCCTGACCGTGCTGGCACTCTCCTCTTGGGCTGCTGGGGAAGGAGCGGAGGGGAGAGCAAGAGAACCCTCTGCTCTTTCGGCTCTGGGGGCCGGATAGAACAGCCGAACGGGCCGGATCCAGCCCGCGGGCCGTAGTTTGCCCACGGCTGCTTTAGAGGCACGGCCAGACCCTTTTCCAAACCAGCTGTGTGTGCAGGTTCCAGTCTTCCCGCATCCTCCCAACACTTACCTTCTTTTTTTTTTAAGAGATAGATCAATTTGTAGTCCCACTTATAAATGCATTCTCCGGTTGATTCTTGCATGTGCCCTGACTGGGGATCAAACTCGAAACCTTGGTGTATCCCAGTGGTCGGCAAGCCTCGGCTCTCGAGCCACGTGCGGCTCTTTGGCCCCTTGGGTGTTCTAACGCCACTTCTTCAAAATAGACTCGCCCGGGCTGAAACCGACCTCTGCCTATAGGCCACGAAGTTTCCGTCGCACTGTATGTGCCCACCCGCACGTGGTGTTTTGTGGAAGAGCCGCACTCAATGGGCCAAAGAGCCGCATGTGGCTCGCAAGCTGCAGTTTGCAGACCGCTGGTGTATCCGCATGGCTCTTAAAGTACTTTAAAATTGATTTCATAGAGGAAGGGAGAGAGAAGAGAAACATCAACGATGAGAGAGAATCACTGATTGCCTGCCTCCTGTACTACCCCCACTGGGGACTGACCCGGACACCCAGGCAGGTGCAACGACCAGGAATCAAACTGTGACTTCCCGGTTCATAAGTCGATGCTTAACCACTGGGCCACACTGGCCAGGTCACTCAACAAATTGCTCTCTTCCATCACTGGCTTCTCTGTTCCTGCCCGGAAGCCGTGTGGAGTCACACTGCCAAACCTCCATGGCTCCAAGCGTCTGCAATGAAAGAACACACTGCTCCCCTCAGCCCAGGCACGTGACCTTCACCCTGTCCCCCTCACCTCTCGGACCTCAGGGCCTGCACCTGCCAGCCCACTCTGGCCCTGCCTCCCTGGCCTGGTGGCATTGCCCCCAAACACATGAGGCATGACCCCCTCCCCAGGCCGATGCACCTGTTGGACCCCCTTGTCAAAATGCATTTCCCATAAACCCATGCATGGTCAGCAAACTGCGGCTCTCGGGCCACATGTGGCTCTTTGGCTCCTTGAGCATGGCTCTTCACAAAACACCACGGCCTGGGCGAGTCTATGTTGAACAAGTGGCGTGGGAAGAAGTTTAAATTTTAAAAATGTGACTCTCCAAAGAAATTTCAGTCGTCATACTGTTGGTGTTTGGCTCTGCGGACTGATGAGTTTGCCGACCACTGGTCTGGACCATTGTTCTGCCATGAGGTTGTCCAGTCAATTTGCATATTATGCTTTTATCATTATAGATTATTTCTGTTGTTAATTTTCACCTGAGGATTTTTCCCCCATTGTTTTTCAGAGTGGGGGGGGGGTTGAGATAGAAACAATGATGAGAGCAACATCCTCCCCACACACCCCAACCAGGCTTGGGGAGCTACTCTGCAACCTAGATCCCTGCCCTTGACGGGAATGGAATCCATGGCCAGTCCATGAGCAGATGGACGCTCTAACCACTGAGCAATGCCAGCCATCGCCATCACCCCTATCCTTTGCATGTTGTGGGGTTTGCAGAGCTTCCACCTCCACCTTGGCCTCCCTGGAGTGGGGGTGGGTGGGCTAGTACCCGACAGCTCCTCAGGGTGTCTGTCCACTGGGCCCAGCAGGCTGGGGCGGAAGGGCGGGCGTGGGGGACGTTGGCTCTTCCAAGCCCCCAGCTTCTGAAGGTGGTTCTGGGCCTTCCTTCCTCCTTGTCCACAATCTGGCCGCCATTGGTCTCTTCGGGGCGGGCTTTGCTGGGCTGAGAGGCCCTGGCGTGGGCCCCGGCCTGGCTGCTCAGATGAACTGGCGAAGCCACTTGGGCGTCCTCTCCCGGCATCACCACAGGTGTGTCCCCCTTTTCAACCGCTGGGCCATTTTGTAACTGAGGCCCGGAGCTGTCCCCGTGTCCCTGCAGCCACACATCCACTTCCGGGGCATCCACTTCCGGGGCAGGGAAGGCGAGTCCCCACACAGACCCGGAAGGCCGAGGCCTGGGAACCTGCCTTCCTTCTCCAGCATCGCGAGAGTTCACTGGGCACATTTCCCAGGTCGGGTAACTGAGGCCTGGCGTCGTGTGTGACGTAGGCCTGGTCGGGGTCAGGGGTCACACGTGGGAGGGACAGGCTTCGAGGCTGCCCTGACTGGTCTCCACAACAAAGGACACAGGACACAGGTCACCGGTCACAGGTCGTTCCCAACACAAAATGGCGCCTCCGGGGGTGGGGTGGAGATATAGATCGATCCCAGCGCCCACCCTCTCCGCGGGCTGAGGAGGCGGTGGTGCGGGAGACCCCAGCTCGCACCTCATTTGCATACATTAAAAACGGATGAATTTAGTTGGCTGTGAGCGGCTGGGTTCGTGCTAGGCCGGGCCCCATTGGTCGCTCTCCGTCCGGCCCGCCCCCTCTGGCACCGCCTTTTCCTACAAGAATTGGCCGCGCGTGAGCCTCGTGACGCCATCCCGGGATCGCTCGTTCCTATTGGCCAGCGCGCCGTTCATCATCCGTTTAAAACCCCCGAGCCCCGCCTGCCCTCGCCCCGCCCGGACGCGCCCGCCGGCCGTTAGTCGCGTGCGCAACCTCCGGAGGCGTAAGGGCTTGCGTGCGTACGCCGGGCCCCGGCGGCGTCGCTTTCAAACGGGCCAATCAGCGGCCGCGTCACCTCTCGCGTTCTTTTCCCCTCATTCACCCCTTTTCATTTCCTCCGTAGTCTGAGGGTCCCCATTCCGACCCCCGGTGTCCCAGCCGGCCGGCCCGCTCCGGGCCCTCTCCCCGACGTCCCCCGCTTCCGCTCTAAAGTTACGGGAAACGGGACCAAGAGCGCCCAACGTCGAGGACCGTGCGCGCTGACGTCACGGGCCGAGTCCCCGCCCGTCGGGGGCGCGAGGGGGCGTGGCCTCGGGCGGCTATAAAAGGGCGGCTGCGCGCGCGGCCGGCTCAGTGCGGCCGGCACCTGGGGCGAGCGTACCTGCGGACCAAGTGCGCGGCGGCGGCGGAGGCGGCGGGGAGCGGAGCGGAGCCGCCGGGTCCTTGCCAGGGCCGCAGCGGCAGCAGTTGGGCCCCCCGCCCCGGCCGGCGGCCCGGAGAACGCAGGAAGGGGGCCGGGGGGACCCGCCCCCGGCCGGCCGCAGTCATGGTGAGCCCCGCGGCCCGGCCCGGAGGGGCGGTGGGAGGCCCCCCTGGAGGAGGAGGCGGGGTCTCGGGAGCCCCTTTGCGGGCGGCCTTAGGGGTTGAGGCGCCTGCCTGGGGGGGTCCTGAGCCGGGGATGTGCCCACAGGCCTTCCAGTAGGCGGGGCGGGAGCCGGGCGGCCCGCAGGTCCCTTGGAGGGAAGGCCTGGCCGAGCCGCGGGGCGACGGGCGCTGCTGCCCGGGCTTTGTGGCCCGTCCGTGGGTATTCCGGGAGCAGGGACGCCCCGCGGTCGTCTCCAGGCCCGAGCCGGCGTTTGCAGGGTTATTTTACCGAGATGAGGTGGGGAAGGGGCCAAGGTAGGCCTCGGCTTAATCCGGAACCATTGGGGCCGATGCGGGGCGACGGACGGGGTTTGGGGGCTTCTGGGGGGCCATGGAGCCATCCGCGAGCCCCCCTCGGGGTACCCCCTTCATTTGCAGGAGGGGGTCTGCCAACGGGGCGGGGGTGGTTGACAGCCTGGGACAGCATCCTGCAGGGGTCCCAGACCTGCCGGCCGCTCACCTCCTCCTCCTCCTCCTCCTCTCTGCCCAGAACTCCAACGTGGAGAACCTGCCCCCCCACATCATCCGCCTGGTGTACAAGGAGGTGACGACGCTGACCACGGACCCTCCCGATGGCATCAAGGTCTTCCCCAACGAAGAGGACCTCACCGACCTGCAGGTCACCATCGAGGGCCCTGGTGAGTGTGGGGTGAGCTCGCTCAGGGATGAGAGCAGGAAGCTCCCCTGGGCCCTGAGCTCTGGGCTCGGTCAGCACTGAGGCCGTAATGGCAGCCGGGCCAGGCACGCCTCTTCCTCTGCAGGTGCCCGGTCTGCTGGGCAGAGCAGCACAACTGACAAGTAACCGTGTGCGCGTCTGCAGGGGGACCACCCTGGTGGCCACGGGAGCATTTGAGGGGTCCCTCCCTGGGGAGGAGCAAGGCTGTCAGACGTTTCCCAGGACCTCGGGGGTGGGGGGGTGGCAAGGGGCTGCCCCCTGGGGGGTGAGAGCAGCAGCACAGCCTGGAGGGCCGCTAGGCGGGACCTGATTCCGTGGGTGACAGGCGCTGGGGCAGTCAGGGTCACAGCAGGAAGTGGAGGCCCATCAGGTGCACTGCCTTCCACGGGGAAGCTACGAGAAGGTGGTGAGGGGCCCAGTACGGAGGCGAGGGTGATTCCTGATCAGCTTCATGGGGGGACAGTGGGGGGGAGCCGGCACTTCCTAGAAGCAAAGAGGAAGAGCTGGGAGGCGTTCAGGGAGCAGACTGGTTAGGGCCTCTAGGAGAGGGAGCTGTTGGTGTGAAGCAGGTTTGGTGTGAAGCAGGTGTGACGCACCTGAGAGCTCGCTGTGGCCTCAGGGGGGGGGGGGGCAGGAGCTGGACGTGGCTGAGGGGTCAGGTGTTGGAGCCCCAGGGCCCAAAGGCTGTGGGTGTTGGAGCCCCAGGGCCTCCCTGTGCCCAGTCCCAACACCCACAGCCTTTGGGCTTTTGGCTTGTTGGCTGGTGGAGAGCACGGCTGAGACGGCTGAGACCGCTGTCCCTCGCCCTCGGGGCTTCAGGTCGATGTTTTCCAGGAGGACACGTGCCTCTTGGAAGGGAGTGGGGCTGGGGCTGCACTGGGAGAGGAGAGGCGTCCAGGGTGCAGACCAGGACTCGGGGGGATGCCAGTGGGGAGGGGGCGCCTGCAGAGCCCCGGCAGCCTGGCCTGTCCTGGTCCCCGGTCTGGAGGCGGCGGCAGGGGACTTGCATCACAGCCGGGACGTGGAGGCGGCTTTGGGGGTCACCGGGTGCTGGGGTCCCGCCTGTGCCTCCTGACCCAGCCCCTGCCCCACTGCAGAGGGGACCCCGTACGCCGGAGGCCTGTTCCGGATGAAACTCCTGCTGGGGAAGGACTTTCCCGCCTCCCCGCCCAAGGGCTACTTCCTGACCAAGATCTTCCACCCGAACGTGGGCGCCAACGGCGAGATCTGCGTCAACGTGCTCAAGAGGGACTGGACGGCGGAGCTGGGCATCCGGCACGTGCTGCTGGTGAGCCGGGAAGCCCAGGAGCGGGCCCTGGGGGGCGGGGGGGGGGCAGCACCCGCACACGGCGCGGCTGTACAGGGTGTCCAGGCCCGGGGCGCCTGGCGGGACCCCATGGTGGTGAGGGATGGGATGTGACCGTTCTGGAGGGCACAGTTGGCTGGCTGTTCGGTTGTCACCAAGTTTGTGCAGTCCCCGGTCGTTCCAGAATGTTCTCTCAGACCAAGGGAGATGGTGCCCTGGGGACAGTGTGGTGGGGGGAGCGGGGCGCGGGCCAGGGACAGCCCGGAGGGAGGCGCCCCGGGCTGCACCTGCTGCCTCCCACCTGCCCGCAGCCTCGGAGTGTGGAGGTTAATGAGCCCCGGGGTTCGGATTGGGAGGTCGGGGAATTGGCTTCCTGCAGGGCCTGGGGAGGTAAACACACCTCAGCCCTCCCTCCTCCCCAGGGTCAGTGCTGGCTTCCTGGGGCTCTGGTGACCCTGGGGCGTGGTGGGGTGAGGGGCAGGCCCGGTGCCTGCTCATCCGTCATCGCAGTGATGTCTGCTGGGCCAGGCCGCCACGCCTTTAGAGGCCAAGGAGACCCTTACATCCGGGCCTGTCACCCCTGTGGCTGCACTTGGGGTCCCGTTCAGGCCAGTGACCAGTGACCGCTCCGGTTCTGGGTGTGAGTCCCAGACCGTGCCATCGCTCTGGTTGGGGAAGCCCCTCCCCCGGTCTGCCCCCCTGACCTGGCTCTCCCCGCAGACCATCAAGTGCCTGCTGATCCACCCGAACCCCGAGTCCGCCCTCAACGAGGAGGCGGGCCGCCTGCTGCTGGAGAACTACGAGGAGTACGCGGCCCGCGCCCGCCTGCTCACCGAGATCCACGGCGGCGCTGGGCCCAGCGGGAGGCCCGAGGCCGGCCGCCCCCCGCCCGGCGCCGCCTCGGCCTCCGCCGACCCCGCGGCCCCCGGCGGCCCGGGCGGGGCCGAGGGGCCCATGGCCAAGAAGCACGCGGGCGAGCGCGACAAGAAGCTGGCGGCCAAGAAGAAGACGGACAAGAAGCGGGCTCTGCGGCGGCTGTAGGGGTGCTTCCCCCACGCACACCCGCGCCCCAACTCTGTCCCTAAGTTATTTAAGTTATGGCTGGGTGGGGGAGGGGGGCACCGGGGCTGGATTTGTTTTTCTAAATAAAGTTGGAAAAGCAAGCAGCTGTGGCCTCTTAGTGCCCGGATCCGCCCACCCTCAGGGCCCACTGGGTCCACGCACGGCCCCTCAGCTCCGGGGGTACCTCCGGTCTGGGGCGCCGGGGTGGGGGGGTGGGGGGGGTGGGGGGGTAGTTCCAGCCCCTCAAGTGAGATCTCTCCTCTTGAATGGGGGAGGGGAGGGGCCCCGGGCCTGCCTGGCCAGGTGATGGGCCTTGCTCTGTCCACTGAGCGGAGCTCCGCCCCTCACACCCAGGCCCAGCGCTGGCCTTGCAGTGTGTAAGAATGAAGCACGTATGTCTGTCCATGTGCAGCAAGTCACCGAGCCTGGGCCCAGCACAGCTGACCCCTTCTCCCGGTTTCTGTGCTCAGACCCCAGCAGGGCAGGGAGCTGGGGGCTGCTGGGTGCACACAGGGGAGGGAGGGATCGCCTGCCACGTGGCTTCCCAGGTCCCTCTTCAGGGTCAGGGTCGGGTGGGTTTCAGTTGGGGGGGGGGGGGGCTGTGTCCTGGCCTCCAGTGTTCAACCACAGGGTTGATGAGGAATGCTCTGCATAACCCGGTGACGTAACTGCAGGGACATGCCCCTCCGCGGGCTCTGCCTGTTTCCTGTCCATTCCCCATGATTTTGGGGGCTTGCATAGGGTCCCGGGAGTGTCAGAAATTACCATAATTCTGCCAGGTGGCTCACCTGATTGGAGCACCATCACATGCACCGAAGGTTGCAGGTTCGATCCCCAGGCAGGGCATACAGGAGGAGACTGCTGCCTATAAGTTTTCCTCTTTCCCTTCCTCTAAAGTCAATTTAAAAAACATCCTTGGCCGAAACCGGTGTGGCTCAGTGGATAGAGCGTCGGCCCGAGAACTGAAAGGTCCCAGGTTCCAATTCCCGTCAAGGGCATGTGCCTTGGTTGCAGGCACATCCCCAGTGGGTTGTGTGCAGGAGGCAGTTATCTATGTTTCTTTCATCCATGTTTCTCACTATCCTCCCCTCTTCCTCTGTAAAAAAAATTTTTTTTAAATGAGGGGCATGGGGAAATTTTGGGCAGGAAGTGAGCATATTGCAAGTCTTAGAACATTTTTAAAAAATTAATTTTAGAGCCCAAACCAGTTTGGCTCAGTGGGAGGAGGCAACCAACCAATGTGTTTCTCTCACATTGATGTCTTTCCCTCTCTCTAACACCCTGAAATTAATGGAAAAACATTCTTGGGTGAGGAGGAACAAAACAAAGGTACCGTATTTGCCGGCGTATAAGACGATTTTTTGGCCCTGAAAAATACGTATTTGCCGGCGTATAAGATGACTGGACGTATAAGTCGACCCCCTAACATTTCCACTAAAAATACAGTTTGTTATATACTCGCCGTATAAGACTACCCCCCACTTGGAGGCATATTTTTCAGGGCCAAAGGGTCGTCTTATACGCCGGCAAATATGGTAGTTCCAATAAAATGACGTTTATCTTTTTTTAAAAAAAATCAACCAATGGCCGAAACCGGTTTGGCTCCATGGATAGAGCCTCAGTCCACACACACACACACACACACACATATATATATATATACTTACCAGTATATACATATATATTCTGATACAACTAGGTCCAATACCCTGTAAGGGTCCCCGGCAGCCTACAGCCCCACCACGCCCCAGCCACCTGCCGGACACTGGTAGTAGAGGTATGACATCTCACATCACGTGTCCTGGACCCACTGGCCATGCCCTGGGCCTCTCACACATAGTGGCTGGCACAGAGCAGGTAGGAAAAAACCTATTAGGACCTGAGATGTCAGTGACCGTCCCCCTAACACAAACCCGTTCCTGTATGTGAAGTGGGGGCCACCTGCTTTGGGCTGTCTGGGGTACTTGGATGAGAAATGGCCATTCCAAACATGTATGTATGTGTACACAGGGCATGTATGAGACAAGGCCCAGCTGCTCACGGGTTTGTTATCCACTAAACGCCGGAGCACTTGCTATGTGCGGGCTCTGGTCTCAGCACTGGATTCTGACAAGATGCACAGAGATGTCTAGTCACTTGCCTGAGGACACACAGCTGGTGGCAGAGGTGGTTGACACCTGTGACCACAGGCCGATAAACACCAAGACCTGAGGCCCGCAGGCAGGGAGTGAGAAGGTGAGAGGCAAGATTTTGAAATATGCAGGAGGCAGCTGGTCCATGATTCTCTCACCAGTATTTCTCTCTCCCTCCCTGAAATCAATTAAAAAAGCAGATCCGGATGGTAACCACTCCTCCCTCCAGTGGCCACAGACAGGGCTGGAGCTGAGGTGCAGTGAGCAGACCCACCCAGTGGGCTGACCCATTAGCTAGGGGCACCCTGCCCCCGACGTGGCCCCTCCAATCCCAACACTTCTGTCTGCACCCGTGGGTGCGGGAGCCCCAGAGACAAGGACACGGCCGGGTCACACACGAGGCCAGTAGGTCAGAGGCGAGCGGACACCTTTATTGTCGGGGGAGGGTGGGTACTCAGGAGCTCTTGGTGGGGCGCGCCCGCTTCCTCTTCACCATGACGGGCTTCTGGCTGCGCAGGATGGCGCTGGCCCGGCGGATGGCGGCCATGCGAAGGTCCGGCCGGTACTTGTTCTTGCGGATCATGTGCCGGATGCTGCTCAGCGTGGCCCGCGCGTTCTTGTTGATGGTGGTGCGCACGTACGAGGTGGCCGGCTTCCTCTGGCCTGGGGGAGGGGGGACAGAATCCGTCAGATGACCTGGACACTCCCAGGTGCGAGGGCACAACGGTACCAGAGAAGCCGAGTGCCATGGCTGTGAGCCTGGCAGGGAGCCCGCTTCATCTCCACAGATTCCCGGGACAGCCTGGCTGGTTTGGCTCAGTGGGCAGAGCATTGGCCAGCAGACTGAAGGAGCCCGCTGTGGAGGCAGCCAATCAATGACTCTCATTATTGATGTTTCCGGCTCCCTTCCTCTCTGAAATCAACAAAAATATGTTTAAAAGAGGTCTTGGGTTCGATTCCGGTCAAGGGCATGTACATTGGTTGCGGGCACATCCCCAGTAGGGGGTGTGCAGGAGGCAGCTGGTCAATGTTTCTCTCTCGTCGATGTTTCTAGCTCTCTATCCCTCTCCCTCTCTGTAAAAAGGCAATAAAATATATTTTAAAACTAAATAAAAAATAATACAAAAACAATTAAAAATATTTCCAGGCCACCCCACCAGGCCAGGGCCAAGCCAGACACGGTACAGGCGAGTTCTCATCTGTGTCGAGACACAGCAACCCCCACCATCTCACTTGAGCAGATGAGGGAGGCCTTCTGTCCAGTCACACACACAGCCTGGGCACAGGAGTGAGGTGGGCACCCGGCACCCAGCTGGCCAGCTACTGCCAGTCCGAGCACGGCAGCCGCCTCCTCTCCCTGCCCCGCCCTCCTGGGCCCAGGCACCCGCCCTGGACGAGGGGCTGAGAGGCCAAGACCAGGCCTGGCCCTGATGCTGGGGTGACGGGGAGCCACCATGGGCCTGGGGTGGGGAGCCCTGGGTGGGGAAGCCCGAGTCACTGCCCCAGAGCGTGGCCCACAGTAGCTGTCCAGGTCAATCTAGCTCAGGCCTGGGCAAACTACAGCTCTCAAGGCTGGATTCGGCCCGTTTGGCTGCTCCATCCGGCTGGCGGAGCCAAAAGAGTGGAGGGTTCTCTCGCTCTCCCCTCCGCTCCTTCACCAGCAGCCCAAGAGGAGAGTGCCAGCATGGTCAGGCTGCTTTTGTTCCGGCCTCCGGTCCAGTGTAAGAACCCATGGTGGCCCTCGACTCAAAAAGTTTCCTCACCTCTGGTCTAAGTCCTCACAGCCCGGGAAAGGCCACTCGGCAGTCCAAGAGAGGTTTTTAGGCCCAGAAGCCCACTGGGCCCGGGACTGGGTGCTCTGGGGCTGTGACCCAAGAAGGGGAACCTCCTCCTCCAGGGCGGGCAGGGGTCCCTGCCACCAGAAGCCAGCCAGCCAAGGCCACTGCCGACACTGAACAGGACACTGACACCCGACCCCAAACAGAACCTGGCCCTTGCCAGGGACCTGGGAAAAGCTCATTCCTCTTAAAAAAAAAAAAAAAAAAAAACCCCAAGGAACAGATGTGGTGGCAGCCCGAGGCCCTGAGACTCAGAACTCCCGGAGCTCCTCCGAGACACTCAAATGCTCCCGGGGGCAGTTTCTGGGGGCGGATTCTCCCCTTGAGCCCACAGAGAAGTGGGGGGCATCAAACTGCTGTTCCCAACCCAGCCTGTCACCTACAAGTGGAGCTAGCAGGAGGCTCACCGATTTACCTGCATTTTCCCAGCGGATTAGAGATGGAGACACCCACCCCCGGCCGGGCTGTTTGGAGGATTTAACCTCAAAACTTTGGCTCCGAGCAACCCTATAATCTTTTTTTAAAAATCTTTTAGATTTTTTTTTGTTTTTACAGAGAGGAAGTGGGAAGAGAGTTAGAAACATCGACCAGCTGCCTCCTGCACACTTCCTACTGGGGATGTGCCCGCATCCAAGGTACATGCCCTTGACCAGAATCAAACTTGGGACCCTTCAGTCCGCAGGCCGACGCTCTATCCACTGAACCCACCTGGCTAGGGCAGCAGCAACCCACTAATTCCATCCTAACCACCACCACCAGGACACACAAGGCAGGTCCTGTGAATTCCTCCACTTTGCAGGGGACAAAGCAAGTTAGAAAGACCCGGCCAGCTCACACAGAGGGCGGGGTGGCCAAGAGGGGGGGGGGGGCCGGAGTGCCAGGGGCACAATTCCTCCCCTTGCCCACCACCCACAGCTCCCTGCCCCGACCTGGGGCAACGCTCACCGGATCTCCGCTTCATGATGACCACCACCCCCTTGCCGTCGGGCGCCGGCTCCACGCCCACCGTCTTGCGGTGAATCAGGCCGTTGTAGCGAAAGGAGTTGCGGGCCTTCAGGTTATTGGGTTCCTGGGAATGGGGGGGCGCACGGGAGGTTGGTGAAGGTGTTGGGGGGGGCGGGGGGATCCCCGGAGCCAAGTGCCTCCCCCCGGCCCACGAGCCCCGGCGCCACTCACGGTGCTGTACGTCTGCTTGTTCCTCTTGATGAGGAAGCTGGAGCAGTTGCGCACGATCATCCACTGCAGGTGGGCGGACATGGCGGCAGCTGCGGGGAGAGGGGGCGCGCGGAGATGTCCACGGGGGCCGCAGGCTGACGCCGGGCACCCCCGAGGCAACAACAACACAGGGAGGGTGTGGGCCGGGACCCGGCGAAGGCAAGGCCGCGGGAGGGCAGGCAGCGCCACGCAATCTGCCCGGGCCGGGCCGGGCCGGGCGACCTAAGGCGGAGGCGCTGAACTTGGGCGCCGAGACCAACTGCGGGGGCAAGAACGTGAGAACCCGCTGCGTCTTCCGGTGGCGAGGCCGGGAGGGAGCCCAGGTCGCGAGGGACGCAACGAGAAAGGCGGACTGGGGGCAAAGACGGGGGGTCGGGGGGCGCGAGACGCGGCCACGCGGGCAAGCACACGGCCTCCGCTCACCTCCTCGCGCCGCGGCAGCCGGAGACGGAAAGAGGCTCCTCAGGGGCGGGGCGACGCCTTTAATACCTATACGCATTTCCGTTTCCTCTCTGGGGACGCGCGCGTCGCCTCCTGACCCCGCCCCCCAGGGCGGCTCGGCAGCGTTCGGCTACTTCCGCCTGCTTCGTTCGGGACTCTTCGGCTGGAGACCCGAAGGCGTGTTTTCGGAGGCGGAGCCGCCCCGTTCCGGGACCGCTCGGCTGTTTCCGGAACTCTACGGCTGGGTTTCCGACGGGGTCCAGCCCTTTCGTCAGCGGCCTCTCCGCCTAGGGATGCTCACCCAGCGCTTGGCACAGGATGGGCGACCAGCAAACATTTGTCTTAGGGTTTCTGTTTATGAATGAACGTGTGAGTGCGTGAGCCCTGTAAGCCGAGCCCCGGAGTTCCCCGTGCTTCCGGCCTTCTCCGTAAGCTCTCGGCTGTTGCCGAAGAAGGGCTCGCTCGGGCACCTTCGGAACTCTCCGGAAATGCTCTTCGGAAAGGGCGACCGCCTTTCCTTTTGGCCCCAGCCGGGGTCGGGTCTGTTCGGGCACTTGGGGGAACCCTTCAGAACCCCGGCAGGCCCCTCGTTTCCCCCCTCTTCGGGGTTCTTTTGGAGTAAAGTCTCCAAGTGCTGGGTCTAGAGAGAAGCTAGACTTCAGCTCGTCGCAGACTGCCCCCCCAGGGGAGCGTGGGTTCCCCCTAAGGGCGAATTGTTTGCAGGAAAAGGGGTTTATTTGCCTGGGAAAGCCCTTGGTTCGCCCCTTTAGGGGTCCCCTACCTGCCCGCCCAGCCCCCGGCCCATCCTCCCCTTGAGCCCACTATGATCCACCCCGTTAAACTTCCTGCGAGTCTACTTTCTGCTTACTTCTTTTTTTAAAAAAATAATTTTATTAATTTTTTACACAGAGGAAGTGAGGAGAGAGAGCCAGAAACGTTGATGAGAAACACCCATCAGCCTCCTCCTGCACACCCTCCCCTGGGGGGATGTGCCCGCCACCAAGGCACATGCCCTTGACGGGAATCGAACCTGGGACCCCCACCCCCACCCCTCGACTCCGCAGGCCGGCGCTCTCTACCTCACTGAGCCACACCGGTCAGGGCTCTGCTTATTTCGACCCCGTTTATCTCCAGGGTCATCTTTAAAGGGGCAGGAGCCTGGCCGGATGTGCCTGATGTGCCCTCGGCCCTCAGCCTGCCCGGCCCAGGACCCGGCGGGACCCCAGCTGAGCAAAGCAAAAGCAGCGACGGTGCCTTAGGGCACCGCCATCAGAGCGCCGAGGCCCTGAGCGCCTTGGGGTGGAGGGCCTCGCCTGACCCCTTAGCGTTGACCCCCCCTGACCCCGCCGTGGGTGCACGGAAGGCTCGGAGACCTCTGAACGGCCCACCTTTGTGCCCTCCGCATTGCGCTGGGAGGTGGCCCCCAAGAGGGTTCCCGGGGGGACGGGCCATGCGTCCTCGAGCGCCTTGGGGTTAGGGACCCCCCCTGACCCCGCCGTGGGTGCAAAGAAGGCTGAGTCTGGGAGGTGGTCCCCAAGAGGGTCCCCGGGGGGACGGGCCATGCGTCCCCCAGCGCCTTGGGGTGGAGGACCCCCCCTGACCCCGCCGTGGGGGCCCGGAAGGCGCCTGGAGGCGGGGCGGACGCGACAGGGCCGGTGCTGCCCGCGCGCCCTGGCTCCGTTAGCGCCCTGCGTGTTGCCCACGCGTTGCTTCTGCTCCTGGGGGTGCAGGGGCCCTCGGGGTCCCCCCGTCATGCCTCCGCAGGGTCCCCGTCACCCCCCAGCCCCAGCCCCGCACAGGAAACCCCGGCCGGGGCCGGCCCGCAGCCGACGACCGGATGGATGGCGGCGGGGCGCACCTGGCGCCGGCCCCGGACCCCGCCCCCGGCCGGGCGGCGCCCGGAACCCTCGGGCCGGAGCCAGCGCGGCGGAGCTCGGCCATGGCGGCGGCGGCGGCGGCCTCGGCGGCCGGGAGCGTCCCGCAGGGGCCCCCGCCCGGGGCGGCGGCGTTGGCGGCGGCGGCGGCGGCCCCCGCGCCGGCCGGCCCCGCGGCGGCGCCCGCGCCCGCGCCCGCGTCGTCGGGGCTGGGCCGCTGCCGGGCGGCGCTGCTGCTGGCCGTGGCGCTGGACGTGGCGGGCATGGCGGCGCTGCTGACCGGCGTGTTCGCGCAGCTGCAGGTGCGCGGCCGCGACTTCGGGGACCTGCTCATCTACTCGGGCGCGCTGCTGGTGTTCATGAGCCTGCTGGGCTGGATCCTCTGGTACACCGGCAACATCGAGATCTCCCGCCAGGAGCTCGAGCGCGACTACGGCCTGCGGCCCTCGGCGCTCGCCCGCCTGGCGCGCAAGCTGTCCCGCCGCTGGTCCGCGCCCGCCGCCGCCGCCCCGGCCCCCGCCCCCGCCGGCGGCCCGCGCGCCGCGCCCGCGGCCCGGGGAGCTCCGCGCCGCGCCCCCCGCGCGCCCCCGCCCGGCTCCCGCCGCGTGCGCCTGCAGCTCGCCACCCTCGAGGCCGCGCCCGGGGCGACGGGCGCCGGCGGCTCCGACTGAGCCCGAGGTGAGGGGCCCCGGGGGCGGGGCGGGGCGGGGAGAGGCCGAGGGGAGGGGCTGGGGGCGGGGGAGGTGGTGGGGAGGCCTGGGAGGGCGAGGGAGGGAGGGGCCCCGGGGGAGGTGGGATGGGGGAGACCCGGGGGGGGGGGGAGATGGAGAGAGACACCATGGCCCTGGCCAATGTTGCTCAGTGGTTAGAGCCTCGGCCTGCAGACTGAAAGGTCCCGGGTTCGATTCCGGTCAAGGGCATGTGCCTTGGCTGCGGGCACATCCCCGGTAGAGGGTGTGCAGGTGGCAGCTGGTCGATGTTTCTAACTCTCTATCCCTCTCCCTTCCTCTCTAAACAATCAATAAAATATATTTTTTTTAAAAAGAGAGAGAGAGAGATAGAGCCGAAACCGGTTTGGCTCAATGGATGGAGCGTCGGTCTGCGGACTGAAAGGTCCCAAGTTCGATTCCAGTCAAGGGCATGCACCTTGGTTGCGGGCACATCCTCAGTACGGGGTATGCAAGAGGCAGCTGATCGATGATTCTCTCTCATCGATGTTTCTAACTCTCTATCCCTCTCTCTTCCTCTCTGTAAAAAAAAAAAATCAATAAAATATAAAATATATTTTAAAAAATAAAAAAAGAAATTAAAAAGAGAAAGATAGAGACCATGGAGCAAGAGAGACGCAGGCCCACCCAGGCCCAGGCAGAGCAGCAGAGACCCTGGGATGGGGGAGCGGGCAGGCAGGAGTGCAGACATGGGAGGCACCCTGAGACCCTGCTCCCCCGGTACCCCCAGGAGATGAGGGAGAGTTCCCTCCCCCCCCCCCCTGGAGCTTGGAGGGCTCTCCCTGGGCTCCAGCCCAGGTGCCTCCGGCCCCACTTAATCCCC